>JAXIVH010000009.1:13278197-13323197 GCA_036785325.1 Urophycis tenuis | reverse complement strand
ACTATTACCACACTGAAAGTGCAGAGAACCTGGCTATGTTGTAAATAGGAAAAATGACTTTGGAGCTGGTTAGTGTTTACATAACATTAAAAAACCTGCTTACCACTGTAACCTGGTTGAATTTTCAATTGACAAATACACTTGATTTAACATTAAATTCAATAGATTTAAATCTAAAATGTTTTCATATAAAACAAATAGGCCGATCAATACTATCTTGTTTCTATGGAAAGCAGCATGCCTGTGTGAATACTGGTGCTCATGTCCTGTGTGTTGCTTTAAATGCTTTAAACACATATATTTGTTCTTTTACATTTTCATTTGTTTCACTGTGAAGGAGACTGCTGCCGTTAGTACTTTCCAAGGATTTTTATATTTAATTTTAAAGATTTAATTCATTCTCTATTATCTCTCTAATTTTGTTGGGGTCGGGGATGTTTCTGTCCACCTCAATGCTGCTGTCATGGAGAACGCTTCCCGGGCAGGCAGCAGGCTGGTGTGTGTGTAGTGGACGGGGCCGATAAGGACAGCTGCTCTGAGGAGATTTCCCCTGAGAGAGAGAGAGAGAGAGAGAGAGAGAGAGAGAGAGAGAGAGAGAGAGAGAGAGAGAGAGAGAGATGGGCAGACAACAAGGCACAACAGACGTCTCAGGTAAATAAATAAATAAACAAATACATCCCGCAGAACACCTTGTGTGCCGCAGCTCCAACAAGAAGGCCATGTCTGCACTCTTATTATCTGATAGGCAGCTTACACAGACCGCTAGGCGCTAAAATCAAAAGGGGCTTAAGCTACTGCATTCTGATTGGATTCACTGGCCTGGGCACCCAGAAAAGATCAACCACTAGATTAATGAATTGAAGAAAGGAAGGGAGGATGAAGACCAGCCATATTCCAAACTCCTCTTTCACCTCACTTACATTAATTAATTTCTTTACTTCATTCAGATTCAATAAATACTGTACATTTTATTTGCAGAAACATGAGCCAGATGAAAACATGATGCATTGAGGATAATGGAATGACAACAGGAATTCGGGATGAGCAGAAATGTCTTTCATTGAGGACAGGTTAATGCCATGTTTGATAAATCCTCTTTCCAATTTTTTTTTCAACAAAGGCAGCCAGAAAAATAAAATTATTTCAACAGTTCTTAAATTTGAAAAATGAGCCGAAGTCCAGCCAGGGGAGAGTACGAATACTTTTATTTCTATTTTTTGAGCAGCATTATTCTGGAAGAGAATCACCCTGCAATGATCCTGCAGGGTTTCCATGACATACCTGTGAAGAAAGAGTGACTTTGATAGAAAATATGTATGGTCACTATCTGAACATGTCTTGGAAGCTTAAACTGACATGGTTGCCGTGTGCACGTGGCGACGGGAGTGTGCACATGCTACATGCATCTTGCATGACCATGCATTAACACGCGCAATGGTGAATTATCCAGAGGTGCTTACTGGATGTCTATCTTAAGGCATGCTCCTGATGGATTGCACGTGTCTCTCTGACCCCTGTGGCTCTTGCTTGAATGGCAGCCGGGATCAGCACTTTGTTTGTTGTCTCCTCTTGGCTCAACAAAAGCTAGTTTGAAAATTACAACTATTTCATAGTAATATTGTTTTATTGTTTATTGTTGTTATGTGTCTTTCTATCTTGTAAACTCCCAATAAATGTATTTTCACCTGCTTTGAGATAATATAATCTCTGTGATTGGGTTCACCCACCTGGTGCTGAAAAATACAGATAGTAGCAATGATAAATGACTTCATCATCAAAAGGATTGAACTGCTAATTTAAATTCTAACGTGTATGGTACAGTATCAAACTTAAGGGTTGGTTGACTTTAGGCCTTGCACTGCTATAATCAAGCAATACAAATAATAATCAATCATCAATAATCAATAATACAATGACATTGTGTGGAAATCATTGAGTCAGTGCTTGTAGACCTGCACTATTATGATAAACAATAAAATCTAACAGGGGAAAGAAATCATCCACACACACTCCACACATTCCATTTTTGTATACGTTTTGTGTATATACATGAAATCTTGATGTATGTACATCATGTAGGCATTACACTTGCTGGGTTATTAATAACATAAATTATTAATCAAAAGTAATAGCAACATATAATTCAGGAATCCGGCATTTTGACAACACCAGTATGGCTTTCAGTAGAGTTAAGGGATACATGGATATAAAATGATAGTGATATTGTGAGTGGAAAAAAGTGTCTTGGTATTTGACTTATCATAATATTGTGATGGCATTAATATTGCCATCCAGCTCTTTAACAGGGACATGTTACACAAAAAAGAGATCACAGTACTGTCCTTATCAAACCTTCTGCTTTCACGTGACCAAACCCAAGCTGATTCCATTGATCAATGAATAACTTGCACAACCATGCCCCCTACACAAAATGGATGCTTCTCATAATAGCTTTATGTGAAGTGGGAGGACTCCATGTTGAACACCAACATGTTGCCACAAATCCCTCTAATATTGGAGCAGCCAGGTTTATAAACCCAGTGCTGCACACAGACCCTGTATAAAACATAGTATTATATTATGGAACATAAAAAGATAATGTTATGATAATACATAGTTTAAAATGACTAAAATTATTTAGGCTTTTCATATACAGTCATTGGCATTCTAGGAACAAAACCTGATATAAATCAAACAAGAAATGTCTTAACTGTTTGAGTAACTAACTTGATCTGGCAATGGACATGGGTGAAGCCAATTATTTGCACTTTTTTCTGTGGTGTGGCATAGACCTATAACCACATTGCGCTCAGGCTAACACTTACAATGCTCGTATGTTCTGATTTTAAGGGCAATATAACGCAATAAAAAAATGATAGAAAGTTGTTTAAAGATCAGTTGCTGAATAAGACACAAATGACATTCAGTTTGACAAGTGAATCACATGCACTACTATTAATTAGGAACATATACTTTGTATTCATTATTGATTTGGATTTATTGAAGGAGTTTTGCACACAGAAACAACTTGATGATCATTGGGACACAACAAAAGAACAATATGAACATTAAACATACAATAACAGATAAACATAACATACAAAACAATTATAAAGTTTCACGTAGATGAATATGGCTGTCTGCATGAACAGAACAGCCAATGGCTCTGAGAACTCAGCCTGGGGTCCTAATGAAGCGAGACAACAGCGCTATAAAGGCCTTGTTTCACATGGTAGGAATGTTGACATCAAAAAACTGTGACTGTAATCATTTGGCTACATAAGAATTTGGTTATGCCGTTTAGAGATATCATATTTTTGAAATCACTCTTGCTCTTCTTCTATTTAAGCGGCACAGAAGCTAGTTGGTTTCACATGAAGCAGAAGGAATTAGTGGAACGCAACCAGTGAGATGGACCAAGCTACTCTTTTTTCGTGCAAAAAAAAAACAAAAACAAAAAAAAAACAAAAAAAAAACAAGGGGAGTTGAGTTGCAGGCTGTTTATTTCTTCCTACAACCAAGATCAATGAAACAGGCTATGTATGTGGTTAAGTGTAGTGCTTTTATTCCATATACATGTAGTAACTTACCTACATTTGCTCAAAAGCTAGCTTTAAGAGAAGGTGCCAGTTGGGTGTGGTTATGGGTAATCAACCAGTACTATGAGTGGCAACTGATGGTGAAGCAGCTGTTGCTCATCACCAATCACTTCTAAACCTCTCTAAAGAACCTTACCCTCATAGCACAAACACGGGTGTCGCTCAAAACACTAATTATGGGTTGGTTCCTTTATATACCAGGCCACATAGCAGTCTCAAACTAAGTCAAGTCTACTGCCCGTGCACTGGTACATGCAATGACCCGACCCATAGTGATGACACCTCTGTGAAAAGTCTGCCCTCAATGGCAAATGCTAGCCAATCTGACTGATTTCACTCATAAATGAATCTCCTTTCTTTGTACACGCAAAATAACACAAACAGGATTTTGCATAGAAGGATCCTTATATATTGAAAATTACTGCAAAAAATTCTGAATTAAAAATGCTACTGTGATCCTCTTCTAAAAGAAGAACACAACAGCCTTATAAGAGAGTATGCTGAACGTGTTCTCCCACAGCCCTCTTGATCCATGACACACAGACTAGATCCTAACTTACAAGCTCTCAGTCGCTGACATGTTGTTGGGTGAGGCAGGTTGAATGTGACTGGTGTCTCGGTATCGTTACCATGCATCATGTCATTCTTCTTTCTTCTATGTTGACAACTTCCTTGTGGTGGAGTTACTGGTCCACTTGCACACCCACACATCACAACAAGATGATCTCTTGTGTTGCTCTTTTCCCCACTGCATCAATACCTGAGCAAGCACGGACACGTACATGCAAACACACCCACACATGCACACACACACACACACACACACATTTTATTATTTGCTGTGATGCTATTCAGGATTACCAGTGCAAGAACTACATGCATGCACTGCATGACTACATTTAAAGTCTAAATCAGCACCCTGTTTCAGCTGGAGTTTGAACCCCATCAGATTATGCTTTTAAAATGCCTTTTGGAAGGAGGGTGAGGTATTACCCATTGTTTAGGCTCATGCCAACTTTTTTGCCAGTATGCATCATTGAGTGAGCATAATAAAGAATTATGTGGAATATGAAATGTGTTGTGTTATACTATAATTGTCTGAGAAGCTTGAATGTAGCCATCAACATTTACCAGGGCCCAGCCAGAGCTGCACTCATCCACCCACTGTGGCCATACCAGCCATCTCAACGTCGGTTGAAGTCCACTTTACTGTAACGACAATAAATAGGACGAGAGCTTGGAACAGAGTAGAACACAAAGGATTTTACACGTTTCCTAAATAAATATTGGTATTCATTAGAAACAGGGATGACATTACAGAGATTGCTATGTTTGGATCATATAAGACGTTCCATGGCATTCAAAACAAAATACTACAATTTTGGCACTGGCACTTAAAAAAAAAAGATTCTATTCAACGTTAGTCAAACATACTACTTCATAATCACAGATTTATTGTATTGCTATGCATTCTGCCATGCGTTTAATAATGTATGAGGGGACATATGGATTCCCTGTCACTGAACAGCTTCCTTTAAGCCGCCGAGTCACTTTTGTGCAGTACAGCAGTCTCTTCCATGTTGAAAAGCCATGTTCTTTTATTAGGACTGGCCGAGCATGACTAACCGCAGTCTGTCTGCTTTGCAACCCAAGGAGTCTTTGGAAAGCATTCATTAGTGTCCTTGGTTCCTCTGCTTTCAAACATGGGTGCATAAATATTGAATCTCCCCCTTCAAGGTTGGTATATTACATGCATGTCACAGAGAGAATATATCCCGTCCTCTTCCCCGCTCGTTGACACTGATCTGGGGCCATTTCCAGCAGCGGAGAGGCACTGTGTGTGTTTGTCTCAAGACATTAATGGGAGCTGTAATTGCATAGTAAGGCTTAAATGGAAGAAATGGAGGGTGTCAAAATGTGGGGGGGGGGGATGGAAAAAGTGCTCCTGTAAAATATATCTGAATGGGTCTGATACATCTTGACCAATTGATGTATTTCATATACACAGCATGTGTATATAAAATGTCAAGTCAACCCCTATTCAGCATGTCAAAAAACCCCAAAACAGTTACAGCGTCTCATTGAAGTATATCAAATTTAAGAACACAAACGTATGTGAATAAATTAGACAGTATTAGGGCGGCAGTAGCTCAGTGGGTAGAGTGGGTGGTTAGTGGTCGTCCACTAACCGTAGGGTTGGGGGTTCGATCCCTGTGATCCCCACTTCCAAAAACTGTCTGCATGTCGAAGTGTCCTTGAGCAAGACACTGAACCCTGAACCCCAACTTGCTCCCCGGGCGCTGATCATAGCAGCCCACTGCTCCTATGTACAATATGTACAATAGGATGGGTCAAATGCAGAGAACGAATTTTGTTCCCATGTCACATGGGAATGACAAATAAAGACCACAGTGTGTCCTATGCCGTAGAAAAGTGCAACGTACTGTAGGTCTAGATGTGGAAATGTTTCTCGTAATAAAACAAAAAATAAATCACACATTTTTCTGATTTTTTTCTGAAAAAATGTTCACAAATATTAAATAAAACATTGCAATCGTTGTTTCTCACATATGTGGACGTACAGTGAGCATGACTACATTTTTTACGATTACGGTTTTGACACGATTTTGCCATAGAGGCAGGGTGAAGATGAAGGGGCAACTTTATTGCTCATCCTAACAAATGTGTCATTGGCATGTGCTGTGTGTACCTCCTGGACTGAAGGTATGCACTCTGGCACTGGGTAAAAGTAAAGGACTGAAAAGCCGACAGAATCCTTGCCAAAGCAAGCTACTGATCTGGCCAATGAGAAGCCAGTGCTGGTAACTGAGAGGCTAGCAATCTGCTGGATCAGCTACTTGGTTGGCCATTATCTTACAAGGCTTCTAACCCACTGGATCAACCAAGCATTCTAGTTACCTAACACATACCTTTAGTCAGGGAGGTAAACACGGCACATACCAATGACTCATTTGTTTGTGTTAATATATAAGGTAATACTATGCAGTTGAATAAGTATATTAGTCCATATCAACCAGGATTACTCATATGTATTATGTAATGTATTATCTCTTCTAAGAAAAGGTGCTTTTATTATTTTTATTTTTGATTTGACCGAATTTATTCTTTGTGAACTTATTCTTTTCTGTCACGCTTTGATGGCAAGTAGCCCCCTCGTGTCATCTGTCAGCACGTAGCTTTTTGCCATCTGGCCTTGGCATGGTTTGTTGGGTACCTGACACCGGCACAGTATCCAGGACAGCAGCACGGGCCACTTGACTTCTTACAAGTGGAAGGAGAAGGATTGTCTGACCTTTTCTGTGCACCTGGATGCTAACGGCTATCCTGACAGCCTAGCTGTTATCTAAGATAAAAACAAAACGTTAGGTAGAAATGCAACAACAACAACAGCAGCATTTTGGAAGTGCCAAAAGTTGTTGTGACTGAAAAAAGGTTTTTTCACATGCAAAATACTATTGAGCTCACAGAGAAGCAATAAGCGATGTGAAATATCATAATATGAGTCATATCATGATTTATATCAAAGGCAGAACTTTGTGCATTTACATCTTTTTCAGGTTGATATTGTTTTTATCTATTATAGTATTATACTATTATATATCTACTATATTATATTATTATTTTTTTTAAGATTATAGCTTTTATCCATCATCACAACCATCGATTTGAGCCAATGGTCAAGAGCGGTGGACCCCCCCTATGGGATTTGGTTGGAAAACAGGTTATAAAGACCGTTGTTGTACTTCAGTGAACAGTAACATTGTATCTGGTCACCACTGTCTTTAAGTAGGGGCAGCATTGATCCTGGTCTAGTCTCTGAATTGTCAGCCAGTACAGTTAGACCTCAGCTCAGGGTATCGTTTGCTATATAGAAAGAGGAGTGCATGATTAGTATATCCCTATGGCCCCAAGCTGATCATACCACAGCAGAGGATCAGAGATGTCATTCAACTTATCCTGATTAATTAGACCAGACATTTTTTTAAAGATGTATTGAAAGATTGATCCAAATTATATAGTGGTCGATAAGACACTCTGCTGTAATCTGGATACAAAACGAAAGAACAGTCAGTATCATCTATGGTAATTTGCTAAAACTTGTTTGGAAAAATAAGCATGTACTCGTTTGTTGAGAAATGTTCAGATCAAAGCCTGGCTGAAGCTGCTACTGATTTGTTCTGTAATACTAATTGGGGCCCCAGAGACACGTTATTCAGAGCCATTGGGTATCTGGCTCTGAATATAGCCTACTGTGTTGCATTTAGGACCAAAAACCACAGACTAGTGTGAGCTTCTCCATCCACTTCTTTGGGGCAGTTTGGAGACACAGGAAGAAAGGTTGAGTGGGTGTATCTGCAATAAAGGCATACCCCCGTCTCCGGCTCTAGGGCTTTTTCACAACTATAGTTAACTAAATTTGTTTTTTTTTGGTGGCTTTTTTGTATGGACATGGTTTGTATGGTTTCAAATGTGTGGTGCTCCACATCACTGAAGACAGGAAACATTTCAGGATCAAAACAGGTTGACTAAATAGACATGGATGCTCTCTGTTTGGCAGGTGGCACCTTGCTACAGCTTTGACGATATTAACGATATTTACCTCCAAAAGCACACTTGTCTCCCTGGAAGCCAGCAGGGAGATTATATTGTTGCCTGTTTGCTCTCGTCATTTTAACTGCTAGTTCTCCAATTAGTGTACCCTCAATTTGTCTTATCTTTGCTTCAGTATGTATTCAGTATTCAGCCCATACAGTCCATACAATTGCTAAATTTGCTTTATATAAGTATACAACCAAAAAGGCAAATGTTACTTTCAATACCAGTTCTATCTAACAACGATATCATTGTCCCTTGCCTTTTATGTGATGTTTTTCAGCACACAGGAATTTGAGGTTGTTGATTCATTTGCATTCACCATTCTGTGCAGTTTATATCCCCCTCTGTGTACAGAGTCTCATCCTGATAGCAACTATTGTGGTTCCAAGTCAATTGTCATACTATGACAACAGCTGCAACCAAATTAAACTGATCCTGTTATTTCCCCACAAAGCTTTCAATAACCAACACAGGCAGCTTCATAAGAACCACTTGGTTATACCAGAGAACAGACATCAGACACTTGTTGATTTATGGTCAGGCATAGTGTAAATTAAGAGATTGGGCCTCTGCCTGCCTGCCTGCCTGCCTTCCTTCCTTCCTTCCTTCCTTCCTTCCTTCCTTCCTTCCTCTTACTCTATTTAGATTGCTCTTGAATTTTATTTGACTCTTGTCTGAGATTCGTGTGAGAAGAAATTTGTGTTTTTGATGTGTCTATTTTGGGGTCTGAGGGGTTATGTGTTATCTGGCTAAATCTGTCAACACTCAGTGGTGGTACGCCCGCCAGCCTCTGATCAACAGCTAGATGAGAGATATCGACAGAGTTCCTCTGATATGAGGAGGCCCACAACAACACCCTCACCACTTCCACTCAACACATGTTGAAATATGGCAAGATTAAAAAGAGAAAATGTAAAGCAGTAGAAGCTGATAGGCTGGGGCTGGGGGAGGGGAGTTCAACGAGATGGACCTTGATGTGATGTATGGCCATGTTCCATTTCATTTTCATATTTCTGTCACCTCTCTTCTCCATCTCTTCCTCTGTCACACAAAAGGTTGTGTGTGTCTCTATATCTGCTTCATTGCTTGGACACATAGGATTTAACATTAGCACATACATAGGCAGAAATGGCCAAGCATGTGCTCAACACACACACACACACTCACACTCACACTCACACTCACCCACACACTCACCCACACACACACACACACTCACACACACACACACACACACACACACACACACGCAGACCCAAACACAAGCTTGTGCATACACACATATACAAACACGCACACACAAAAAGGCACTCAAAGAACATAAATAACAATCAGTGTGACTTTCTGAAGATCCATTGTTCTCACACAGAGGCTGGTTGACATTTAGAAACACTAATAACCTGCTAATGATGCAGTATTTTCATAGAGTGAACCCTTGCCAGGGTTCACAGGTACCACTCTATCATTTGCCCTCTATGATAAAGTTAAGTGTTTAATCAATGTCTTATTTAACCTGAGACAAGAGGTGTCAGTGGATTTGATGATTCACATGATTTAATTTAGAGCCAGTCTCTATTTTCCCTCCTCTTTTGCCTGCAGCTCAAAGCTAGGTGAGGTGTAAAGGGCTTGCAGCGCCTAACAGCAGCTGTTGTCCATGTACATTACACACCACTGTACATCTTCATTAGCAAACTGACACATCTTTTTTTTTAATACAAGAAATAAACATTGACATTATGAATATCTGACGCTATTCATATTAGTCAGCTATTGAAAGTAAATATGGTATTGTACAAAAAATAGCTAATTAGCGTACCTTCCTCTCTAGTTGAAGAGTGTTGAGGTTTTACATTTACATTTACATTTAGCAGACGCTTTTTTCCAATGTGACTTACAATAAGTACATTTGTCAGAATAAAGTGAAACACTTCATTGCTGTTAATACAATAAGCAAGTCACCAAAACAAGTTTCAAGCAATTTCAGCAATTGCTAGGTTAACCATTGCTGTTTTACATTGCAACAAATAGTATCAATGTCTTTCCAACTCTTCTCCTCTGCAACAAACTATCCAGAGCTGACTCATGTGACGTCACTTTTGCCTGATTCAATCAAATACTGATGAATCATATTCCTCACACATTGTGTCCGACATTAATAAACCTTTTACTAATACTTAATGCATACTTATATTATCAATGAAATGCTTGATGGAATGCCGGACATTCACCAACATGATGCATAAGTTGTCATCTGATATGATTTATAAACATATGAGCTGGAATAAATGCAATCAGTTACCTCTCAGCTACCTCTCTCTTGTTTTAAAACATTTTCATAGTCCAACCGACTTGTTTTGGTTGGACTGTGGGGAGTGAGGGACAAAAGTGAAAACTGAGAATAATGTTGATTCTGACCTGGGATTCAGATGTCATGGCATCTTCACAAGGGAAGAGTAGCTCTGTTCTTAAAGGAGGTGGAAGAAATAGTCAACAAGTCAAATTTTAATGTATATGAAGAAACATTTTTACATTTGCTTTGCAGGAGCAAAATGGTTTACCAAAAAGGAAGTATTTGATAACGCTAAAAATTATTAGCAAGTAGGCCTATGCCACGTGGTCAAAGAAAATAATCACTGACCCAGCTGCCAACCTCCTTTGGGTTGGTCAATGAAATCGCACTTTGCAGATTTCTTCCTTTCTGTATTTTACCAATACAACCTGAACCTATGTTGCGCTCTAAAACAAGTGATGGTGGAGTGGTGGAATGAGGTGCAAAAAAACAAAAAAAGTGCACTTTTTAGCCAAGTCCCTAAAGACAAGGACCAATTGCCTGTTGGTTTTTCTTCCCTTTCCCTCGATTCCATTTTTTTCTTTAAGCCAGGAGCCATATTATGGGAGTGATTTAATATCCGAGAGGAGGGAGGGATCTAGATTTTCATAATCGTATGATAGGGAAAGGGATTAATAACAGAGAAGGGATTAAGTCGCTTGATCTGCCAATATGGTGGGCTGACTGGTAGCCGTCCCTGGGAGGTGATATATGCTCCTCCATGGACAAACCCTGAGTGGGAACCCAATTACACTTGTGTGGGAAACTTAATTTGCTCTGCCATGTTATGACTGCTGACCCCCGGAGCACTCTATTACACCCAAGTGCAATCTGACACCCTTTAAGCCCTTTAGCACTTTAGACCAGAAGTCTCACTGATATATATATATATATATATATATACAGTATATATATATATATACAAAAAACATTCATAAAATCAACCGCTGACACATTCACACAGCCAGTGAATTGAATCGTTCGGTGGATGTGCAGGAACACACGTTAACTCTTAAAATAGATTGGTTGTTTGCTTAGCCTTGTCTCTCGATAATAGCATGTAAACAATTAGTAGACTGTATTTTCTTAACCTTTTTAACTTTAACTTTCCATAAACAGTTAACAATAAGTAAGACATTATTGTTGTTTTGTTGTTGTGATTTTCACCACAGTGTAGCGCAGTTACCCTCAAAGAACTTAACTTGAGCTACCTGTATGTATGATGATGCTTACATGACCCTGGGAGGTTCTGGCTTTGAAATCTCACTCACTGACTCATAAATGAATGAATCATATGGTTGTATGCTGAAGATTGTTTAATTTGGAAGTAATGACCGGTAAAGGTGTTGTGTGGCCACTACATGGCTGACTAGGCACCACCTACTTGTACAGGGCTCCACCAGAACAAGGACACAGGATGATGATGTTGGAACCTTGTTGTAGAAGTTGATAGACAAGTCAAGTCAAGTCAAGTAAACTTTATTGTCAGTTTTCATGAATGTGCAGGACATACACAAAAACCGAAATGCCGTTTCCCTTGATCCCCGGTGCTGGACACGCATGCAAAATATAAATATAAATATATAAAAATATGATTACAAAAAATCGAAACAAAAAGGGTCGCAAATATATACAAATGATATAAACAGTATAAACAGTATGAGGTGCACTATGAACATTGTATAAACAGTGTATAAACAGTGTTTAAAAAGTATAAACAGTATGAACAGTTATATAACAGTTATAAACAGTATGGACAGTCTTCTGGTGGAGGGGTTTGCGTGTCCCAATGACCCTGGGGGCTATATTGTCGGGGGCTTCATGCCCCTGGTAGGGTCACCCAAGGCAAGCAGGTCCTAGGCGAGGGTCCAGACGAAGAGTGGCTCAAAAGACCCCAATGAAGAAAAATATCTTTGGAACTGGATTTCCCTTGCCCAGACGTGGGTCACCGGGGCCCCCCCCCCTGGAGCCAGGCCTGGGGGAAGGGCCCGTTGGCGAGCGCCTGGTGGCTGGGTCTACGCCCGCGGGGCTCGGTCGGGCACAGCCGGAAGGAACGACGCGGGACCCCCTTCCCATGGGTTCACCACCCGTGGGAGGGGCCAACGGGGTCGGGTGCGATGTGAGCTGGGCGGCAGCAGGAGGCGGGGACCTGGGCGGTCCGACCCTCGGCTGCAGAAGCTAGCTCTGGGGATGTGGAACGTCATCTCTCTGGCAGGGAAGGAGCCGGAGCTGGTGTGCGAGGCTGAGAGGTACCGGCTAGATATAGTCGGGCTCGCCTCGACACACCAGAGATGGGAGTAAGTCACACATATGCAAGTCTCAAGCAAGTCTCAAGTCTTAACCGTCAAGTCTCAAGCAAGTCTCATTTCTCATCTCTCATCTTCTACCGCTTATCCGGGGTCGGGTCGCGGGGGAACAGCTCGAGCAAGGAACCCCACACTTCCCTTTCCCGGGCCACATCAGCCAGCTCTGACTGGGGGATCCCGAGGCGTTCCCAGGCCAGTGTGAAGATATAATCTCTCCACCTCGTCCTGGGTCTTCCCCGTGGTCTCCTCCCAGCTGGTTGTGCCCGGAACACCTCCATAGGGAGGCGCCCGGAGGGCATCCTTATCAGATGCCCGAACCACCTCAACTGGCTCCTTTCCACGCAAAGGAGCAGCGGCTCTACTCTGAGTCTCTCCCGGATGACTGAGCTCCTCACCCTATCTCTAAGGGAGGCGCCCGCCACCCTCTTGAGAAAACCCATTTCGGCCGCTTGTACCCGCGATCTCGTTCTTTCGGTCATGACCCAACCTTCATGACCATAGGTGAGAGTAAGAACAAAGTTAGACCGCAAGATCGAGAGCTTCGCCTTCTGGCTCAGCTCCCTCTTCGTCACAACGGTGCGGTAGAGCGAATGCAAAACCGCCCCCGCTGCTCCGATTCTCCGGCCCATCTCTTGCTCCATCCTCCCCTCACTCGTGAACAAGACCCCGAGGTACGGACTCATTCCCTACCCGGAGTAGGCAATCCACCGGTTTCCTGCTGAGAGCCATGGCCTCAGATTTAGAGGTGCTGATCCTCATTCCAACCGCTTCACACTCGGCTGCGAACCGATCCAGTGAGTGCTGAAGGTCACAGGCCGATGATGCCATCAGGACCACATCATCTGCAAAAAGCAGCGATGAGATCCCTAGCCCACCGACCTGCAGCCTCTCCTCCCCCCGACTACGCCTCGATATCCTGTCCATGAAGACCACAAACAGGATTGGTGATAAAGCGCAGCCCTGGCGGAGGCCAGCCCCCACCGGAAACGAGTCCGACTTACTGCCGAGAACCCGGACACAACTCTCGCTTTGGGTGTACAGAGATTGGATGGCCCTGAGAAGTGCCCGCCTCACTCCATACTCCCATAGCACCTCCTACAATATCTCCAGGGGAACCCGGTCATACGCCTTCTCCAGATCTACAAAACACATGTAGACCGGATGGGCATACTCCCAGGCCCCCTCCAGGATTCTTGCAAGAGTGAAGAGCTGGTCCGTTGTTCCACAACCAGAACGGAATCCACATTGTTCCTCCTCAATCTGAGGTTCGACTATCGGCCGAACCCTCCTTTCCAGCACCTTGGAGTAGACTTTACCAGGGAGGCTGAGAAGTGTGATGCCCCTGTAATTGGCACACACTCTCTGGTCCCCCTTTTTGAACAGGGGGACCACCACCCCCGTCTGCCACTCCCTCGGCACTGTTCCCGACCTCCACGCGATGTTGAAGAGCCGTGTCATCCACGACAGGCCCTCCACACCCAAAGCCTTCAACATTTCAGGACGGATCTCATCAACCCCCGGGGCTTTGCCACTGCGGAGTTGTTTGACTACCTCAGTGACTTCCACCAGGGAAATTGACGATGATCCCCCATCAGCTTCCAGCTCTGCCTCTACCAAAGAGGGCGCGTTAGTCGGGTTCAGGAGTTCCTCAAAATGCTCCTTCCACCGCCCGATTACCTCCTCAGTTGAGGTCAACAGCGTTCCATCCTTGCTGTAAACAGCTTGGATGGTTCCCCGTTTCCCCCCCCTGAGGTGTCGGATAGTACGCCAGAAGCACTTTGGCGCCGACCGAAAGTCCTTCTCCATGGCTTCTCCAAACTCCTCCCACACCCGCTGCTTTGCCTCTGCCACAGCAGAGGATGCCGCCCTCCGGGCACTTCGGTACTCTGCAACTGCCTCCGGAGTCCCCCGGGATAACATATCCCGAAAGGACTCCTTCTTCTGTCGGACGGCTTCCCTGACCACCGCTGTCCACCACGGTGTTCGAGGGTTACCGCCCCTTGATGCACCCAAGACCTTGAGGCCGCAGCCTCCCACTGCAGCCTCAGCAATGGAGGCTTTGACCATCGACCACTCAGGTTCAATGTCCCCAACCTCCACAGGGATGCCAGAAAAGCTCCGCCGGAGGTGTGAGTTGAAGGTCTCTCGGACAGGGGCCTCCTCCAGACGTTCCCAGTTCACCCGCATTACCCGTTTGGGCTTACCAGGTCTGTCCCGAGTCTTCCCCCACCCCCTGACCCAACTCACCACCAGATGGTGATCGGTTGACAGCTCCGCCCCTCTCTTCACACGAGTGTCCGAAACGTGCGGCCTCAGATCTGATGATACGATTACAAAATCAATCATCGACCTTTGACCTAAGGTACTCTGGTACCATGTACACTTATGAGCAACCTTATGTTCGAACATGGTGTTTGTTATGGACAATCCATGACTAGCACAGAAGTCCAATAACAGACGACCACTCGGATTTAGATCCGGGAGGCCGTTCCTCCCAATCACGCCTCTCCAGGTGTCTCCATCATTGCCCACGTGCGCGTTGAAGTCCCCCAGCAGAACTATGGAGTCCCCTACTGGAGCCCCCTGCAGGACTCCATTCAGGGTCTCCAAGAAGGCCGAATACTCCGAGCTGCTGTTCGGTGCATACGCACAAACAACAGTCAGAGTTTTCCCCCCCATAACCCATAGGCGTAGGGAGGCGACCCTCTCGTCCACCGGGGTAAACTCCAACATAGCGGCGCTCAGCCGGGGGCTTGTGAGTATCCCCACACCCGCCCGGCGCCTCGCACCTTGGGCAACTCCAGAGAAGAATAGCGTCCAACCCCTATCCAGGAGTACGGTTCCAGAACCAAGACTGTGCGTAGAGGAGAGCCCCACCAGATCTAACTGGTAGCGCTCCGCCTCCCGCACCACCTCCGGCTCTCTCCCCCACAGAGAGGTGACGTTCCACGTCCCCAGAGCCAGCCTTTGCTGCCCAGGTCTGGTCCGTCGAGGTCCCTGACCTTCACTGCCACCCATCTTACAATGCACCCGACCCCAACGGTTCTTCCTGTGAGTGGTGGGCCCACAGAATGGAGAGGGGGGGGGGTGCCACGTTGCTTCTTCGGGCTATGCCCGGCCGGGCTCCGTGGCAAACCCGGCCACCAGGCGCTCGCTGACGGGCCCCCCTTCTGGGCCTGGCTCCAGATGGGGGCCCCGGGCTTCCTCCGGGCAGGGTCTCTCCTCCTCTTAATTGTTCTTCCATTAGAGTCTTTTTTGAACCATTCTTTGTCTGGCCCTTCGCCTGAGACCAATTTGCCATGGGAGACCCTACCAGGAGCACAAGGCTCCCGACAACACAGCCCTCAGGTTCATAAGGACACCCAAACCCCTCCACCACGGTAAGGTGATGGTTCTCGGAGGAATCCCAAGTCATTTTTGTTAGAGTCGAGTCAAGTCAAGTCAAGTCATAGCTTAGGTCAAGCAAGTCACAAGTCAAGTCATAGAAATGTAATAAGCGGGAAGACTGCAGTTTAAGAAACTGCAGCCTAAGTTTTATGTAGCCCTCCTTTGCACAAAAGGGCTAACAAATAGAGGAAGGGGATATGAGGCTAAAGAATAATTATAAATACTCACTAGGACCAGCAGGATCAGAATTACTAGGAACGACTACTGCTCTGCTATGCGCGTCGTTGCTATGCGCGGAGTGATATGTGAAGCGGTCAGCAGCAGCGTTGGATGGGGACAGGTGTACCTTATCTACTCATAAGGTACACCTATCAGCCAATCAGAATCAAGCATTGGGACTAACAGTTTTAGAATCCGAATTTAATCATTTTGGGAACACTGGCTGTCAGCAGCAGACCTATTATCACCTTCTATCTTTCAAACCCCAGCCGCTTTACTGTAAGATGGGCGGGGGCGGGTGCATCACCTAGTAGAGCGATTACTGGTTGCCAGGTTCGCCCACATGCAACAGGAAACATCCAATCGAAAATATTTTTTATTATTATTATTCACCAATTAACCAAGTCAGCAATGACTTGTCGAGTCATTTCATGCAAGTCTAAGTCAAGTCTCAAGTCATGAGTAGCAAGTCCAAGTCAAGTCAAGTCTTTTCTCACTGTTGATCAAGCAAGTCACAAGTCCTCAATCTGGCGACTTAAGTCTGACTCGAGTCAAGTCACTAGACTCGAGTCCCCCATCTCTGCGACACAGTTTGGGCTCTGGAACCAGCGTCCTTGAGAGGGGTTGGACCCTTTTCCGCTCTGGAGTTGCCCCTGGGGAGAGGCGCCGAGCGGGGGTGGGAATGCTTATTTCCCCCCGGCTCGGTGCCTGTACGTTGGGGTTCACCCCAGTGGATGAGAGGGTAGCCTCCCTCCGCTTTCGGGTGGGGGTACGGGTCCTGACTGTCGTTTGTGCTTATGCACCGAAAGGCAGTTCAGAATACCCACCCTTTCTGGAGTCCTTGGGGGGGGGGGGGGGTGTTGGAAAGCACTCCTTCTGGGGACTCCCTTGTTCTGCTGGGGGACTTCAACGCCCATGTGGGCAATGACAGTGAGACCTGGAGGGGCGTGATTGGGAGGAACGGCCCCCCTGATCGGAACCCAAGTGGTGGTTTGTTGTTGGACTTCTCTGCTCGTCATGGATTGTCCATAACGAACACCATGTTCAAGTATAAGGGTGTCCACATGTGCACTTGGCACCAGGACACCCTAGGCCGCAGTTCGATTATCGACTTTGTGGTTGTATCATCGGACTTGCGGCCGCATGTCTTGGACACTCGGGTGAAGAGAGGGGCGGAGCTGTCAACTGATCACCACCTGGTGGCCAGTTGGCTCCGATGGCGGGGGAAGATGCCGGTCAGACCTGGCAGACCCAAACGTACTGTGAGGGTCTGCTGGGAACGTCTGGCTGAATCTCCTGTCAGAACGAGCTTCAACTCCCACCTCCGGGAGAGCTTCAACCATGTCCCGGGGGAGGCGGGGGACATAGAGTCCGAGTGGACCTTGTTCTGTACCTCCATTTTTTAAGCGGCCGACCGGAGCTGTGGCCGTAAGGTCGTCGGTGCCTGTCGCGGCGGCAACCCCGAACCCGCTGGTGGACCCCAGCGGTAAGGGATGCCGTCAAGCTGAAGAAGGAGTCCTACCGGACCTTTTTGGCCTGTGGGACTCCTGAGGCAGCTGATGGGTACCGGCGGGCCAAGCGGAGCGCGGCTTCGGCGGTTGCGGAGGCAAAAACTCAGGTGTGGGAGGAGTTCGGTGAGGCCATGGAGAACGACTTCCGAACGGCTTCGAGGAGGTTCTGGACCACCATCCGGCGTCTCAGGATGGGGAAGCAGTGCTCTGTCAACACCGTGTACGGGGGGGACGGGGTGCTGCTGACCTCGACTCGGGACGTTGTGAATCGGTGGGGGGAATACTTGGAAGACCTCCTCAATCCCACCAACACGCCTTCCACTGAGGAAGCATGGTCTGGGGACTCGGGGGGGGGGACTCTCCTATCTCCGGGGCTGAGATCGCCGAGGTGGTTAAAAAGCTCCTCGGTGGCAAGGCCCCGGGGCCGGACGAGATCCGCCCCGAGTTCCTAAAGGCCCTGGATGCTGTGGGGCTGTCTTGGTTGACACGACTCTGCAGCATCGCGTGGACATCGGGGGCAGTGCCTCTGGATTGGCAGACCAGGGTGGTGGTTCCCCTCTTCAAAAAGGGGGACCGGAGGGTGTGCTCCAACTACAGGGGGATCACACTCCTCAGCCTCCCCGGTAAGGTCTATTCGGGGGTCCTGGAGAGGAGGGTCCGTAGGATAGTCGAACCTCGGATCCAGGAGGAGCAATGTGGTTTTCGTCCCGGCCGTGGAACTGTGGACCAGCTCTATACCCTTAGCGCGGTCCTCGAGAGTGCATGGGAGTTCGCCCAACCAGTCTACATGTGCTTTGTGGACTTGGAGAAGGCGTTCAACCGTGTCCCTCGGGGAGCCCTGTGGGGGGTGCTCCGGGAGTATGGGATACCGGGCCTGCTGATACGGGCCGTCGGGTCCCTGTACTCCCAGTGCCAGAGCTTGGTCCGCATCGCCACTGGTAAAACATCCGTAGCAGCCTAGTGCACACATTGAAGGATCTCAGCCTCCTCAGGAAGAACAGCCTGCTCTGTCCCTTCCTGTAGAGGGCCTCGGTATTGTCTGACCAGTCCAGTTTGTTGTTCAGGTGCACCCCAAGGAACTTGCAGGTATCCACCATCTCCACCATCTTAGAGAGGATGTGGGAGGTGGTTAACAGGGTTCAGCTGCCGCGTAGAGGTAGAAAAGCAGCACTGAACAGGGACAGGATGGCCCCTTAGAGAAGACAGAGAGAGACCCTGCCTCTCAAGACAGGTCACTCTGCAGCAGCTGCAGAGGTGGGCCAAGCCCATTTGAAGACTTTGTTTTCCCTCTTGAGGATGATGACTTTCTTGAGGGCATTGCATTGTAAAAGTTCTAGATTGTGTTGCCCTAGTTGCATTATGTTCTGTGTTAATGTTGTGATTGGGTGCATGGCAGAGGGGGCGGGCCTTGGGGAGGTTAGATACAAGGGATGCTGAGCTCCATAAGAGGAGATGGGGAGGGAGATATGTTGAAGAGCAAATCGAATAGTGCAAGGTCGACATAGCCTATAGCCTACAGTAACCTGTGTTACAGAGCGAATAAAGAAGTTCTAACCAAACAACCTGTGTGGTGCTTGTGTGACTAAAAGCAAGGTTGCTACAATATCTTAACATGTAAAAAAATGCAAGGGCAAAGGGAGAAAAGAAATTAACAATATATACTCAAGGAGATGCAAATGTAGGTGTATTGCACAGATGAAATGGTGATATTGGATATTGCATATGCACTAATAGGGGATAACACAGATTTAATACTTCACAAATATCTCTATGAATTATAATATCTAAAGTATCACACTTCGTGTGTGCGAGTGTGTGTGTGTGTGTGTGTGTGTGTATTTACACTTGCCACATCCTTAGAGCTGGTTCAGTCAGGCTAGTCAATGGAATACAGACACATGCTGTACATGCTGATCAAGCTGCCTGGGGGGTAAGGGGTCAACCATCCAGGCATGTATACATTGCTCAGCTACGGCATGAAGAGAGTATCAGAAGATTATCTGGTTGCTAACGACAAATTGGAATTTCACCATAATTAAAGAACTTAGATACCAATTTCATATAAATGATGTACAGCAAAGGCCAATGTATGACATCGTCAGAGTTTTGATGACCAGAGTAGAATTGACTAAATACAATACACTTGAGTTGAATTAGTATACAATATAATACACTCAGGCTGCAACAGAATACATTTTTGGTGTTGTCTCTTGGAATAGTGTTGCTATGGAGTTGTTGTAGGATGATGGACACCCTGCGAGTCTATCTGTTGATAGAGTCCCATTCACATCTGAGTTTAGGTTTCAATTCATCATCAGATCACCCCTTCCTTTCTCATTGAATGCAGTCTCGTCTTTTTGACAGTTCACGTTTGATGCACAACAACACATCGACTTTGCTCGACCAATTATAGTGATGAGCCAGATGTCGTCAGAACTTCAACACAAACTGTTCTTATAATAAAAGTGGGTAAATAAGTACAACTTTATCTATATAGCCTTTTTTTTAAAGTCCTACATGATAAGCTACAGAGACAATATAAAAACAATATTAATCAAACAGAATACAAAACAGAATGAACAAAATGGGAATAAGATTGACCCCCCTCCACACCTTCTTTTTGCCGCCTGGCTGTGAAGCACTTTGGTACAAATGATAGTGATGATGTATACAGGTAAACTAACTATTTTACAACAACAAATCATCAAATAGTGTAAAAAGCTGTACAAGTACGTACATGGCTTTTATTTACTTCAATAAAAAAGGAACCAGCTTATGGAGACTACTATCAGCGATAGGCCTGTGTCTTTACAGGAAGGTGCAGTATGCCTAAAACACAAGATCATTTATCCTATTTAGTTACAAAGAGTATAACTGATAGTGTAAATGTAACGTAGATATGGTCGGTCAGATAATAAGAATATTTAAGTGATAACCTAATATCTGTCTTTGGCTATTGTTGGGAGAAATCTCATCGATACTTTGAGGGACAGCCGTGTGTAACTGTAACTGAAAAAGATGCACACTGCAGCCTGATAGCAGCTGCCCAAAAGTGGGAGATAAAAACATCCAGTATTTTGCAGAAAAGTTTTTTTTTTTTTACATGATGTTAATCCACTAAAAAAGGTGCATTGTGGGCAGCCTCAGGTGCGGTCTCTCTGCTCTGCAGTTGGGCCAAGGTCAGCATCTCTTTGAATTCATTATTGTGTAATTGGCTAGCTACACAAGTGAAAAAAACAGGTAAAGAAATAAATGACCAATGGAGCTCCGGTGTGGATGTTACGCGCATAGACTCACACAGATATACAGAATAATACAGATTAAACTGTCTTTCCATTGTGTGCATTGGTGGAAACTATCACATACTGAAAACTACAGACAAGGGCTGACTAGTACCAACAGTGCAGGACACGACACAGAAACAAGGGCCACAGACCCTCACCAACAGCCAAACATTGTCCGACAGTTA
This sequence comes from Urophycis tenuis, assembly GCA_036785325.1. Taxonomy (NCBI): domain Eukaryota; kingdom Metazoa; phylum Chordata; class Actinopteri; order Gadiformes; family Phycidae; genus Urophycis; species Urophycis tenuis. Next base: position 13,301,760 of record JAXIVH010000009.1, on the reverse strand, counting down.
CGGCCTTACAAGTGTGGGCCTTACAAGCCATGCCTAATCTGATTGTGAGGTCATAAATGTGAGGAGAATTAATCCGCTTTTCAGGTGAACTTTAGGAACCTAACCTCCCAGCGCCATAGCTGAGCAGACAGAAAAAGCTTTCCAATTCAGCTGGTAATATATCTTAAATTAAATGATTTTGACTTTAAAAGACAGCAGCAGGTAGATTGCACATTTTGAGGAAATGCCACCATCAATAGCCTTAGCCTTTCCTGATTGGCAGTATTTTTTGTCCTTTATGACATAAAAAATGTTTGAGGCTTTGCTCATTGGCCTAGGCAACTGAGAATTAGGCTCTCTATAACATAACAGCTCAACCCTATTTAGTCTGATTCGCTTTTCTTTGATTCTTCATAACTTTTGAATGATTGGTCGTAGAAAGTGGTTGATTGACTCTGCTGAGAGAGAGTTTGACTAATTATAGATTAAGTCATTCCCTCTTTCCGGATTGGCTGATCTTTGAACTTTCCCTTCATAACCTTTGACTTGTTTGTTGTAGACAGTTGCAGGTTCGCTCTTTGGACTGAGCAGGGGCTCTTCTATCAGTTGACTATTCCTACTAAACCCCACCCCCTTTTCTGATGAGTCAATCTTTGAGCTTTCACTACGTTAAATTGTTTGTCAGTTCATTTGGACTGTCATTGCCTGAAAGCTTAAAGACACGCAGCGGGTAAACAGCAGTTTCAGTAGCAGAGAGGGTAGGTGAAGGAGCTCGCACACTTCAGACAAGGCGACCAGTGTTGCAAGGCCATATCTACTCAAACAGCATAAACAACAAACTTCATGAAAATAAGGGAAACATTCAAGCACAGACAAAAGTTGATCCATGATCCTGAATGTAATAATGTTTTGCTAACACACCTAGGTGGCTACTACTGGGCTCCTCCAAATCCAGGGCATAGGGTGTAGATGGTGAAACTGGTTCATAGCAGTCTGAGTACAATGATACATACAGCAGTTGTTACATGCTGCCATGTCCGAGATATGGCGAGTGTGTGGCGATGGCTGGTTTAACCTGTGTGCATGACTGTCAAATGCCCCATAGGAGTGTAGTCTTACCAAGTGCCAGAGTCTAATAGGTCTGACTCTGGCCAGTGCAGGACAGTGCTTACTCAGAACTCAGAAGAACTTTTTTATTGCAAAGTAGGTTTGTACCTACGAGAAATGTGTCTTGGTGGTTTGTGCACAACAGTAAACATTGAACGAGCAACAAACATCACTAACAATAGACAGTACAAACAACAAGCAACACGATGGTGGGGTCTGGTACATTAACACAAAAAGTAAGTTGAGGTAGTAAGTGTTTTAAATTGTATTCAGTGTTATAGAGTGCAGTAGTGTACAGTAGTGTATTAGTGGATCAAACAGTAAAGTTCAAGGGCGGTGGTGGGATTGGGTGGAACGCTGCAAGGAGTGCAAAGAGTGATGTTGTCATTGGGGGTGGGGGAGGGGGTGAGGGGGGTCCCGGGACTTATTAATGATCCCAACAGCAGCTGGGAAGAAGCTGTTTATGTGGAGGGAGGTTTTGGTCCTGATGGACCGCAGCCTCCTGCAAGAGGGGAGAGGGTGAAAGAGTTTGTGTCCGGGATGAGAGAGGTCGGCCACAATCCTACCTGCACTCCTCAGAACCCTGGAGGTGTGAGGCCCTGAAGGGGTGGAAAGTTGCAGCCAATCACCTTCTCCACAGAGCGAATGATACGCTGCAGCCTGCTCTTGTCCTTATCAGTGGCTGCAGCATACCAGACGTTGATGGAGGAAGTGAAGATGGACTCAATGAGAATCAGAATCACCTTTATTCACCAAGTATGTTCACAAACATACAAGGAATTTGACTCTGGATTTTCCATGCTCTCAATGTACAGACAAACATTTATCTACTATCTACTATATCTACTTTATACAGATGTAATATAACAAGTGTATATATACACATACAAAAACAACAGCAGTTAAATTGTAGCAGGGGGCAATAGTGCAATGATGCAGAGTGCAAAGATGCTGGAATAAATATGAAGAGATAGTTTATGTACATGAGGTAGGTGGATGTGACATAACATGCATGTATATAATGTACAGTATATACATCGTGCTTAGATTTATATTGATATTGACCATATGTTAAAAACTATTTAGCATCCCCAAAATATATAATTAGAATGTGTATGTACAGTGAGTGTTTAGTATTGCGGTGTTATTGTACAGGGATTGTCTTTGAAAATGTGTGCCTGGGTTAACTGTTCATCAGAGTGACGGCCTGTGGGAAGAAGCTGGACTTGTGTCTGGTTTTTTTTTGGCGTACCGTGTTCTGTAACGCCTACCAGAGGGGAGGAGTTGGAACAGGTTGTGTCCAGGGTGTGATGGATCTGCAGTGATGTTTCCTGCACGTTCCCTGACTCTGGACACGTATAGGTCCTGAACGGAGGGCAGGTTGGCACCGATTATTTTTTCTGTAGTCCTGACTGTTTGTTGTAGTCTGTTCCTGTTCCTGTTTGTTCCTTTCTGTTCCTGATTGGTGGCCGATCCAAACCAGACAGTGATGGAAGCGCAGAGAACAGACTGGATTATTGCAGTGTTGAACTGGATCAGCAGCTCCTGAGGCAGGTTGAACTTCCTGAGCTGGCAAAGGAAGTACATCCTCTGCTGGGCCTTTTTGATGATTGCGCCTATGTTGGGTGTCTACTTTAGGTCCTGGGAGATTGTAATCCTGAAATCCACTGCCATCTCCACAGTTTTGAGCTTGTTCAGCTCCAGATTGTTCTGACCGCACCAGCTGTTCAACCTCCCATCTGTATGCAGACTCGTCACCATCCCGGATGAGGCCGATGACCGTTGTGTCGTCTGCAAACTTCAGGAGTCTAACAGACAGGTCTCCTGAGGTGCAGTCATTGGTGTAGAGGGAGAAGAGCAGAGGGGAGAGCACACATCCCCGGGGGGTGCCAGTGCTGATGGTCAGGGAGCTGGATATGATTTTCCCCAGCTTCACCTGCTGCCTCCTGTCTGTCAGGAAGTTAGTGATCCACTGACAGGTGGGGGCTGGCACTAGCCTGGCTGATGCGTCCACATCTCGATGAGATGGTGGTCTGGGAACTAGGTGTGCATTTTCTCGTATTTGAGGCGTGGTTTACGAATGCCTAGAGCCGTTTATTGGGCGCTACGAATGTCTATCAAATGGCGTCTGGTTCTTCCCATGTTGCTTTGCGTGCGATTCATAGCCAATTGTATCACTTATCACTCTTTTTTAAAAGTAAACTTGCGTTCTAAGCTACTTAATACACTTTCTAAGGCTGCATCGAACGGTAACGTTGTGTCCGCTGCCATGTTGGATTAACACGCTACAAGCTTCGGTGTCGCGCATAGACGTCGTCATCGTCTTGCTGCCCCCCCCCCCCCCCCCGTTCTGTGATTGGTGGTTCTGTGATTCCCTAACTCAGGCAAAAATAAGGGCGGTGGTTTCCAGGCTGTCTTTGCTGTGAGAATGAAATCGCGCGCAAAGCAGCATGGGAATTCCCAGGCTAGGCTGGCACAGTGAGCTGAGAGAGTTTGGAGTGGAGGATGTCTGGGACGATGGTGTTGAACGCTGAGCTGAAGTCCACAAACAGGACCCTTGCGTATGTCCCTGGTGAGTTGAGGTGTTGGAGGATGTAGTGCAGTCCCATGTTGACTGCATCATCCACTGACTTGTTTGCCCGGTAGGCAAACTGCAGGGGGTCCAGCAGGGGGCCTGTGATGTCCTTCAGGTGCATCAACACCAGTCTCTCAAAGGATTTCATAACCACAGACATCAGGGCGATGGGCCTGTAGTCATTTAATCCAGAGATAGAGGGTTTCTTGGGGACCGGGATGATTGCGGAGCATTTGAAGCAGGAGGGGAAGATGGGGGGCAGCTGGTCAGCACAGACTTTCAGGCAGGAGGGAGACACACCGTCTGGGCCAGGTGCTTTCCTGCAGGAAGAGCTGACTCACATCCTATATACACATCCTGTATATCACATCCTGCCTATAAAAGACCTTCCTCATTCTGCGAATGCTGGCTGGGGGGGAACTGATTCTTGCTCACCGGCAGGCCTGATGGCAGCACTTTTTCTTTGTTTGTTTCAATCTGCACATACATTTTCACACATCCATACATGCTTTCATTACTGATACTGATCTTTACACGTTTGCCTTGGTTGAGTTATGTGTAGCCGTACAGCACCGACACTAGTTGCCGGCTCATCTTCCAATTACCCTATCGGCACCCGCGGCGAGGATATAAGAGGGAGCTAGGCTCCTCCCCTTCCTCCTCTGGCACTTCCTGGTTCACCGGCGTGTCCGCCGCTCGCTCCCATCTCCACCACCACAGCAGGTAGGCACGTGGCAGCCGGGCTGCAGTTTGAGCGCCTTGATCGCGTCGGCTAATGTTCCTTATGCCTCTGCTGCGAAACAGATTGTTACACTTGCGTCCGTCCTCGCTCCCGAACCGGGCCACCAGCCGTTTCCCTGCGCGCTCAGCAACAATCCTAACAGGTAGGCTCCGATTGCTCCGGCGGCGTTATTCTCGTGATTAACTCATGGCCGTGTTATTCTTTTAGTTTGCCTCGTCTTCGCGCTGGAGAAGCTCCGCTGCCGTACTCGCCACTTCTCCTCGCTGGCCGGATCGGAGCTCGGCGCCCCCCCCTCCGCCAAGGTCCAGTGGGGAATCCACTGCTGCTTTGCCCTGCTGATTCGTGTACCTCCGCCATTGTCCGGGTGCGGGTCCCCTTCGTTTGACCGCGTCGGGACCCGTCCTGTGTTGTACTGCCACGGCGACGACATCAAGAGTGCGTGTGAGAGTGAGAGTGCGTGCGGCCGTCAGTCACGGTTGCCATAGCGATGGCATCAACTCGCCGCCGGCGTGTTTGTGTGTGTGTGTGTATGTTTGGGTTCGTGTGCGTGTTGGGTTCTGAGTGCATGTGTGTGGATGTGTGATTGGGGGAAGGGAAGAGGGCCATAACTAGGGTTGGGGGTTTCATTGTGTTTATTTCTTTCATAGTTTTTTTTCGTTCGCATTACCTCTGTGTTCCTGTGTTAATTACCCTTATTTTGTGTATAAAAAAAAGTAAGAATTTTGTTTATCTGCCAATCAGGTATTTTTGATTTTGTTAGTTTCTGTTTCTTTTTATTTCTGGATTCCTTATCTGTTTCCTTCGGGTTTATGTCGCGTTTTGTATTTCCCGTTAGCTCAGTTCTGTTTAGTTCATTTACATTTCCTTAACTGTTTCTGTTACGTTCAGTGCCTTGCTGCACTCGTTGGCAGCCTTCGTTTCGTTTATTGGGTTTTTCCAATTCGTGTTTCTTTTGGTTCTGTACATTTCCCAAATCTTTTGTTTACTTGGTTTGGCGAATAGCATACCGCCTTCCGCCCTTTTGGATTGTTTGTTTGTTTTTCGGATTCCGGATTTTCCTTGGTTATTTGTTTCTTTTGCAAATTTTGTTTATTAGTTTAAGTAGCCCCACTGACCCTATTTCTTCTATGGTGAGCCATTGGTGGAGGAGGTGTTCCCGGGTGGTGGTGTCCCTCCTGTGTGCCGGGTGTTCCTGGGTTTTGGGTTGTTTTGTTTGCATTTTCTCCCTTCATCTTGTTTGCCCCTTTCGTGTGACACGGGTGAGTCTGGTGTTCCCTCTTTGACTTTCCTCCCCCTGCACTAATCCCTCTCTCCACAGGCCTCAGCTGGACTGGGGAGTTCCCTCTCCCCTAGCCCCCACTTTTAGTCCATTTTTAGTCTATGTATCATTCTAATCTATGTTCAATAAATTTGTATATTTTGACGATTGAGCCACGTCTCCGAGCCTCCCTGCAGCACTAACCTGCGTGCCACACTGGTCCTTGGTCCCCAGATTGCTGGCAAAATACATAAGATTAATTATCCTCCATTGGCATCACTGGTATCCCCCTTGACTGGTTCCACTCCTACTTCTCAGGCCGCACTCAGTTCATCCAACTCAAATCCTTCCGTTCCCATCCCTCCCCGGTTTCCTCTGGTGTCCCCCAGGGCTCTGTCCTGGGTCCCCTCCTCTTCATCACTTACCTCCTTCCCCTCGGCCTAATTTTCCGCAAATTTAATATTATTTTCCACTGCTTCACGGATGACACTCAGCTCTACCTCTCTACCCAACCCAACTCCATCCTCCCCCCGTCCTCCCTGACAGATTGCCTCTCCGAACTTCATACCTGGTTCACCTCCAATTTCCTCAAACTCAACAGTGATAAAACTGAAATCCTCCTAGTTGGTACTAAATCCACTTTATCCAAAGTCAACAGTTTTTCTCTCTCCATCAACAGCTCCATAGTTTTCCCCTCCCCCCTGGTGAAGAGTCTGGGTGTCATCCTCGATGGCTCACTCTCCTTCAAATCCCACATCAACATCACCACCCGCACTGCCTATTTTCATCTCCGTAACATTAATCGCCTCCGTCCTTCCCTCACCCCCCACACCACCTCTATTCTCGTACACAGTCTTGTCACCTCCCGCATCGATTATTGCAACTCCCTCCTCTATGGTCTCCCCCAGAAATCCCTCCATAAGCTCCAACTGGTCCAGAACTCAGCTGCCCGCATCATTTCCCAAACCCCCTCTTTCCACCATATCACTCCCATCCTTCAGCAACTCCACTGGCTTCCGGTCAACTTCCGCATCAATTACAAAATTCTCCTTCATACCTTTAAGGCCATCCACAACCTCGCCCCTCCCTACCTGTCTGACCTCCTTCACACTGCCACCTCCATCCGCTCCCTCAGATCCTCCTCTTCCATCCACCTCACTGTCCCCTCTGCCCGGCTCACCACCATGGGGAGCAGAGCTTTCAGCCGCTCTGCCCCCAAACTCTGGAACGCACTCCCACCTGACATCCGAAACATCGTCTCTCCCTCCCACAGTTCAAATCCTCACTAAAAACCCTCTTTTCAGGACAGCGTTCTCTCTTTAGTTTTATTGTTGTTTTTACTTGCACTTTTAATGTTTTATTATTTGCCTGTTCTTAATTTGTAAAGTGTCCTTGTGTGTCTTGAAAGGCGCTCCCAAATAAAATGCATTATTATTATTATTATTATAAGGGTCCCGAGGTGAAACCCCTCGGGTGGCGTTGTCGGTGCCATCCACAAAATAATTGTTCAAAGCAAATATCTGCCCCCACTCGTATCGCCACATATGAAATAAATACTGCTTGCTAGTAGCCAGCTCGTGTTTGTTCTCCCTACTTTGGCAAAGTCTTGGAGCCGGGTTGTGACAGCTGCTGGGGTATGATTGTATTGAATGCTGAGCTGAAGTCGATGAACAGCATTCTGACATATGAGTCTTTGGTATCCAGGTGGGTGAGGGCAGAGTGGAGGGCAGAGGAGATGGCATCATCTGTCGAACGGTTGGACTGATGCGAACTGGAAAGGGTCCAGGGTGGGGGGGAGGGCAGATTTGATGTGGTACATGACTAGCCGCTCGAAGCACTTCATGAGGATGGGAGTGAGTGTGACTGGCCGGTAGTCATTGTGGCAGGAGGGAGACGACTTTTTCGGCAACTTTTTAAAGCTCTCCATCACCTAGCCCCGTCCTACCTGTCAGATCTCCTCACCCCCAATCGACCCTCCCGAGCCCTCCGATCCTCCTCCACACTCACTCAACATTGCTAAACATTCAAGGCTCAAAACCTTCGGCGGCAGAGCCTTCTCCTCTGCAGCACCCCGACTCTGGAACTCACTCTCCCAATCTGTCCATGACACCCCCTCACTTCCCACATTCAAATCCCGTTTAAAAACATAGCTCTTCTCACAAGCCTACGACCTCCTCTATCCATAACCCTAACAATCCCCTCCCTTGCCCTCTCCCCTCCTCATGCCCCACCACCCCCTCATCCCACCCCACCACTCTCCCCTGCATCTCAGCCCATTGGACTGCCATTGCTCCTGTCCTGTCCTTATGTCTTGTCTTGGATGGTTTGTCTTGTGTTTGTATGTACCTCTGTATGTATGTATATATGTGGTACTGTCGTCTGTCTTTGTTCTTTGTTTCATTTTGTAAGCGACTTTAGGTCTCTGAAAAGCGCTATACAAATAAAATGAATTATTATTATTGTTATACTTATATTCTGCATGTGTGTCTAGTACCGGGGATCGAGGGAAACGGCATTTTGGTTTTTGTGTATGTCCTGTACATTCATGAAAACTGACAATAAAGTTTACTTGACTTGACTTGACTCCGACTAAAAGCTCTGTAAAACTTTCCTGTTCAGTGAAAGACAGTGAAAGAGTTTGAGCAGTGGATAGAAGGAGGTTTAAAAGTTCTTCCCTGCTGAATGTGATCAGGGAGAGAGAGCTGGGAACAAAACAAATAAATAAAAACAGGGAAAGTACTAGAGAGCACAGAACCAAGATGGCCTTCTGCGGCACAATCTTGGGTCAGATTTTTGATGGCAGTGTAGAACTGCACCATCATCGTCTTTGGCAGGTTGAACTTCTTTAGCTGCCACAGGACGTACATCCTCTGTTGGGCTTTTTTGGTGAGGATGGGATCTGAATCTAATGTTCAGATCCCATTTTATGTCCTGGGAGATGATGGTGCCCAGGAAGCAGCAGACTCCACAAAGTCAACTGGGGAGCCACACAGGATGACGGGGGTGGGCTAGGTTCACTGTCTTTTGAGCAAAGTTCTTTGAATGAAACTCAAGGTTGTTCTGGCTGCACCAGGTCTGGGGTTGGTCAGTCTCCCACCTGTAGATGGACTCAGCCCTACCAGAGATGAGTCCAATGAGCTTGGTGTCGTCCGTGACCTTCAGGAGATTGACAGACTGGTGACTGGTATCCGAGAAGCTGTTAACTGTGTTGCCAAGTTTATAAGGTCAGTGTGTTCTGATTTTCCATTCTTATCCATCCAATAAGCAACACCTTAACACACTCTAAAAACAAATACATATTTTGGCCACAAATACCAGAATAAATTGTAAGATATATGCTCTATATGTTATATGCAGGCATAATTGTCAAGTTTCCATAACAATAATAATGAATATAGGAAGCTGGTTAGTTGAAGCAGCACAATTAATCCTTCAGGATGAATGGTTTTGAGGCATAATCATTCTTGATTTGCATTGCAGCAGTTTATTTTCAATGTCACCTACTTATCAAGGCATTGTGATTATTTGGACCACATAATTTCAAGTCAGATTCTTCATGGTTAGCCTTGTTGGAGTTCCTAGCTACTGGAGAGTGGGGTTCACCATTTCTGCAGTCTTGTGTTTGTTTATTGTTATTTTCATTTATCTGTTTGTCTTGCCATAAAGTATTGGAGTTTGCAGGGACATAAATTGATTGAATGTACTGTATATGTTTTTATTGTTTTTGTGTGACCATGCTACAAAAACATCAATTGCATTGTCACATGCTTAACAGGTCCTGCAGGGGAAAGGTCTCTGTCTGAGTCTAACTTTTCCATCAAAATGTGATGTACAGTTTAGTTATTTTTGTTTATTATTGTCTTACAGTCATGCCACACCCTTCAAGAGCACTATGGTCTAGACCAGCCCTACATCCTGTGTGGAATATGTTGACCTGCAAGTCATCACTGGAGTGCCATATATTGCCCTAGTCAATAAACTCAGTTAAGCTATAAACCCAATGTCATCGTTTAGTATAACCTTATATGGACTTGGTTTTGTGAAAGCAGCGATTGCTTGACAAAAGAGGTGATTGACTATTGTGGCCGGAGGCAATCAGGGTAACATTACGTCTTCTTTGACATTTGAATACGAATCCTTTACAAGCTCCTTCATATGTTTAACAACAGTATTCATAACATAGCAGCCATACCACAAACACGTTCAAGATTTTGAATGTATTTTATTCTTTCAAAACTATAACTAACTAGAACTGCACAATAATAAAGACATGTAATAGTCAACAGAATCACAAAGCCTAAAAACACATTACAAAGTTGTTTATGGTTTACAAGTCACAAATATGTTCTCTAATTCAATCTCAATAGCCATTTAGTGGGGATAATCCACTTATCTTAATTATTAATGTTAATTCTATTCAGCTGAGCTGATAATGTACAATGTGAGTATTTAAAAGTCTTACATTTTCTAAGTGAATCACAAACTTGCAGGGATAGAAAATCCCTAGCGGGGACCTTTTTGTTTGCTCTTTGATGTGGTGATGTATGAGGGAGTTTGCCCCCCTGTGAGACAGATGGCAGAGGAACTTCAGGATATGTTAACATAATGCAATTAACTGTGTTTCCTTCCCATTGTTCTTCTGACCCACTCCCAACCATCTGAGGGCCAGACAATCACACCTTTCACACTGAAGACACAGATTTCCATATCATGTTTGGTATCATTTTGATTCACTCTTTAAGTGTAATAAAACGGTCTCAGTCTCATAGGGAAATCATGTGGTTATCATCCGAAACCCAGAGGTTAGGATTCTCAATGCATTTGAAATCAGGTAACGCCCAGTCAGCTCCACTGAAGATGACACACCTTTTGGGGCCCTGGGAACCAACAGCAAATGGTCTTAGACAAATGAATACTCAGCATGTGGTCTCCTAAACAATGCCTTTGGATAACTGAGAAAACAGTATATAGGGACACGATGGACACTGCTCTTGGAAGATATCTGTAGTCAGAACTTCCCACGCGTCATGCTTGTAGCCACATTCCTACAACCCAGGTAACTTCATTCTCTGATTATTGTCATGTATTCTTTGTATGTATGTTTGTATGTCCGGTAATCTTTTATAGTGTTTTCAATATTCATTCCACACTGCTTTATATTTTTTTGATTGGTTAGTGACTTGTTTCTGTGTAAAAAATTGTTATTCTTCTTAATATTATTGTTTAATTATTAATGTATTCATTGGATATCCTAGTCCAACCGAATTTGGGTCCAAATAGAACCCTTAGATGTTCCACTATGGGCATAATTATGTAGAGAGTAGTATTTCCTGTGGCGACAGTCAAAATAGCTTGTCGTTGAGAACTGAGGTAGTACGGGCGGACACGTAGGCTGATAATCGTGTTCATTCCAGTCTATCTGGTCTCATTGATGGCTGCGAGGGATAAGGTAGGATTCAGTAGCTGAATAATAGTAGTCTACAACACAATCCGGTAGGGGGTGAATGGAACCTAGGACTCGGTAGACAAATGATAGTACTCTACCTAAGATCCAGTAGGGGCCGTCAGGGGGGAGACTGATAATCATGTTCATTTGTGTTTATCTAGTCTCATTCAGGACTGATAAGGATAATTATAAGTAATCCACCCAGGCCTCAGTAGAGGAATGAGAGCACTCTGTTTGGGATCTGGTAAGGGATGAAGTGGAGGGGCCGTGATGGGCCGAGTGAACATGTAAGTTGATGATTGTATTCACTTGTGTTTATCCGGTCTCATGGATGGCTGCTATGATTAATTATGAGTAATCGCCCTAGGACTCGGTAAACAAATGATAGTAGTCTACCTAAGATCCGGTAGGGGATGAAGGGGCATAGTATTCATCTATGAGGGGGGTTTCAAATGGACATCTCAATTATATACAATCATCCGGGGTTTAGCCTGCCTTGTGAGGAAAACCGTTCTAACTGCACACAGTGGTTGTGTGGCAATACATGGAGTCAGATAAAGGTATGTTTGATTGTTTTGTTTTAATTCTAGTCGCCGCCAGAATCCCGTCAATCCGTCAACTCCTTTCTGTCCTTGGTTGGGAAATCCTACAAGCTTTCTGTGGCAAATCCAATGGGTTGCTTAAATCCATGGCTCTGGCTTATTCAATATTGCAAACATATGATCTAATTGGCTACGTGAAACCTGCCTTCTGATCGGTGGATACATTTGTGGAATTTATCAGATGTCGCATCAAGACTGCCAAAAAGATTTGTGTCTCCACAGCAGTTTGTGTCCACATGAGATGGACATTTGTGCAAAAGCAGATCTGCAACTCACAACAAAGATTTTACAGTTGTAAGACAGGACAATGTGCTTTTCTGGAAATATATTTGCAGATGTGAATATAATTTTCTGTTCACAAATCTTAACTTAAAAGTGTAAAGTAAAAAATTCTGAAAAATGTATCTACATGTGTGGATTTTTAATACATGTAGGCAGTATTTAAACTAAATTCACTCCACATTAAATGTGGAGTGAAATCTGGAGTTCACACGGAGTGAAAATGTACTCTATGATTTTGCAGAGCTGTTAAAATTTTTAACAGCTCTGCAAAGTGATACTTAAACTGACTTGCAATAAATTGTTTACTCATTAAGGGTTCTTCGTTGATACAGGTTTTCAAAAGTACCAGATACAGAGTATATCAGAGTGGTCACTGCCAATAGAATACAACTCAATTGAAAATGTAATTTATCATTGGAAATGTAGTATCTGTGTTTGAAATAAGTCATCTTCTTTTCCTCTTCACATTGTCTTATTTTTTCCTTGCTTGTGTCTGAGTCCATATGTCAGCATATATTATGTTATATTATGTTATGGTTCCCAGACACAGTGGGATGTACATAGAAATTCAAGATGAGCCAAAGACTTGAGAGCACTTGACCTTACAACCCCATGGTGCACACATGTCTGCAGTACACTTGTCATTTCTGCAGGTTTTCCTCACTTCCCTTTTTTCATCATGGGTCCCTTATTCTGAAAGACAATGAACAGATGATCCCCAGGTCTATATTTCAGGTCTATTTTTCATTTCATTATTTGCACAGATGAACGTGGTTGATGGTATCAGCGACAGCTGAGCGTGGCCAGCTAAGCTGTGTCTAATGGGCTTGGCTCCATGCGCACCCTCACCAATTATCCACTGTAAATAGTATCTACGCTTTCGCTGCAGGCTTTGTTTATTCAATTCTATTCACTTCATAACCGCATGATTATGATTAAAGCAAATAAATACCCACAGCTAGAGGGAGACGGGCCTCAGATCCCAACACACGCAGGTAAATACTGAATCTCGCTCACATTACAACACATAGGCAGAAAATTCTGACTTTTTCTTTATTGTCACAAAATGGAACAACAAATGTAGACATGTCATCTGTCTAGCAAATGGCAAGTTAGGCAAGTAGAGTGCCATTGTTTTGTAAGAACATATTAGAATCCAGTCCCAGGGCACTGCTGTTGCTTGGGTGGGCTGAATCTTAACCATGTGTGGAGGTGTAAGGCAACAGGAAGAGCAGAGGGGTTAAGATACACCACAGGGGCCTGGATTATGGTTGTGGTGGGCCGTCAGGGCCAGCAAGGCCTTCTCTGCTGGCCTAACATAAATCATGATCATAATTTGATAAAAGTTAATTTAATTTTGAATGTACTTCCCCTAAATATATAAAAATATTATTCATATTCTCTTCATGTTCGTGTTGTTTTTAGGTTAGAGTTTTTATTCAATCAGAATTTAGCTATCTTGTGTTGCCAGGTTGTATGAATTCTGCCCGAGGCCTTCAGAATCAACAATGCGGGCGTCTGTGCAATGTAAGTGAACGGGTACATACAGTTGATAGACAGTTGCGATAGCCAATCAGATCACGAGTTGTTGACAGTAGGCCTTCTAGCAGGCCTCACATTGAACGTGACATGCACGCGTCCTGTGATTGGATACTCACTTACCACCGTAAAACAACTAGAAGAAGAAGGATAGCCTACTCCACCAGAGCCACACCCGGTTAGAAGAGAGAAATCTAATATATCTACTCACTTTTTTAACCCACAATGGCCGAAGGAGGGGCAAAACGTTGATATGGTTGCAGATAAACTTGCAAGCCCATTTTCAAGACAGACCTTTCAAGAGAAGCTAGATCTCATGAGAGGAAGAATGTATGTAAATAATGTGGCACACTGGTGCGGCTGTGTGGTTGTACTCAAAGAGACCTGTGTCATTGTGTTTCATTGTGCCGCTGGCTGTCGCCAAGATGTGGCCGTCTTGTTGGTGTCTTTCTGATATTAAACTGCCATTTCGCAATTTAGTGTACAATCTTGTTAAAGCTTGCCTGTATTCCATGTGAACTTATTAAAACTTTTTGGACAGATAATTTTAAATACCCTGTTATCTTTTAGTTTGTACCACGTAGAGATATGTTTTAATTGCTGATGCGAGTTTATTGATTTTTAAATGCGCTAGAAAATAGCCCGTTTTGTACACAACTGAGGTGATGCAATGCCCAGTAGTGCGTAAGTGTGTTTCTGTATAATATTTCTCCAGCCGTGGTCACGTGGTGTCATACATGATGGTATTATGGGAGATATTTATTGAAGTCGGACTAAGTGCGACATCACTGAAGGGCTGGGCGTGAAATACGCGGCCCACCACTGGATTGTGGGTACGTGGATAGAGACAAAGAGCTGAAACCCCATATAATCAAGGTTAAAGAGTAATGAAGTCTATCTTGCAAACTTATCTTCAATATAATTCACTTTAATGCAATTCAGCTGTCCAATGGTTGCAATGAACAGGTGGTGTAAATATGGACAAATGTGTGTTTTGCTGTTTCATATAGAGATGGTATGCTGGTGTTTTAATTGTCGAAGACTGGATGAAAAGACAGTGATGGATGGGGTGAAGAGTGAGGGACATTCTCCAAGTCACAAAAAGCCTCGAACAGGTGATGTTGGAGTCAAGTATATTTTTACTAACATTCTAAGGCTGGTTTTTGTTGGAGGGATGTAACCTAAATTTAAAAAAAATATTTTTTGAATCTGTCATATGCTAAAGACTCAACCAAAAAGTGTTAGTTGGTGCCTTGTCTTTGGATAGACAAATAAATTTGATTTGAGAAGCAGGTCTATCAAGACAGTGGTTTGCTTGAAAATTGCACTACCCATTCCCTTAGCAAAACCAAGCAGATGAAGACCATCCTTTATGAAGAGAGTACGCAGCGACTTTTTACTACGAATATTTTAGAAAAAAAATAAAAAAAGTTCCAGAGACACAATTTCACATCAATCCAGATGGTTATCTTTGTTGGCTGATGTGTATAGGTGCAGATATTGCTGAAGGCACCAGAAAATAAGGAGAAAACAGATGACCAAGCTGAGGGCCATCATCAGAGCCATAGCACATTGCAACTGACACGGAGTCAGAAGCTGAAAATCTCAATATAGACAGGGCTAAATCTTTCATGAGCAGGTCATCTCTTATTCATAGCAACTCTCTATTCCTCATTTTCTTGTTTGTTTTTTTCCAATTGAGGTACTGTGACAGACGGAAGTGACGTTAGCCTCCACTTTTACCCTCGTCCTCAGCTGTGTCAGTTTAACCTTGAGTGCAGTGCATAATTTAAAAAATGTGAGCACGCATTACCACGGTAAACCCAAGCCTGGAATTTTATATGAAATAAATGGGCTGCGTTAGATGCATATTTCATGCACATGTACATTTCAGCTTAAATTCCCTTATTAGCTAGCCTTGTTAGCTGCTTATTTCTTGCCTACTCCAATGCAATAATATCTTGATGACTGATAAAATAAATATCAGTGACACAACTCATATTTTAATGGAGTCATTAAAACAAGCCATTAGTTTCTCCCTTTTATGTAAATAAGTTCAAACCCATCCAAAGGGATCTAAGATTTTGAAATCATAGCATTCATAACACATATATTAACATGGCTCATTTTGTTTTGTACACATTTGTCCCACATATTTTGCCTCACACCTATTTTCTTCATCCCCTTCCAGCATACTTGTTCTCTGTCTCTGTTAATGTGGCACACAGGGGGATGCCTCAGTGATGTCTGGGGCCAGGCCTCTGGTGGGGGCCACAATAACTCACATGTTAAGCCCTTCATACCTCCTTAAGACATACATATGCGTGGGCACAGACATTATGGGCCCACACACACACACACACACACACACACACACACACAAAACCCGGCTGGCATTCCCTGTCTTATTTATGTTCCCACCACTAAATTGTGCTTCAACAAGCTGTTGCATCAGGTAATTCAAAATGTCTGTACAATGCTTGCTGAAATGCAGAACACATGGCTGCAGGTATATCATCTTGAAGTGTGAGTGTCCATCTCAGTCTTTCTCTTTCTTATTTTAAATCCTATGTTTACTTTCGGTGATATAGGTTAACATCCCAGTGTGCTCGCTTAGTTTCTGTGAGAAAATGAAATTATTTTGCAATAGCTGTCTCTCCATGAGAGAACCAAAGGGAATCATCAAACGTTGCTGGGAGTTGTGATTATGCAAAGTTTTTCCTTTACTATTCACACGGCTTCTTTATGTTGCTTAGCTTGTCTATCTGCTATAACCCAGAGGGGACAGATATAGACTAGGAACACAAGACAACATGCCTATTTTAGTGGTGTTCTTGTTGTCACTGGGTAGGCATTAGGCACGGAAAACATGCACATCTTATTAGCTTGCATGTCTTTCAAGATGGTAGGATAGCTACGTTAACCCACACTCGTCCTAGTCAATGTCAATGTCATGTGTACTTTTGATAATCAATTAATTCTTTCAATATTCTACCAAGTTAAAAAATAACATTTATGTTAAATAGATTTAGAAATAAATTATATATAAATATATTTTCCAAATAAAGTGTTAAATAATTAAAAATGTTTTGGCAGCAAATCTGGCTACTACTTTGCCTTTTGAGACCATCCAGATATTCATTTTGCATTTTTTAATGCATATCAGTCCAGCCTTGGTTGGGCAGCAAATGATTTCCACGCGTCGCATGGCCTCACGTTGATCAAAACAGTCCAGATAATCAGAGTGATGTTACAGCTCTCTGTGCTCCTGCTAAATTTGGCTCTTGCCGAAGTAAAGCACAAACATCTTCACCTAAAAATCTGCTCAAATATATGTATTCAGTCTATTTCACTTTAAACAGTTTTGATTTCAACACTTCCCACAGATGCCAGTATTGTTTTATTAAAATTGGCAATAAGGGGCTCCTTTCTTCATCACTAATTAGAAATGTCACCACTGCGTGGTCCTATCATTTTACATTGTTGAAAGAGGCTTTCAACAGTATTGAAGCCAGACGGATCTGCAGAGGGAAACAGAACGTGAATTCTGAGGTCAGCATGGTGTCACAAGGCGACGCTCTGGTAATTCCAAAAGGCATTTCATTATCAATTATCTCTGACTTTAAAACTGTTCTTTAAAATTCTTCCTTCTTCTGACAAATGTACTTATTGTAAGTCACTTTGGATAAAAGTGTCTGCTAAATGCCCGACATGTGAATGTAAGATGTAAACATTGTGACTGCAGTCACCGGTCACCAAAGGTATTCACAGTACCACCCACCCTAGTGATGGGCGGGCACTGCTTCTCTTACTGCAGAAAACACACACACACACACACACACACACACACAACCACAGACACACAGACAAACACACACGCACACACACAACCACAGACACACAGACAAACACACACGCACACACACAACCACAGACACACAGACAAACACACACACACACACACACACAACCACAGACACACAGACAAACACACACGCACACACACAACCACAGACACACAGACAAACACACACACACACACACACAACCACAGACACACAGACAAACACACACACACACACACACTCACACAACCACACACACACTGACACATAGAGATACACACACACATACCCACAGAAATTCAGAGACACACACACATCCATGCACACACACACAAACAAAAAATACTCACACAGACAGACACACGGCCACACACACACACATCCATTCAGACAAAGACACACATGCACGCACACATACACACAGCAGGAGCAGCTCAGTGGATAGAGCGGGTCGTCCACCAAACAGAGGTTTGGTGTTTCAATCCCCACCTCCAACTGTCGGAGTGTCATTGAGGAAGACACTGAACCCCACAAATGTATGACAATGTACTGATTATAAGCTGCTTTGGACAAAAGCATCTGCTAAATGCTCTAAATGTAAATGTGATGCACGCACACAAACAAACACACACACAGAAATAGAGGTACACACACACACACACACTTATCCATACACAGACAAAGGCTAAGCTACACACACACAGCGATACACTAACACACACGTAGAAATTCAGAGAGACATACACACATCCATGCACAAACACACACATACCCACACACAGACACACCCACACATCCACAAACACACAAACGTACTCACGCACACACAAACACACCCACACACACATACACACCCATGCAGACAGACACACACAAACATACACGCAGAAACAAACACACACATATGCATGCAGACAAAGACACAGCCACACACGCACACGTACACACATACACATGCACACACACACATACACACAGAATTACAGAGACACACACACACACACTCACACACAGATATAGACAGGCTGTGAATTTAATAGTTGTGGCTCATTGAAATTGGTTGAAAAATGTCAACTTGAGAGTGCTTTTTATCCAGAAAAACAGCTCCATAGCTACTCCGTTTGATCGTATTTATTTAGGGGCCAGTATCCTTGGTGGCGATGTTGCCGTATCACAGCAACTTCACCGAGTAGTAAATGCAGTAAATGTGGTATCTTTGCATATGTCTTTGGTCATAGTGATATCAAGGAAAAGAGCAAGCAATATGCTAGGAGTAGTGATAAATATGATATTGCAATATTGATATTCAAAATATGTAAAAACACAAAAATGCATCAAAATAGATTCATGACATCAAAACAGGTTAGGTATATTTTGAAATAAAATAAGCTTATTTCAACTGATCATAAATAATATTGAATTGGTATAACTTGAATAAATAAATGAAGACCATGTCTATAGACATGTTCTACTGGTAGTACAATTTAAAAACAATCAATAAATACTATGTCTACAGAACACAACATTTAACAAAAAATATATATATATAAAAAAGTAACAACAACAAGAACAAGAAAATGGACAGACAGACATACTGTCTGTCTGTCTGTATCAGGGCCGATCAATGTACATGTAGCATTTAGAAGGCATGGTGAACTTTCCCCATGAAGCAACTGGTAGAGGTTACAGATTACAGGTTAAGAAAAATAGCATGTCAACCACACTTTTGTTCGGATGTGCCAAATTGGAACACAAGTCTGACCTTTACACATGACACTTGATGGCAACACATTCTCGCAAAAATACTCATGTCCAATGTCATTTAGTGGAAGAGAAGTCCTTATGTTTTTCTTGCTGTTCAAACTAACGTCAAAAGCCTTTGCGATGACGTAATCAGGTATGGTTGTTGAGGTGCTGTATAAGATAGGTTACCAAAGCTTAGTAATTGGCCCGGGAAAGAGGAGTTCCCAATGCATTGGGACAAGTTTTACAATAATAATAATAATAATTCATTTTATTTGTATAGCGCTTTTCAAAGACCCAAAGTCGCTTACACAATTAAACAAAGTCAAGTCAAGTAAACTTTATTGTCAGTTTTCATGAACGTACAGGACATACACAAAAACCAAAACGCTGTTTCCCTCGATCCCTGGTGCGAGACACGCATGCAAAAATATAAATATATAAAATAAGAATATAAAAAATCTAAATAAAAATGGGTCGCGAATATATACAAATGATATAAACAGTATAAACAGTATGAGGTGTGAGGTGCACTATGTACCGTATGAGCAATATGAGCAGTATCGACAGTAATAAACAGTAATAAATAAACAGTATGGACATTGTATAAGCAGTGTGTAAACATTTTATAAACAGTGTAAACGTGTATAAACAGTATGAACAGTTATATAACAGTTCTAAACAGTATGGACAGTGCAAAGAACAAAGATGACAGTACCACATACATACATACATACATACATACATACATACATACATACATACAGAGGTACATACATACATACATACATACATACATACATACATACATACATACATACATACATACATACATACATACATACATACAGAGGTACACACATACATACATACATATATACATACATACAGAGGTACATACAAACACAAGACAAACCATCCAAGACAAGACGTAAGGACAGGACAGGAGCAATAGCAGTCCAATGGGCCGAGATGCAGGGGAGAGTGGTGGGGGGGGGGGGATGAGGTGGTGGTGGGGCATGAGGAGGAGAGAGGGCAAGGGAGGGGATTGTTAGGGTTATGGATAGGGGAGGTTGTAGGCTTGTGAGAAGAGCTATGTTTTTAAACGGGATTTGAATGCAAACAATCCGGACATCAAAACTGAAAGGCAATAGCAGTAATAGCAGCATAGTGCTGCTGTTGTGTATTAAAACAATTACACATTAGAATAGAAGCTTATGCAGTTTGAAAGTACTTTTAGTTTTTTGTTAAGATATTGGATATTCAATAGATATTCACAATCTGATATAGCCAAGTTAGGCAAGGAACTAAAGCTACAATGACAGGTATGAGGCTACATCTAGCAGAGTATCTAGTAGTGTATACCTGCCAGGGAGGCAGAGCAAATTCCAGGTAGGCTCTTGGTAGGTATGGGGTGTGGTTTTCATGACGTAGCCACTAGTCTGCCCACAATGTGCCCAGATTGCTGTACACACACCCAAGCAATCCTCTCAGAATGCTGATCACATCTGGATATGGTAAGATCTGATCTAGAACGGCCCAAAACTGGCGGTTAATGTGTCCTGGTGTGATCGGATGATAAAAGTTGCATCACACATCAAGTGTAGCCGGGGCCTCCACCTCTTCACTCACCCAAAGCCTGCATGTCCCATGGTGTGCTCCATAAGGTATGTTCGTTTTGTGGACCCATGCTCTCACACTTGAGTGTGACAGGGCCCCTGGTCCCAAAGAAACTTAATCATAGTATAGTGGTTTCAAGTGGGCTGTAAAATCAAACACAACCAAGCCACACACCCAATGGACACATCTTTCCACATCAATAGAATATTGCATACTTTAAACACAACATTTTCAGTTTCATATTGAACAATGTGATTCATAATTCAAATTCATAGCTAGAAGACTGAGAATAAGGGCTTATAACATTTAAGGACAATAAAGCTTTTAAGATTTTAGAAGATTATATTGTTAGGGCGAATTAAGATTGTAACGATTCAACATTGATTAGTCCTCAACAATGAGCCAGAAACGTTCACTTTGGGGCGGCAGTGACTCAGGAGGGTTGACTGGCATCCGGAAGGTTACCAGTTTGTCCCCAGGCTCCACCTTGCTGAGTGTCGAGGTGTCCCTGTGCTAGACACTAACCCTAACTTTTGACGAGCTGGCTGTTGCCTGACATGGTTGACACCGCCATAAGTATGTGAATGTGTGTATGAATGGGTAAATGTAAATGAGCGCTGTCCAAATGCAGTCCATTTACCATTTACTTTGTCAGTATATGATCGTTGTAAATGTGTGTCCCCATATTGTTTGTTTGCTACATTTGGACTAGTTGTACTGTGTGTACTACACATTTGATATATTCATTACATAATATGAATAATAATAATACTATAACAATAATAATGCTAAACTGTACAGAGTCAGTCAGTCTGTGCAGTTTAGCTTTATTGTGCAATATTATGCAACAGACAGTGTTGGCCGGTGCCCTGCAGTCTGTCTACCACAATGACATTGTATTCCATTAACAACACTGGCAATCACCACTATATTTGTGAACATGTGCATGACCTTGACTGCTCAGCACACCTCCCCCTACCACCTGGAATAAGTGCCCTCTCTGGATGAATATTTCTGAGGGATGAGGATGTTTTCACAGTGTGCTCATGGAGCCAGCGTCCGATGCTACGTGCTCTGGCATCAGAGGCCTGACATGAATCTCAATCAGAGACTGAGTTAACATGGGGGTTCATCACGTATGTTGAGAAGATTTCCTCCGCTTCAGGATAGGTTCCGAGTCTTTTCACAGACTCCATTAAAATAAAATGAATGCATTAAAATTAAGCATCTTATTTAACAACCTCACTGTGGAACCATATCTTGACATTTTCAAAGAGTGTTTTGACTTCTGCTGTTTTAAGGGGAAAATATTTAAAGCAATTTGGTGGTGGCAAGGAGGCACAAGGTCTGAAAAAGGTTTTTTTTTTTTTTCTTCGCTGGCGTTAGATTAAGAGGTAGCATTGCAGCTGTTGTGATATATTTAAATGGCATAAGGCTCCCTGGGGCAGAATGCTGTGTGCTGATCATGTCACCAAGTGGGGGTTGATGTCTGTTAACACATGCATGCCCTGTTGTCTCTTCACACAGCCGTCGGCCTGGCTTCACATTGCAACAGAAGTGCGATAAGACTCAGAAAAATAACGAGAGAATGTTTATGTTATTGTTGTTGTTATTAAAGTGCTGCTAGTCATGACTGTATTACTGTTGGGATCACAACACTTGTTAATATCATATTGAATAAAGGAATTGTTTGTGATATTTGCATAATTTGAATTATAGGCAGTGTCACTGTGACTACATTCCGTTTGCTCACCTGCCCCACAGTGTGAGACAGCTCACTGATGTCATTCCAAAGATATCACATGACCATACAGTCCTTAATATCAACACATCATTATCGTCACCATTAGATGATGCCTCTTTTAAGAGTGGCCTTAATCATGGCTTCATGAGCATTGGTTGAAAAAGCCAATGACACATTCCAATCCATGACCATCTAAAGGCAATCCAATCATGCCTTACAATAAACTAAATGATGTGCATTATCTGCACACATGACCCATCAATCACTTGACTCCTAGGGGAAGGATTCTGAGAGTTTGTTCCCCAAGGAGCTCAGCTGAGCTCCTTGTGCCCTTGAGCAAGATACTGAACCCCAAACTTTCTCCATAATGGCATGCATCTGTATTCACTGTGAATGGATATGAGTGTCTCCTAAATGACTCCTAAATATTAATAGTCATTGCAAAATATAGACAGATTTCAATTATAAAAAATAAACAATTATTGCATAAATGTCTTGGATGGGTTGGGGGGCAAATGCTGAGCCATCAAGGGTTCTGTTGTAAGATAGTGTTTCATTAACATTGCCATGCGTTACTGAGGGTTGCTAGAAATTTGCTACAATTTTGTTAGATTGCTAGAAACAGTACTTTGACAAAACACAAAGATTGGGACTTCAGTTTGGAACAGATTACAGCAATCACAAACTGGATTTAAGATACTGGCAAAAACCTCATGCTATCTTCGAACTTTACATTAGCAAAATTACATTGATCACAATGTTAACGATTTTGGAAAACTAAAGTACAGTTTTGGGTTTCAAGGCAAATTCATAATGATATTTGAGGCACATTCTAAAAAGGTATTACGTGTAAACAGGCTTAAGTAACCCTTAGATCCGATTTGTTGAGGAATACAACAAATGGCAAACTTTTCAGTCAAGTCTTTTCAGTCAAGTGCTAACATATTGGGAGTCAAAAGCAATGTTGGATTTTATCTTTGAGTCTATCTTGAGTTTACAGCATGTATGTGTGGTTCAAATAATAATCAAAATCATAATTTGGTATTCTGGGCAATGAAGTGCAAAGTAACAGCAGCTGCTA
>JAXIVH010000009.1:13175697-13273197 GCA_036785325.1 Urophycis tenuis | reverse complement strand
CAGTGTGAAACATGGCTTGAGCCGTGTACTTTTTTTATAGTCAACTGATGTCATTGTAAAATATGACTTTGCAAACCCATTTTAATTAAATTGTGACTCCCTGGGGCTGTTATAGTTTGTTTCTTTGCTAGAAGTCTTTAATTATAGATTCCTAGTCATTGGCCACCTGTCTGGGCTGGCACTGCAGCCATCCCAAGAGCCATCAGGCATCCTCAGCCCATCTCCCAAGGCTGACAAACACCACTGAAACCAATCTCAGAATGTTTGTTTTGACAGACAGGCAAGACGCTGACAGAGGTCTCTATAACAGTTTCCCATAGCTTCGTCTGAATTACAGTGCCAGCCTTTCTCTGTTCCTCTTTGTTCTGGAGGGGTAAATGGCTTGGTTTGGTAATCAAGAGACTGTTTACTCTCTATTTACATGTGTTTGTTAGAGGATGTGAAAGGCTTCAAAATGTTGAGTTGGGATGTTAAAAGTTGTGTGTGTGTGTGTGTGTGTGTGTGTGTGTGTGTGTGTGTGTGTGTGTGTGTGTGTGTGTGTGTGTGTGTGTGTGTGTGCGCGCGTGTTCACTCATAGCCCTTTTCCACCAAATTAGCTCTGGTTCTTGAACCAATTCCATTAAGGATTCTTGTTCTTTGGTGCTATCTAGCCAACCAACCTGTGTTGCCACCAGTTTTGAGCGGAACCATTGTAATCATGGATGCATCAACGGAGGGCATTGCACAATGCACACTATAAGTAAACAGTAATAGCACGAACACACACACACACACACACACACACACACACACACACACTTTTCTGTCATTTTTCCAACCTGTAGAATATGACAAGCGCACTGATGTTGTCATGGTTCAGGTCAAGGAAAACCTATTGTTTTTTGGTTCCGGCTTTCCTGGTTCTGAACTAATTTTCTTCTTGGTGGAAATTCTTGAAACAGTAATAACAATATAACAATATTAGGTGCGCAAACCGGAACAGCACCCCTATGTTGGTGAAGAACAGATATACAGAGGGCATTGGTGTCCATTTGAGGAATGGCGTGTGTGTGTGTGGTGTTTGTCAGTGGTGACCTCTTAACTCTGTAAGTGGCACAATCTTGTGGCACAATCTTGTGGCACACTCTTCAAAATAAATGCTTACTGCCCACTGACGACTCGTCCTACCACCTCGGTCAAAAATATTATCTTATTATCTTATTATCAAAAATATTATCAAGTATTGGCCTTAGATAATAAATCCATACCTACATATGTGTGTGGGCAACATACAAACGTATTTATATTTACATTTAGGGCATTTAGATGCTTTTATCCAAAGCGACTTACAAAAAGTACATTTGTCAGAAGAGGGTGAAATATTTCTGTTATTAATACAGTAAGAAAGTCACCAGAACAAGTTTCAAGCATTTCAATTGCTAGGTTAACCATTGCTAGTATACAACATCTCTAGATGGCCCTATCCTTTCTTCCTTTTTTTTGACAAGACAGGTTGTGACACTTCACCTGTGATTGCCTGAAAACCGTTACGGGCACACCTGTCATGTGATGTGAGCGATGTAGCAGAGCAGCCGGGCAAAGTAGAAGAATTCATTACTATGTCTTTGCTGGCTCCCTCTCTAGAGGTTGCTCTTTGTCCAGGGCTGTTGATGTGTCTCATTCCAAGGCTCTGACAGAAGACACATGCTGTGAGCTCATTCCCACCCAGTTCACTAAGGACCACTATGGACCACAAAATGTCTTTCAGTCTTTCTTTGTGTTTTGAGATGCACAGTTCAGTTAAAACACTAAGGAGCGAAACAATGTCACTTAAACCTGTTTTGGGAACTCTCTTATTCACTCTCTGCCACACACACACGCACATCCACACATGTCCAAAAGAAGCCAGTCAGGAGCAGTACGTGTGTGGAACGGTATATGTGCATGCACAACAATCCCTGTTGAACTTGAAATAAGAACACTTTGCAAATGAGTGCTGGAACAAAGTGTGCAGGCTTGTTGGAGGGTCCAGCAGGGGTTCCTCATTACTTAAGTCTATAGCTGGAGGTCATGCACTGCTTCCTCCACAGCGCCGGGTCAAACTGTTTTTACCCAGTTAGCCATCCTATGACATTTCCCCACCTTATTAATGAGACAGGAGAAAGGAATGCAGGGGGACCAGCAAAACCTGCTACAGTTAACCCCCTGGGTGAAGGGGGCTGGACCTCGGCCCTATTTACTTGTGTAAAATATTCTGTTGCAGTTTCATTGTGAGGATTAAACTCTGCCCATCTACTGGGGTCCCAGTTGCCATAGGAAGAGAGCTTCTAATGTAAAACCTTTGAATGATGTGACAGTAGGTATCGGAGGATCCATCAGGTTTGGTGTATCAAATGTTTTTTATTTGATACATTTTATTTTATTTTATTTTTTTATTTTCATTTTGTAGTAGGTATGTGTAGATAATCTGTTAATCTGTCCCTTATGTGTTCAATTTCCTTTGTAACTGAATACAGGCAAGCTACTGTGACAATTTAGATGGGCAGAATTAAACAAGATGTTTTAAAATAAGAAAGCACAGCAGATGGAAAAGATTCTTCCTGGCGAGAAGTTCTGCAATAGCTTCTGTCAGAGCAGTTGGTCTAAACTCAATGAATGGCTACAACACTAAAAGAGTGATACCAGGTATTGTAAATGAAGAAAGGGGGAAATAAGTTTCATTAAATTAAAGATTTTAGTGCTGACTTCAATCAACCCACTCACAACTGCGATGGCAAGACAAATGCCTTGGACCCTGATAAAAACAAACACCAATCTGTGTCACTCAGGCTCGGTAAGCATTAGCTTCAATATTTAGTTAGCAGCAGGCTGAATCTACACGTATGCTTATCCGCCTCCAAGATCAATAACATGTATTTATAGCCTGCAGCAGCAAGCTACCACAGTCACCACACTGTACGGCTGGCACACACACACACACACACACACACACACACACACACACACACACACACACACACACACACACACACACACACACACACACACACACACACACCATTGTCCCCCTGCACTTTACAAGCAGCGGGGGCCACGCTGAATCCAGCGGCTGGAGGGGCCCCTCCAGCCATTTATTCTTCAGGCTCTGGAGGACCAGGAGGGTTGTGCTGTTGACATGCAGTGCTGGCTTGTGTCCTAGCGCGCAGCTGACCTCTAGCATGCAGTCTCACCATTCTCCTCACCTCAGAGGGGGGTTCGGCGACCAGAAGAAAAGAGGCCGTGCATCACACTCTCTAGCTGTGGGGAAGTGCTCTGTTGGAAAGGCAGTGGCAATAAAACCCCATGCCCCCCCCCCCCCCCCCACCATCCCCTTTAAACATCAAACTTTATTTTTATTTTGTTATTTTAGCCTTGCAAATGTGTTTTGTTAAGAGCAGGGGTCAATTTCCCTGTAGCTTGGAGGGAAGCAGGAGTCTCAGACTCCTGATAAGGCTTCCATTGAAATATGATACATGAGCATCCCCGAAAAAACACTGTTCAGAACATTGGGTTTTGCAAAAGGAAGAGGTAGGGTGGTGGCAGTGGGGTGGATGGAGTACTTTTGTGGCTCTTGGCAGGTGTCATATTAGCGCACCGGCCAAGTTCAGAGAGAGCTGCTTCCCTCTGCTCAGTGGGGAGTGCTAAAGGGGTTAAGGTCCAATGTGGGACATGCCACCATGCTCATCACCACTCTCAGAGTGTGAGAGCTGAGGCACGTTTTTTAACAAACTATTTAAAATGAAAAGGATTTTGAAAAAGGACTTGACTTCCCAAAAGGACTTGACTTCCCAAGGCAGCATGGGCGGAAGTATACAAACATTAAACAAAGAGCTATAGACATCATCAAAAATGTTGTCTTGACCTTCCTGATGAAACACCCAAATGTTACGTAGAAATTGGGATGTATATTCTGTCAAAGACCTTTGTTGTCCAACAACACATTATAACAGATAGCAATAGCCAGTTGTTTCATTAGGAAGTGTCAGCAACCAGATAAAACAGACTAAACTATACTTCTTCATCTCCATATGCATTGCAGAAGCTCAGTTTGTCATTACGTGGTGTCTGTAGCACACCGAGGATGTAATAGATTTATGGTATGAATTTCACCCATGCTATCAGATAAACACCTTTACACCACCCTACTGTATGTCCTTCACTCAGCCATGACCGTGCATTCATCTGCATTTCTGCTGTTTAATCCTGTCTAAAGCTGTCTGTCACATATGGACTGCAGGATTACAAACCAACATAAATTTGAGAAAACAAAGCACAGGAATATTGCTAAAGAATACAACATTCATCTTGGTAATGTTCTAATTTTCAAAAAGACAGTAGCATTGCCTACCGATTACAGAGTTGTTTTACTTTGTCTGTGAGTTGATTTCTTAACGTTTACCATATCAGGGGGAAGGCCTGCTCCAGAAATTAATATTGACAGAGCATCATACATATACACGGATAATCAGACAGATTGACAGCTGGGATAGATATACAGCTAGATAGATATTTAGATAGATAGATCCTGTCTCGGTCCAAGCATGAGGGATACATGGCAGAAATACATCTCATTACAATCTCAAACTGTAGTTCCAGTCAGATCTGTGTGCAATAAGCAAGCAAAAGGTAGGGGTTGAACGAATATAAACTGATCGCAAGAGGAGGGCCTACGTCAGTATATTGTCATTGAGCAAGCACCAGCCAACTGGAAAATCTTAACACTCTGTGCTAAACAGCATTTCTATTTGTTGTCACCATCATCTATTAAGTTAAGATCGGAGAAGATCCTGCTTAATTAATTTCAGATATATATATATAAATATACCTGATGTATATATTTCACATTTAGTACTTGTATACAAGAGTCCCAGTAATTTAGTAATGTAGTCAAAAAAATTGTGAGCAATCCCATCATTTATCTTATTGATAATATACTTTTTTTTAATCATTTGGTAAGTGGCTTTCTTTTCCCTTTTTTTAATAGGGAAAGCATCTCGTCCAATGTGATGGAACGACAGACAGTCAGTCAGTCAGTCAGTCAGTCAGTCAGTCAGTCAGTCAGTCAGACAGACAGACAGACAGACAGACAGACAGACACTGGGAGCAGGACCTTCTCAAAGTCTTCAAAAGGCTCCAGTCAGCTGTGTGATAATTGCTTTTCATACAGTAAATTTGCTTTTACTTTCACCCAGTTAATGAAATCAAACCAAAACATTCTTTCCCCACAATCGAAATTGCGGCGGATCAAAAGTCGCCGGCCCCTCCGATTCCCTCATTCATTGGAGCAAACACCCAGAGGACAGCAGGCCATGTGTGCAGGGCTTGATTGACAGAGTTCCATTACAAGGGCTTATCAGGCTCCCTGTCTGCAATTATCCTTCTTCTGCATCGCCGAGAAATGTGATTTGTGCAGGGATTATAGTCACAAAAAAGCCCCCCCCCTATTTTCATGCCGTGCTGTGCTGTATCTTTCTGCCTTCTTTTTTATTTGGGGGTCAAAGTTTGATGTATTCAATACAGGCAAAGTGACAGCTTTTATATACCTCAAGTGACTTCAAAAAGAGCACTTTGTTTTGCTCCTGAAAAGGATTCTCCATTGGGGATTTTGCTTCTTCTGTTTGTCTGCTTTTCAAGAATGTTCAACCATTTATCAACTGGTGCCTGAAATTGAGAATGGATTGTCAAATTTAAAAGAGGCAACTGTGTGATGATAATGACCGAGCATGCTTGAATATGATTAAACATTTCACACAAAAGGAAGCAAGTATGATCAAATCAAAGCACAGAGCAAAGCATAAGGCCACTGTCTGGCCACCAAAATCCAGATTATATATTATATAATGACAAGGGACACTGCACTACAACACAATAGGACAAGGCATGTAGATATTCAACAAGGCCAGAAAATAAATGTCTTTCTACAGAAATAAATTTACCATTTACTGAAATTCAGTATTGCCAAAATAAAAGCTATTAAATCAAAGTTGCATCGGAAAGAACAGCGGCACCTAGAGTAGGGCCAAAAACATGGTATCTCATGCAAACAGAGCAAAGACCAAGATTCAGAAGATTTAGATTCAGTACCAGCTCGTCAGAACCAGCTTTGTGAGACCATCCAGATATTCAAGTATGTGTTTCGAAATGAATATCCACCTTGGCTGATCAACAATTGAACATTCGGCAAGGGCCATACGTATGTACAAAAAAAACCTAGCCAATCAGATTTCATAATTAAGTGATACTCTTGCCTCTCCTGTGCTCTAGCCAAGTCCAGCTGGAAGTAAAACAAAAAATATACAATCTGAGAAAAACCCTCTGTGCAAATTTGTTTTTTCATTTTTTAACACTGTTATTAGGTCTAAATGGTTTTTATTGCTCGGCGATTGCTATGCTTTCCTCAATCACTGCAAATATTTGCAGTGATTGCAGTGATGAAGGCATGCAAATACATGCCTTCATCATAAACTGAAAGTCCCTCCCCTAGCGCTGATTGGTCCTATCATTTTTAACATTTTTGGGAGAGGATTTCAATGGGCTTGAAGCCAGAATGATCTGCAGAGAGAAAGATTATGAACTTGCAAGACCAGGTTGGTTTCAAGAGGTTTAGGCAGAACACGATAAAGCCTACAAAAAATTTAAAATAATCTTAAAATTACAAATGATTTTTTCTCTGTTAAAGTTGCATGATAGTTGCTGTTGCTGCTGGTGAGTACATAAAGGAATTAAAAATTGTGTTTTAGCTCTTCAGTTGTGAGAGCTAACTCATGCAGCTAGTAGACTGTAAGTACTCTCTGCTGTTGTTGCTATTGTTGTAGCTGTTGTAGTGGTAGCAGCTGTTTTTATTTGTTTATTTGATATGGACATCACAATTACATTGGACAAACCAGATGCATTGATTAAGTGTTTTAGCACATGTGCTAATTCACAACACTTGTCCACAGGAGGCTTTTAAAATGATACAACAGTAAACAACAGTAACAGTAAAAGAGAGGCAGTTTTTCTGTTTAAATACATACATAAGCTACAAAGCAAAGACAAAAGCAAAGGCAGCATGGTCAAGCAAACAATCAATTAAAACAAATAATGTGAGCACTGTTGTTTTTATTTTAGCCACTGTTTGAGTCCTTCCTTAAAAGCTTTACTGTTGATCTCTAATTTGAGATTAGTAGGTAGAGAGTTCCAAAGTTCTGCCCCCTTTACAGAAGGAGCAGACTGCCAGAATGAAGTCTTGCATCTTGAGACAAGACAATCCCCACTGGTGGAGGCTCATGTGGCCGCTCTGTGAGAGCTCTGACGCCTGGTGGCCAATTCAGAGAACAGTGGTGACACATGATTATTTAGACTTTTAAAAAACAATATAAGTACTCAAATTCATAACATTTTCAAAGGTGAAGGTTGTGTTTTCTTAAAATGCGGCATTGATGCCATCTCATTGGTCTCTGGTCCATGAGTTTTATTGCCTGCTTGTATATCGAGATTGTAGGTTTTAATGTGGTTGAAGAAGCTTGTGACCATGATGTGATGCAATATGACAGATGAGAAAAAATCATTGCATGCATGTACAGTTTTGCAGCTTGATGTGTCAGGTTCCTTCTAATAAAACAAAAGCAATTAAGGTTTGGTCTAACCTTGTTGCAGATGTACTGACTATCAAACTAAGTCAAATTAAGTTTTTGTCCAAGATGATGCCTAAATACTTGACTTCATCAATGATTTCCTTCTTAATCCTGACCTCAAATACATTGTTTGCGGGCCTATTACGCATGGAGATGCACATGGATACAGTTTTTTTTTAACATTAAGAGTTAAATGGGATAACTTGAGCCATTCAGAGATTTTCAATAAAGCCTGAGTGAGATGTTCACCTGCCAGGCTGGGTGTTTTAGCGGACACATTGATGACTGTGTCATCAGCATACATTTAGCAGTGCTCATCTGGACAGCAGGTCGTTAATGTACATTGTGAACAACAATGGACCAAGAACAGACCCTTGCGGTACTCCCATGCAGTTTGCTTTCATATGTGACTTCATCCCATTGACCCTGACGCATTGCTGTCTCCCCCCAGGTATGATCTGAACCACTTCAGAGCTGCAGGTGACATTTTGAATTGGTTTAGTTTATTGAGTAAGATACTGTGGTTAATAGTGTCAAAGGCTTTTTTTTTTAGATCCAGGAACACTGTCCCTACAAGATTTCCTTCATTCAGAGAGGCTTTGATCTTCTCAAGTAGATAACAGTTTGCTGTTTCTGTGGAATATTTTTGTCTAAATCAAAACTGCTGTGGATAAAGCAGTTGGTTAGACTCCAAGTGTTCCATTAATTGTTCAGCTACAATCTTCTCCAGAACGTTTGAGACTACAGGTAGGATGGCAATGGGCCTGTAATTACTTGCTAAGTCTTTGTCTCCTGATTTATAAACTGGGGTAATTATTGCAGTTTTCCAGCTCTCTGGGAAGATTTTTGTTTGTATTGACAAGTTTACTAAATAAGTGATTGGCTCCAACAGACATTGTTACGTTCACTATGTTATTGGGTTACGTTCACTACGTCACGGGTGTTCATCAGCAATGTAACGCAGGTGAAGTGAAAGTGGGAGGTTCACTTACCTGATTGAAGCGTGGGCCAATCAAGAGTTGAAGCATTAAACGATAAAATCCCAAAGCGGCGGGTGGAACCAGAAGTAAATGAGCACAGGCTATAAACTGCAACTAGCACTAGTTTGTGCATATTGTCTCGTCAGGAGAGATGCGCCACCGGTAAGCTGTTTCTGTCCATTAAGCCGCAGTTTAAGGTTGTTTGTTTATGCTACCGCTGTGCAGCCGCTGGGTATGTGCGCGGTTTGTATATGTGATAACTTGGGGATTGGTTACTGTGGTCACGCTGATCTAACATTGTCTGCACTCTGATGTTTAACGTTGTCTGCTTTATAGTATCCGACACTTTATTGCGGTATATGTTTTAAATTGTAGCGTAAGTACTGTTACCCGAGAATACATCCTGTTTGTGGTGCAGGCTGGGTAATGTAGTCAATCGCTTTACATAGGTAATGGTTTGCTATGCTCAGCGTTGCTACTTCAAACTACACTCACGGTTTGCACTTTAGACCAACACACTAAAAGCACTTTTATGGATTTGCTATTGGTTAAATGTGTAGCATTGACATTGATGTACATTTGGTTTAAGTAATTAACTTGGCTAATTTGTGGCAATACAATGTGGCTTGTGTATGGCAGTACAATGTTTAATGTATGGTTAACGTTTAATGTGCAATGTTGCTTGTGTGTGCAATTGTTGCATATTCAGTTTAAATACTAATTATATTATACTATATCATATATTATACTATACTATTATAACTCTAAATACCGACTGTATTGTGATTTATATTTGTATATTATGCAGAATTTATAGTACTTTATGCATGTGACTTTCAATATTGCTGTTAACACCATATCCTTTCTATTCTGCAGGTTTATAACCTACTATTATTATTGTGGACTAAAACAACTGTATAAGAAAAATCAAACGAAGTAAATAAAAAACCACAAAGAGTTAAAACAACGTGTCTTCTTCTGGCGCCCCGTTCGGTGGGGAAAATCTGCAAAGAACCGAACAGACAGCTCAGATATTTTCTGATAAATGGAGCATTTCAGCTATGGATATCCTTAGACATGGTGTTGCTCATGTTTGCAATAACTTTTTAACTTTATCATGGGATACCTCTTTTATACAGAAGGAGTCTGTGTGAACATGGTCAATTTCTGGACTGCATCATCTACCTGCCAAAGCCTACTCGCATCTAGACAAGCCGGCGAGCACTGTGAGAGTCATGTTCTTTGACTTCTCCAGTGCTTTCAACACCTTACGGCCTGGTCTCCTAGGTGAGAAGATGGCGGCGATGCAGGTTGATGCCCCCTTGGTGTCCTGGATTGTTGACTACCTGATGGGCAGACCACAGTTTGTACGCCTACAGAACTGTGTGTCTGACAGGGTGGTTAGCAACACCGGGGCCCCTCAGGGGACGGTCCTTTCTCCCTTCCTCTTCACCCTCCACACCTCAGACTTCAGCTATTGCACTGAGTATTGCCACCTTCAGAAGTTTTCTGATGACTCTGCAGTAGTTGGCTGTATTGAGGGGGGTGATGAGGGTGAGTATAGGATTGTTGTGGGCAACTTTGTCTCTTGGTGTGAGCTGAACCATCTACAGCTCAATGCTACCAAGACAAAGGAGCTCATTGTGGACCTAAGGAGGGTCAAAACACCGGTGGGCCCTGTGTTCATCCAGGGGGTTCCTGTCGACATTGTTGAGGAGTACAAGTACCTGGGGGTGTACTTCAACAACAAGTTGGACTGGACCAGGAACACAGAGGCTATCTATAAGAAGGGCCAAAGCCGACTATTTTTTCTTAGGAGGCTAAGGTCCTTCAACATCTGTAGGACAATGCTGAGGATGTTCTACGAGTCTGTGGTTGCCAGTGCGATCTTCTTCGCTGTCACATGCTGGGGCAGTGGGATGAGGGTCGCGGACACCAATAGACTTAATAGACTCATCAAGAGGGCTGGTGATGTTGTGGGTGAGGAATTGGACACTCTGACTACCGTGGCAGATAGGAGGATGCTGTCCAGGCTACGGACTATCATGGACAATGCCTCTCACCCTCTCTTTTCCACCCTAGCTCAGCGGAGGAGTACCTTCAGCAGAAGACTCCTCTCACCTAGATGCACCACAGAGCGACATAGGAAATCATTCCTGCCTGTGGTAATCAAACTTTACAATTTGTCACTGTCGTCTGCATAATTGGTCCACTACACTATATCTTATTACATGACTGTCATTTCATTTCACTGTAATATCACTACATAACTGGTCATTTCACTGCATGACTGTGATTTACTACACAACTGGTCATCTGGTCATCTCTGCACAACTGGTTTTTACAAAAATCCGACATGCTACATCCTAGTGTATGCTATTACCTTGTAGTGTATGCCTGGATGTATGTACATTTATGTATATTATCATTTCTTTATGTACATTTTTATATATTTTGTTACATAGGTTACATTATATTTGTACATAGGTTTATACTTTTATTTTTACATAGGTTTTATATTTTTACATAGGTTTCCTTATATATTTATATTTATATTTTCTAACACTCTACGTAGAGTGTCCTCTTTTTTCTACTGGAGTTTTGTCACGAAGACAATTTCCCTCAGGGATCAATAAAGTCTCTGTCTTTCTTCAGGAGATGACTCAGCAGATTTAAAATGTATTGCTAATTCTTGTACAGACTCAATAAAAAACTATTAAAACCATTTGCAATAGACTCATTACTATCAATAATTTTATTACAAACTTTGAGGCAGTTTATTTTAGGGTGCGTTTGCTTACTTGAGTTAGTTAGTCAGTCTATGTATATGTTGCCACAGTTGAGAACTGTTGCCATTGGCCTCTTCAATGAGTTTAGTGAAATGATTTGTTGGCTTTCCGCAGCTCAGACCCCACTTTGTTCGTCAAGCCAGTGAAAATATGGTGGTCAGTATTGGTTTTAGTCATTAAAGACATTTTAAGAGCAAGATCTCGCTCTTTGATGATCTGAAGGATGTCACTGTTAAACCATGGGAGATAGTTTTTCTTAGGTTTACTTTTCCAGGTTTTTGTGTGTTTACTTATTAAAGCAGAGGGTAGAGGCAAAATTGTTTTCACTATGGTTTTAATTTGGTTCTTTAGTTACCCTTTTCCAGTTGACTTCCTTCAGATCATGTTCAAAGTGAACTATTTTTGATTTTGGGATTCCTGTCATTAAAATTTGAATTTCTGTTTTGTTGTGGTAAACTAGGGTTTTTTTAGTTAGCTTTTTTTTATAATTAGTGTCATGTTATGATCTGAGAGGCCAGTAATGAGATTGTATGTTTTTGTTACTCTCTCTGGCCTGTTTGTAAAAATCAGATCCATAAGGGTTTCACTCTTTCTAGTGACTCATGTAAGTCTATCAATCAGCTGTTTGTATTAAAAAAAAAAGCATAATTAAATCAATTATGGAATTATTTGCCACTTTCATCCATCCAGTTAATGCTAAAGTCCCCAAATAATGTACATTCACAGCCATTGTCAACAACGGACAGAAGATTCTTCAGTTCTTTGTAGAAATTAACATCATGAGATGGGGGTTTATAAAGCACAACTCTGCTATTACATTCAACCCTAGGCATGCCAAATTCACATTTAATTCCAGCTCTAAACTCTCAAAATGCTCCCTAATATAAATTAAAACACCCCCCCTTCCCTTGGGCCTATCTCTCCTGTAGCATGTATTTCCTGGTATGCTAATTAGGTCAGTGGGAACGTCAACCAACTCTCAGATATACACAAAATCCAAGTTAGAATCAATAAGTAAGTTCTGTATCTGATCTGTTTTTGGTAGTATGGTTCTGATATGTATATGCCCTCCCAGGATTCTGTTTAATTGTGTTACAGAGTTCCAGATGATTTGGGCATTATTCACCATTTGAAGTTTTAACTGCCTCTGTTTTAGTATTGCGCGATTGGCTAAATGTCTTTTGGCCCTTACGAGATTCCGTCTATTTTGACATTCGTCAGCTGTTACAGACAGTTCATCATAAGGATGATCATTCATAGCCAGTATATTTTGTGAGTGAATGCGGGCCACAGAACCAACCTCAACATCAGTGTCAGAGGTCCCGGATTGTTCAGACATCACTGCAGCCGAAGCAGCCCCGAGTGCTGGTCTGGACGACATGATTCCGCATTCCCTTCCGAAGCCGGAGTACGCGAAAGAAGCCGCTGCAGGAGCCCAACAGGCCCTCCGAGAGCACCCGTGGACACCTGGCCACCAGTCGTGCCGATTCCAGTGACGGCCGCTGGACTCGCCCGTCCACCCGTCCACGCCTCACCAAGAGAGCCCTGCCGACAGCAGTAGTGGTAGCAGCTGTTTGTCACTGTTGCTGTTGTAGAAGCTAAAGAGTTTTTGCGATAACATAATGGAATTGGAACTTCTGTTTGTAGCGATTCAGTTATTAGAGCTAACTCAAACCGCTAATAGACTGCAAGTAGTCACTCTCTGCCATTGTTGTTAAAGTGTTTGTTTGGCGAAACTGCTAGAAGAATAGGACTACAAGGACTCTCAGGTGTAGACAATAGCCTTGATTGCTGGGTGGAGCTATGACTGCACGATGAGCTTCCCTACAGATAAAGGCTAGTGTTGCTAGCGTCAGCGCAGCATCAGGACTGGTGAACGAAGAAGGTCGGATGAAAAAATCACAGCTCTTCTCCGTTCTGGCACCGCAGTGGTGGAACGGTGTACCTGCCAATGTCAGGACTGCAGAGTCACTCCCCATCTTCCGGAAGAGACTCAAGACTCACTTGTTCAGAGTTCACCTGAACTCAGCATAACATCCATCCTCTACCTAGCATCATAGGCCAAATATGTTGTATACTAGCAATGGTTAACCTAGCTGATACTTGTTCTGGTGACTTTCTTACTGTATTAACAGCAATGATTACCGTCCTCTGTCAAATGTACTTATTGTAAGTCGCTTTGGACTAAAGTGTCTGCTAAATGCCCTAAATGTAAATGTATATTAAGAAAATAAACTATTGCCATTACTTAAGATGGAGTTAGTATGTTTGCACAAACTACAGCAAAAACTATTCAGAAAGAAAACAGCATTGATTCAAGAAGCCCACTAATACACACACACACACACACACACACACACACACACACACACACACACACACACACACACAGAGACAAACAGCTTGTAGGTGACTGTTAGCAACATATCCTGCAGTCAGCAAAAGGTGAGCCCAATGACAGCCAGACAGGCTAGAGTAGAGAATACACTGTATTTCACAATTCTCCAAGGACCAGCTTCGGACAAATCTCTCTGAAAACTGTAGGGAAAGATGTGTTGATTTTATGAACCACAGTGGCTTTGAGGAGAGGGAAAATAACCCCACATGTTAAAGTATGCTAAAACGTGGTTAAAACACATGATTAATTGAACAACATTATGCAAAACAAATGTGTGTAGGTAGTCGTGCACCTAGATCAGCCCTTATCAGCAGACATTATTACCATTTCATGCAATATATGGATACATCTTTGACATGACTGAGATAAGGATATCAACGCATTGGGCAGCTACGCCAGAAGACTCAATTACTTGACTTGTTCTTTGTTTAATATAATGGATGGCGGTGGTAGTTAAATACAGTATATCATAAGATAGTATGGCTATATGGCCCTTTTAAATGTCCAATTACGTCAAATGATCATAAAACAACAGGTGGTTTGTACATGCAAATGTGAAATGCCTTCATAAAAGTGCACCGCACTACTAGCACTAAAGAGCATGCAAAGAAAAAAATCACATCTATTCAGGTTGACGGAGAGCCAGGAAAAGCAAAATAAATAAATCACTGGTGTTTATGACCTAATTCCCAGCCTGTTATTATTAGTAGGTAGAGCATTTTTTACTTATTACTTATTATTTACTTTGCTATTGTTTAAACATTTCAATCAATTCCCCCGACCCCTGTGACCCTGCTGCCTGAGTGGTCGGGACCACCTTCATATAAAGACTGGTGTTAGCAGCATATATAAAGACTGGTGTTATCAGCAGCATATATAAAGACTGGTGTTATCAGCATGTATAAAGACTGGTGTTATCAGCATGTATAAAGACTGGTGTTATCAGCATGTATAAAGACTGGTGTTATCAGCAGCATGTATAAAGACTGGTGTTATCAGCATGTATAAAGACTGGTGTTATCAGCATGTATAAAGACTGGTGTTATCAGCATGTATAAAGACTGGTGTTATCAGCATGTATAAAGACTGGTGTTATCAGCATGTATAAAGACTGGTGTTATCAGCATGTATAAAGACTGGTGTTAGCAGCATGTATAAAGACTGGTGTTATCAGCATGTATAAAGACTGGTGTTATCAGCATGTATAAAGACTGGTGTTAGCAGCATGTATAAAGACTGGTGTTATCAGCATGTATAAAGACTGGTGTTATCAGCATGTATAAAGACTGGTGTTATCAGCATGTATAAAGACTGGTGTTATCAGCAGCATGTATAAAGACTGGTGTTATCAGCATGTATAAAGACTGGTGTTATCAGCATGTATAAAGACTGGTGTTATCAGCATGTATAAAGACTGGTGTTATCAGCATGTATAAAGACTGGTGTTATCAGCATGTATAAAGACTGGTGTTATCAGCATGTATAAAGACTGGTGTTATCAGCATGTATAAAGACTGGTGTTATCAGCATGTATAAAGACTGGTGTTATCAGCATGTATAAAGACTGGTGTTAGCAGCATGTATAAAGACTGGTGTTATCAGCATGTATAAAGACTGGTGTTATCAGCATGTATAAAGACTGGTGTTAGCAGCATGTATAAAGACTGGTGTTATCAGCATGTATAAAGACTGGTGTTATCAGCATGTATAAAGACTGGTGTTATCAGCATGTATAAAGACTGGTGTTATCAGCATGTATAAAGACTGGTGTTATCAGCAGCATGTATAAAGACTGGTGTTATCAGCATGTATAAAGACTGGTGTTATCAGCATGTATAAAGACTGGTGTTATCAGCATGTATAAAGACTGGTGTTATCAGCATGTATAAAGACTGGTGTTATCAGCATGTATAAAGACTGGTGTTATCAGCATGTATAAAGACTGGTGTTATCAGCATGTATAAAGACTGGTGTTATCAGCATGTATAAAGACTGGTGTTATCAGCATGTATAAAGACTGGTGTTATCAGCAGCATGTATAAAGACTGGTGTTATCAGCATGTATAAAGACTGGTGTTATCAGCATGTATAAAGACTGGTGTTATCAGCATGTATAAAGACTGGTGTTATCAGCATGTATAAAGACTGGTGTTATCAGCATGTATAAAGACTGGTGTTATCAGCATGTATAAAGACTGGTGTTATCAGCATGTATAAAGACTGGTGTTATCAGCAGCATGTATAAAGACTGGTGTTAGCAGCATGTATAAAGACTGGTGTTAGCAGCATGTATAAAGACTGGTGTTATCAGCATGTATAAAGACTGGTGTTATCAGCATGTAAAAAGACTGGTGTTATCAGCAGCATGTATAAAGACTGGTGTTAGCAGCATGTATAAAGACTGGTGTTATCAGCATGTATAAAGACTGGTGTTATCAGCATGTATAAAGACTGGTGTTAGCAGCATGTATAAAGACTGGTGTTATCAGCATGTATAAA
Source organism: Urophycis tenuis (assembly GCA_036785325.1). Classification (NCBI taxonomy): domain Eukaryota; kingdom Metazoa; phylum Chordata; class Actinopteri; order Gadiformes; family Phycidae; genus Urophycis; species Urophycis tenuis. Next base: position 13,256,897 of record JAXIVH010000009.1, on the reverse strand, counting down.
GACTGGTGTTATCAGCATGTATAAAGACTGGTGTTATCAGCATGTATAAAGACTGGTGTTAGCAGCATGTATAAAGACTGGTGTTATCAGCATGTATAAAGACTGGTGTTATCAGCATGTATAAAGACTGGTGTTATCAGCATGTATAAAGACTGGTGTTATCAGCATGTATAAAGACTGGTGTTATCAGCAGCATGTATAAAGACTGGTGTTATCAGCAGCATGTATAAAGACTGGTGTTATCAGCATGTATAAAGACTGGTGTTATCAGCATGTATAAAGACTGGTGTTATCAGCATGTATAAAGACTGGTGTTAGCAGCATGTATACAGACTGGTGTTATCAGCAGCATGTATAAAGACTGGTGTTATCAGCATGTATAAAGACTGGTGTTATCAGCATGTATAAAGACTGGTGTTATCAGCATGTATAAAGACTGGTGTTATCAGCATGTATAAAGACTGGTGTTATCAGCATGTATAAAGACTGGTGTTATCAGCAGCATGTATAAAGACTGGTGTTATCAGCATGTATAAAGACTGGTGTTATCAGCATGTATAAAGACTGGTGTTATCAGCATGTATAAAGACTGGTGTTATCAGCATGTATAAAGACTGGTGTTATCAGCATGTATAAAGACTGGTGTTATCAGCATGTATAAAGACTGGTGTTATCAGCATGTATAAAGACTGGTGTTATCAGCAGCATGTATAAAGACTGGTGTTATCAGCAGCATGTATAAAGACTGGTGTTAGCAGCATGTATAAAGACTGGTGTTATCAGCATGTATAAAGACTGGTGTTATCAGCATGTAAAAAGACTGGTGTTATCAGCAGCATGTATAAAGACTGGTGTTAGCAGCATGTATAAAGACTGGTGTTAGCAGCATGTATAAAGACTGGTGTTATCAGCATGTATAAAGACTGGTGTTATCAGCATGTATAAAGACTGGTGTTAGCAGCATGTATAAAGACTGGTGTTATCAGCATGTATAAAGACTGGTGTTATCAGCATGTATAAAGACTGGTGTTATCAGCATGTATAAAGACTGGTGTTAGCAGCATGTATAAAGACTGGTGTTATCAGCATGTATAAAGACTGGTGTTATCAGCATGTATAAAGACTGGTGTTATCAGCATGTATAAAGACTGGTGTTATCAGCATGTATAAAGACTGGTGTTATCAGCAGCATGTATAAAGACTGGTGTTATCAGCAGCATGTATAAAGACTGGTGTTATCAGCATGTATAAAGACTGGTGTTATCAGCATGTATAAAGACTGGTGTTATCAGCATGTATAAAGACTGGTGTTATCAGCATGTATAAAGACTGGTGTTATCAGCAGCATGTATAAAGACTGGTGTTATCAGCATGTATAAAGACTGGTGTTATCAGCATGTATAAAGACTGGTGTTATCAGCATGTATAAAGACTGGTGTTATCAGCATGTATAAAGACTGGTGTTATCAGCATGTATAAAGACTGGTGTTATCAGCATGTATAAAGACTGGTGTTATCAGCATGTATAAAGACTGGTGTTATCAGCAGCATGTATAAAGACTGGTGTTAGCAGCATGTATAAAGACTGGTGTTAGCAGCATGTATAAAGACTGGTGTTATCAGCATGTATAAAGACTGGTGTTATCAGCATGTAAAAAGACTGGTGTTATCAGCAGCATGTATAAAGACTGGTGTTAGCAGCATGTATAAAGACTGGTGTTAGCAGCATGTATAAAGACTGGTGTTATCAGCATGTATAAAGACTGGTGTTATCAGCATGTATAAAGACTGGTGTTAGCAGCATGTATAAAGACTGGTGTTATCAGCATGTATAAAGACTGGTGTTATCAGCATGTATAAAGACTGGTGTTATCAGCATGTATAAAGACTGGTGTTAGCAGCATGTATAAAGACTGGTGTTATCAGCATGTATAAAGACTGGTGTTATCAGCATGTATAAAGACTGGTGTTATCAGCATGTATAAAGACTGGTGTTATCAGCATGTATAAAGACTGGTGTTATCAGCAGCATGTATAAAGACTGGTGTTATCAGCAGCATGTATAAAGACTGGTGTTATCAGCATGTATAAAGACTGGTGTTATCAGCATGTATAAAGACTGGTGTTATCAGCATGTATAAAGACTGGTGTTATCAGCATGTATAAAGACTGGTGTTATCAGCAGCATGTATAAAGACTGGTGTTATCAGCAGCATGTATAAAGACTGGTGTTATCAGCATGTATAAAGACTGGTGTTATCAGCATGTATAAAGACTGGTGTTATCAGCATGTATAAAGACTGGTGTTATCAGCATGTATAAAGACTGGTGTTATCAGCATGTATAAAGACTGGTGTTATCAGCATGTATAAAGACTGGTGTTATCAGCAGCATGTATAAAGACTGGTGTTATCAGCAGCATGTATAAAGACTGGTGTTATCAGCATGTATAAAGACTGGTGTTATCAGCATGTATAAAGACTGGTGTTATCAGCAGCATGTATAAAGACTGGTGTTATCAGCATGTATAAAGACTGGTGTTATCAGCATGTATAAAGACTGGTGTTATCAGCAGCATGTATAAAGACTGGTGTTATCAGCATGTATAAAGACTGGTGTTATCAGCATGTATAAAGACTGGTGTTATCAGCATGTATAAAGACTGGTGTTATCAGCATGTATAAAGACTGGTGTTATCAGCATGTATAAAGACTGGTGTTATCAGCATGTATAAAGACTGGTGTTATCAGCATGTATAAAGACTGGTGTTATCAGCATGTATAAAGACTGGTGTTATCAGCAGCATGTATAAAGACTGGTGTTATCAGCAGCATGTATAAAGACTGGTGTTATCAGCATGTATAAAGACTGGTGTTATCAGCATGTATAAAGACTGGTGTTATCAGCAGCATGTATAAAGACTGGTGTTATCAGCATGTATAAAGACTGGTGTTATCAGCATGTATAAAGACTGGTGTTATCAGCAGCATGTATAAAGACTGGTGTTATCAGCATGTATAAAGACTGGTGTTATCAGCATGTATAAAGACTGGTGTTATCAGCAGCATGTATAAAGACTGGTGTTATCAGCAGCATGTATAAAGACTGGTGTTAGCAGCATGTATAAAGACTGGTGTTATCAGCATGTATAAAGACTGGTGTTATCAGCATGTATAAAGACTGGTGTTATCAGCATGTATAAAGACTGGTGTTATCAGCATGTATAAAGACTGGTGTTATCAGCATGTATAAAGACTGGTGTTATCAGCATGTATAAAGACTGGTGTTATCAGCAGCATGTAAACAGACTGGTGTTATCAGCAGCATGTATAAAGACTGGTGTTATCAGCAGCATGTATAAAGACTGGTGTTATCAGCATGTATAAAGACTGGTGTTATCAGCATGTATAAAGACTGGTGTTATCAGCATGTATAAAGACTGGTGTTATCAGCATGTATAAAGACTGGTGTTATCAGCATGTATAAAGACTGGTGTTATCAGCATGTATAAAGACTGGTGTTATCAGCATGTATAAAGACTGGTGTTATCAGCATGTATAAAGACTGGTGTTATCAGCATGTATAAAGACTGGTGTTATCAGCATGTATAAAGACTGGTGTTATCAGCATGTATAAAGACTGGTGTTATCAGCATGTATAAAGACTGGTGTTAGCAGCATGTATAAAGACTGGTGTTATCAGCATGTATAAAGACTGGTGTTATCAGCATGTATAAAGACTGGTGTTATCAGCATGTATAAAGACTGGTGTTATCAGCATGTATAAAGACTGGTGTTATCAGCATGTATAAAGACTGGTGTTAGCAGCATGTATAAAGACTGGTGTTATCAGCAGCATGTATAAAGACTGGTGTTATCAGCATGTATAAAGACTGGTGTTATCAGCATGTATAAAGACTGGTGTTAGCAGCATGTATAAAGACTGGTGTTATCAGCAGCATGTATAAAGACTGGTGTTAGCAGCATGTATAAAGACTGGTGTTATCAGCATGTATAAAGACTGGTGTTATCAGCATGTATAAAGACTGGTGTTATCAGCATGTATAAAGACTGGTGTTATCAGCATGTATAAAGACTGGTGTTATCAGCAGCATGTATAAAGACTGGTGTTATCAGCAGCATGTATAAAGACTGGTGTTATCAGCATGTATAAAGACTGGTGTTATCAGCATGTATAAAGACTGGTGTTATCAGCAGCATGTATAAAGACTGGTGTTATCAGCAGCATGTATAAAGACTGGTGTTATCAGCATGTATAAAGACTGGTGTTAGCAGCAGCATGTATAAAGACTGGTGTTAGCAGCATGTATAAAGACTGGTGTTAGCAGCATGTATAAAGACTGGTGTTATCAGCAGCATGTATAAAGACTGGTGTTATCAGCATGTATAAAGACTGGTGTTATCAGCAGCATGTATAAAGACTGGTGTTATCAGCATGTATAAAGACTGGTGTTATCAGCAGCATGTATAAAGACTGGTGTTATCAGCATGTATAAAGACTGGTGTTATCAGCAGCATGTATAAAGACTGGTGTTATCAGCATGTATAAAGACTGGTGTTATCAGCAGCATGTATAAAGACTGGTGTTATCAGCAGCATGTATAAAGACTGGTGTTATCAGCAGCATGTATAAAGACTGGTGTTATCAGCATGTATAAAGACTGGTGTTATCAGCAGCATGTATAAAGACTGGTGTTATCAGCATGTATAAAGACTGGTGTTATCAGCAGCATGTATAAAGACTGGTGTTATCAGCATGTATAAAGACTGGTGTTATCAGCAGCATGTATAAAGACTGGTGTTATCAGCAGCATGTATAAAGACTGGTGTTATCAGCAGCATGTATAAAGACTGGTGTTATCAGCAGCATGTATAAAGACTGGTGTTATCAGCAGCATGTATAAAGACTGGTGTTATCAGCAGCATGTATAAAGACTGGTGTTATCAGCATGTATAAAGACTGGTGTTAGCAGCATGTATAAAGACTGGTGTTATCAGCAGCATGTAAACAGACTGGTGTTATCAGCATGTATAAAGACTGGTGTTATCAGCAGCATGTAAACAGACTGGTGTTATCAGCAGCATGTATAAAGACTGGTGTTATCAGCAGCACGAGGCCAAAGAGGATTTTCACAGAAGGAAGGATTATTGTTCCATATAAAATAATATATCGACAGGGGTATACTGATATGCACATATACACTACAGAAATGACACGATACACAGATATATACAATAAAGGTACATGTTACAGAGACACACTACATATATACACTACATTTATATATATATATATATATATACACCACAACCAATGGTCCATAGCCTTCGTGGGCATGATGATTACAATTGACCTCTCCTATCATTTATATAATCAATGTAAGAACATGATATTATAGGCAGATGTAATGAGAACAAACTTTTTGAATGATGGTCCTGGCAAACTCACTCCGTGTGGGGGTGAAACAAAAATAATGGGACTCTACAGATATAGGCTGTTGATGAGGTTAGGCCTTACAGAAGGATGGATAAGTAAATGAAGGCTCACGGCCACATGACCCTTTGTTTGGGCCCTGCATGGTTGGGCCATGCATGCACACCCAAGTGTGTATGGAACAACCAGCCTCCATTATTCATGTAAGCTGAAATGCGCAGTCACGGAAAACAGATTCATATAGAGTAAACCCCCCCCCCCCCCCCCCCCCCCCCCCGCCACACACACACACACACACACACACACACACAGTGTGTTTATTCATGCCATCACAACATACATCAGGAGAATGATATCTGATGATGCTTCCACACACAAAACACAAACACACAGATAATATGTGTCTCTTGAGAAGAACTATTCTCAAAATGACCAGTGCCATGGTGGCTGTGAAACAAGTAACATGTTTAACCCCATGAAGATGATCATGCCAGCATCTGTCTTCACAGACGCTAAACACTGCTGTTCTGAGACACCTGACGGGCTCAACATTAAAGCTGGATAGGATTATCAGTTACAGATGTTTCCCAAGGGGGGTCTGCCTTGGACATGCTCCAAGCCAGACACATTTAGCCTTCATGATGGCTGTTTGGTTAGTAATGATTAGCATCATTAAGTAACACTTTATAGTAAAGGTAAAATAATTAACAATGTATTTACATTAGTTAATACAGTAATAATCGTTATAAGCCCCTGTGGATTTACCCAATTAAATATCTTATAAATCAAGTTAACTCAAACAGCATCACCACCACACCTTCGCTAATATAAACAACATGAGTAAATGATTACTAGATCATTAGCTGTTAATTATCTTTTAGTTAATTGTTAGCAAATGCTTATTACTGCATTAACTAATGTGAATAAATGGCTCATTATTGTACCCTTATTATAAAGTGTTACCTCATTACTTGTTAGTTACAGGTTATCTTGCTTTCATTCCTTTCATTGTTTGACCTGCTCAAACAACAACTGTGAAGTGGCCTAATCTGATCATGGCTATATAGTCATGTATCAATAGATTTGTGTGACTGTTGAGTGTTGAAAGTAATGTTCATCCCTGTTTAAAGTTATGAAATGTCACTTTTTCTATAGAAATCAGGACTAAATAAAATAAACAATCGTGTCAGGACGGATAGCGTAGACTTGAAATGTTTATTTTTATTTATTTATTTTTTTGGTGGTAATTCCTCCCCTTTACTGGAAAAGTCAATACTGTTGCACATCGATACAGCCATTTCCACCCGGTCTGCAGCTTTCATTACTGAGAGAACGGCACCTAATTATCTCAGGTTGATAATATTGACAAGACGCTTGTGAGGCATGATCCGGACACATGAGCACAGTGAAATCAGACACTGTGGAATATTTCACGCCAGCCGACCGGGCGCGACTTCTGCGATGACTTGTCTGTATCACCGCCGCTGAGCGTTCACGGTCTGAATATGATCTCTCCATGAGAAGACCAGCGGTTGCTATAAATAACAGATTCATGCACTCAGTGTTGAAGGCAGAGTTCATCTGCTGCATCATCATTTGCACTGATTGACAATGACATAACAATCGATAGGCCTACATAGGCTATACATAAAAATAAAAAAATTAAAAAAAACAAGCAAACAAAAAAATATATACCACTCCTAGCTAATGAATACAAAAAGTGAGGTGGGGTGGACTGGGGAGATGGAGCTAGGGGGAGTGTAGCATCAAGGGGGAGTGTAGCATCAAGGGTGAGAGGCTGTGGCATAACTATCGGTAAGCAGCTATTCCAGTTGCTTATGGGCCCCAGCCAATCAAGGGGCCCGTCAATCTTTAAAGGGCTCCACCCACAACAATAGTTTCATCTTCCCGCTGGGGCCGTTCATCCAGCGCTAAGTCAAAACTTGAGATGTTCCTTCAAATCCATTGCAGGTACATTTTTAATTGTCTTATTGTGTAGCCCGTAGGCCTATATCAACTCCTCAGAATCTCACACACTTCTTGTCCATGGTGTCCCTGGAAGCATATCCATCCAAATTACACAAACATATTTGAATTGAAATTGACAATAGGTTTTAGTGATCATTAAATCATTTTTGAAGCTCAAAATGATATATTTTGGTATATTTTGTTTTAAATTGCGACTGGGGATTGTGGGATATGGTAGTGAACATGTGCGTGCGTAGCGTAGCTCAATTGGCCAATAGTGTGTGTCTGCAGACCCAGAGGCTGCAGATTCAGACCCGCAGTTCTGGGACCGCAGTTCTAGGACCCTCATGTTTGTACGACAGCGCCACCCACTGGGCGGAGTATGCAGTACTGAAACTGCAAGACCGGAGGCTGCAGTTTCAGGACTGCATTTGGTTTGACTGCAGTTGGCAGCCATTGCACATTGAACTTTAGTTAGAAATAGCGATAGAAATAGCAATGGAGTATGAACATAAAAGTGGCTTTCTGGATTTTTACAAAGATGACATAACTGCTGATTTTCCCATTCAATTGTTGTCATTCCATGCATGTTTGAAAGACCACATTTCACAAATGCAAGTGCAAGAGCTGACGAAGATGCTCATCATTGAGAATAGATACACCACTGCGAGTTTCGGAAGTTTGCACTGTTCTCATGCTGTTCCTGGCAATACCAGTGACATTGGCATCTGAAGGGCACTCATTTTCCAAACGTATACTTATGAGGAGCTCAATGGGACAGTCTTGTCTCTCTGGACTTGCCATACTGTCGATTGAGAATGCCCGTGCACGTCACCTGGACATTAAGGATTCAATTTGACAACTTTGCACAGAGGAAAGCCCGGAAAATGCAGCTATGATATAAGTCAGCACCTTTTTATGTATTCTAATGATCGGCTATTGCGTTTGGGTTTATTGTGTCTTTGGTTTGCAGTTTGGAGTTTGTTCCTTTTGGTGCACCATCACTGTTTTTTTTATTTGTTGTGGTGCGTGTACTTTTGCGAGTCGTCTCATTTCTACTATGCTGTAGACCTTATATGACCTATGGTAGGCTATTGGTGGACATTGCGTCATTATGCGTTGTAGCCTATAGGGGGCCGGGCCCATCTTGATCATCCTGCTTACGGGCCCGATGTTGACTTGTTACGCCATAGGTGCTCTTCCTAATAACCTCTGTAATGAGCTGGCACGAAATGCACACACCTTGATGACCAAGAATACTGGATCATTATCCACTCACACCTCCAGCTTCAGTCTGTCTTCAGTAAAGCCCCCCGGTGACAAAGATGGCCAATCGATTCCCCTCGTCGCTGGTGTTCTCACCAGCATTGGATTAGATGCAGAGACCAAATTTCCCTCACAGGATCAAAATTCTTCTTCTTCTTCTTCTTCTTCTTTGATTCCCCTCGTCGCTAGCGTTCTCACCAGCAACACGCCTCTCTCTTAGTTTGAAGTCACCGACCAGTGCATGTGTTGATTTCTAGGGCCGTTTGTGAGGGAACTACCAGGATCCTTGTGAATAATGTATTTAAAGAAGATGTGATGAGTAAAATCTGTTCAAATTGATGCTAGACATCCTAAAACTTTACAAAAATGTGATTTCTCATTAAAAAAAAAAAAAACAGAACTACCAGAACTACCTCGTGTTTTTTTTCATTACTTTTTCAAAAAAGGATTCTACTTCATTTCAAGTGAATACATGTCAGATTTGATTGATTGAAATAGTATAACGCTTGCCCTGGATACTATACGACTGTCATGGAAATAGGTTGACAGCTGGCAGGGTGGATACTTTCTCAGACCTACACAAAAGAATTTGCCCTGTGGTGCATAGCACCATGATTGTATTAAAGTATGTATGTAAAGCATTGGAAAGACCCCTGTGTTTGCATAGTGCAATGCCTTCTTCTGTCTGTCAAGGAGCCGTTTTGACAGTTAGAATTTTTGAATAGTTGACTGGAGAATCAAGTCAGTTTGTGATGTGCTGTTTTATATCTCTTCTATCAAAATAATCTTCATGAAGAGCTCTCTCACATTTTGTACAATGTTGTTGTAGCAGAATTGCATGTTTGATTGAAGACAAGCAATACGTTTGCAATAGTAGCTAGATTTTTCACAGGGGTCAGGGAGCACAAACATTGTTCTTCAATAAACATTAGATCAACGCCACTTAGTAGAATGCTTTTCATCTTCCCATCTTGACACCGTCTGGGTTCCATTCACCTGGCTATGGATTTCTGGAGAAATACAAGTTCTGGAGGGGCTCTTGCATATGAAGACTGACTGGTTCATGCATGTTTAAAATAAAGAGGACAAGCCCATCTGTCTTCCACCATATTAAAGTGATGGTTCGGAGTAAAATTCACCCTGAGGTAATTTTCACCAATAATCCAGCCAAATACCCCCTCAGATGCATTTTTAGCGATGGTCAATATTTATCAAGTTTAGGGGTATCAGCCGAATAGTTAGTATTGGCTTAGTATTGGAGTGTCCGGTACTGTGTGTATATCTCGTAAATTACCCCACTAATAATGCATAGATTGTTACCCAACTTCTGTAGTAGTACATATATGGTCTGTACTCACAAAACGAGGCATTTTAAAGTTTGTAAGTACACCAGGAGTTTATTTAAAAGAGCACTTTTCTGATAGCTTCAACTAGCTGTTGCTAAGGCTACCGCTGCGTCGACGTCTCTTCCGTCTTTCCGGATAAGTTCGTAAAAGTCCTCTTCAAAACTCACAAGTGTAAGGAAAAAGTTAGTGAATTCAACACTCCATCTAATTTCAAGTATTCAATTATTCCAGTTGTCAATACATTTCGATGGAGTGTTGAATTCACTAACCTTTTCCTTACACTTGTGAGTTTTGAAGAGGACTTTTACGAACTTATCCGGAAAGACGGAAGAGACGTCGACGCAGCGGTAGCCTTAGCAACAGCTAGTTGAAGCTATCAGAAAAGTGCTCTTTTAAATAAACTCCTGGTGTACTTACAAACTTTAAAATGCCTCGTTTTGTGAGTACAGACCATATATGTACTACTACAGAAGTTGGGTAACAATCCATGCATTATTAGTGGGGTAATTTACGAGATATACACACAGTACCGGACACTCCAATACTAAGCCATTCGGCTGATACCCCTAAACTTGATCAATATTGACCGTCGCTAAAAATGCATCTGAGGGGGTATTTGGCTGGATTATTGGTGGAAATTACCTCAGGGTGAATTTTACTCCGAACCATCACTTTAACTGGCATTAACTGGAACACTGGTGGCACGCACACAAAAACACACACTTTTGAATGTTGCTGTGTCTATTGAAACATGTCAATGTAAAAATACAAAAATAATGCTTCTGATCCAGTCCGAGTGAGTAGCTTCATTGTGGGCATGCAGAACACCTCATATTGCAACTTTTCAAACACAACATTGGCTAAGTAGTGTTTGATAAAACTGAACACTTAATGGAGAGATAGAGTGAGTATTGATCCACGTGGCTCAGAACTGATGATAGTTAATATGAATGAGAGATGATGGGTAGTATTATACTTCCTGCTGTTTGTCTGTTTTCTAGCTGCTTCCCCCTGTATGTCCCCTATTCCCTGGCCTGTTGTTGTGTGGCTCTCAGCACCCAATAGTGACACCAGGTGGTGTGTGTGTGGGTCACAGGGTGAGACAATAAGAGAGAGAGAGAGAGAGAGAGAGAGAGAGAGAGAGAGAGAGAGAGAGAGAGAGAGAGAGAGAGAGAGAGAGAGAGAGAGAGAGAGAGACAGAGACAGAGACAGAGAGAGAGAGAGAGAGAGAGAGAGAGAGAGAGAGATGAAAGCGAGAGACAGATGGAGAGACAGAGAAACAGTTAACTTTCATGGCTTTGCCTGGTGCAACTATCTTTGTTATAATTCACTCCACAAGCGACTGTTCAGCAGTGCTCTCTGGACCAGCCCCTCCTGACAGAGAAGGATTGACATTGTTTAATATGATAATAAAATTCCGTAAAGGACATGCTGTAAGTTAGGGAATACATACTATCAACATTAAGAAATGCCAATGCATTGTTCCATGTCTAAATAATAAAGACAATGTAATATCATGCCTTACCGTGGAATCAAGCTAAATGAAAGGTTATTTTAAATAAATTAATCTCACTGTGTAGCCACGATTGAAGTTATGTGCTGGAGTTAGGACATTGATAACTTGGGTGATATCCAGCACTAAATAACTTTTTTGTAGCTCTATAAAGCAACTGAAGGGAAGCTCCATGCTCTTATTCTGGGAAGCAGAAGGAACAGCTACTAACTAACCCCTCTAGCCATTCAACAACAAGACAGACGTCATCTTAAAGGGTACCTGCAACAACAAGTAGTCTGGGGGCAAACCACCTGCCATATTTACACAGCATTCGATGAATTATGTGGTATTAGAGCTGGCTGATGATCAACTCATCAGCTTGAGATTGCCAGGGGCTATGATGAGCTCAGGGGCCAAGGGTCACAGGTCAAGTTCAGAGAGCATATGGTGAGATCTTGGGTAGTATGTCTTAATTTAATGCAATTTGTTTAAAAAAAAAAAAGAATGCAAATGTGAAAATGTTGATCTATTTAGAAGCCAAGAGAGATTTTTAAATTGTGCATTTGTACTTTTCAGTTTTTGTTTTGCGGCCCAGACAAACTTCTGCTTTAGCAAAGGACAGGACTGGTTTACAGTCAGTATCTCTGGTTTTCAAAGAATACAATCAAATCAATCAACAATGCATGGTTGATGAAAGTCCAGTGTCAGTTCAAAGCAAATAAGAAATGGATGAAACAAAATACGCTTTGTTTCCTGTTCAGTCACAGAGCTATTCTTATTAAGAGAAACAAATTTGCATGAGTGAATGAGGCTTTTAGAATGGGATTATTAAGTGTATTTCTGTGTTGGTATTAAACCTTAACAGACTCTTTTTCTAAGATGGTGTCCGGATAGGATATTTTAGCTTGGCTTCTCACTGGGAAAAGTTTGCTACTGCTGGCTGTTTTCTACGTACTTACAGATCCCCACCTCCATCCATATGATAGGTACAATCAAATACAAAGCAAAAGCAAATGCTCTATTCACACAGATTTGAACTTGTCTGCCATCAGACTTTAGTTTATTAATCTAAAGATTTGATTTGAGATACTAGACTGACTTCACCACATAGAGCAAAAAACTGTTCATTAAAGCAAAATCCTTAATCAGGCCTCTTTGACCGAGGAGTCATGTGGGCATGTATCATAACTTATTTGCTGAAATGTACTCTGAGACGGCAAATAAGGGTGTGTGTGTGTCTGTGTGGATGTGGAACCTGTGAAACCTGAGTTGGCTAAGAGAGACTCTACAGTGGCTCTCCTTGGTGTGCAGTGATCCATCAGGGGATTGTAGGGCAATGACATCACTCAGGAAGTGGACAATGCCCTCGGTTCAATGGAGCAGTGTTGCTTCTTGTGTCCTTGATGGGCCATTTCAATTAAACTGGAAATAAGTTGATGGCTGCTTCCCGCCCAAGTGCATCAATATAAAATTAGAAAATTTGCCATTGCCTATTTTCCCCTGAGATAACTCGCTTTGTTGTACATATTGTATATTGCATGCCTAAAGTACAACCATAATTTGTCCTTTGAACAGGAAACATTTAACAGTGTGATTAGAATGCATACAAATGTATCGGTGTTTATTTTACATTTAAACTTATGTAAAACAATGATAATCACAACAACCATATTATCATCATAAAAAAACGACATATGAACTGTGATAAATAAGTGTGACGCGTGACCGCGTTATTTAAACAGTTAGATTGAAAGCCACTCAACACCTGTCAAGAAACTCACTCTGCACGTTCACTCCTTTATAGTCGGATAATAGATAGAAACAGCAGATTCTCACATCATCATGATTGTCGCAAACACTTCGTAGCTTGGTTTCTTGGTGCATCTCTTTGAAAGTTTTCCACAGATGGCAGAAAAGTTTTTTTTGTGGGGAGTATATCCTATCCAGTTATTCAAATTCACCCATGCTGTTCTGTGAACTCCAAACAGAAAAGTTATGCCGTGATTACATAGGTAATGATTGGCACTCTAAATAACATCACATCTTTCTGGAGAACCACTCACAAGGGTGTGCATTAGCATAAAAAAAAAATAGGCAACTGTGTCGCAAAGTCACAGCTGTTCTCCCCTGGAGCTCTCAGGGGGAACATCTCCCAGTGATTTGGTGCAATCAGAGAAAATGTTCTGTTTTGATGATAAGATTTGCAGAAAGTCACAAAAGGAGTGGTTGGGGGGGGAGTTTCAGACTAGCTACATGTTGGATGGTGAATGGCCGGCAAGCTAAGAAAGGCTGATAAGATAAGATCTAGCAATGCAAGGTTTTGTATGGTGTGAGTGTGTGTATTTGTAAGTGTATGTGTGCAGTGACATCACAACTTCAACAGCTTCAACTTCTTCTAGCCTACATGAGTATCAGCCCTGGAATCCCTACACACATTTCTGGCTGACAGCATCACCCCTCACTTTTGGCATTTGTAATTTAAGCAAAGGGAAGCAGGTGTCACTCACCACACCAAGCGCCTGACGTTTCAGACCAGGCGTTCCATTCCTGGACGTTCGACTGGCACTCAGAGGAGCAAGGAAATGGCAATCTCTGAAGTCAAATTATATCCAGGTATGTGTAATTTAACTCACCTATTGAAAATAGAAGGTATAGGTAAACATTGTAAAAAAAACACTTCCAAGTTGTCCCTCCTGCTCAAAGAGCTATTCAACAAAGATGCAATCTTGAACCAGATTACCCTAGAATTCCTTTTCACTGTGATTCACATAGTGTCTGACAGAAAGAAAAAAACATCTAGAACATAGAAAGAAAGAAGTCCAATGCTAATGGTCAATCAAGTTAACTATGCAACTGCTAGCATGCAATTAGAGGTGTGTTGAGACATGCGTTATCCATACATAATGCATGTTAACAATAAAAAGCTTATCATAGTGTGTTATTATGGAGTATTTATTTGTTGGTGAATTTCTCTGACTTTTGCCAATATCAAGAGTGTAGTTATGTTCCAAAATTGGCCAGTTGGCAAGGGCAACATATATTGACATTGACATCTGTTGTATTCCAAACGAGTTTAGTAGCTCCAATAGCTGTATCTTTGTTTAGTCCAACATAAGTAAGATACACATATACAAACTGCCCTAGAGTAGTTTGTGTATCTGCTAGGGTAGTTTTCTTCAATGGTGCCGACAAACAAACACATTTACAAGTTACTGTTCATATTCACACACTTAGAGACTGAGAGGGGTGTCAGTAGATTTCTAAGGCAAGGTAGTGGTTGTGTTGTAGGCAGTGTAATAATTCAAAATTCTTCATGGTTCATTTATATCTCGACCTTGAAAATATCAATAATTAACCTGGGGTCTTAGCAAACCGACCAAACCCTTTTTTTAATTCAGATGCCATTATGTTTGTTTTGTTGGTTTATATGGGATAGGATTGAATGGGCATTGTTTAATTGGGAAAAGTTATGCTAAATACAAAATGCTAAAAGGTTTAACAGGGCGATGTGATGGATAGTGCTGTTGTGTTATCCTTGAAGAAACTTGGATTTTACCTGTCAACTGCATGTTTTCCCTTGTTATATTCAGGGTCCTCCTTTCTGCCAAGAATAGGCAGGACATAATCATTGTATACTGTGAATATAACCTAGAAGTATATATATATAGTGTGTGTGTGTGTATGTGTGTGTGTGTGTGTGTGTGTGTGTGTGTGTGTGTGTGTGTGTGTGTGTGTGTGTGTGTGTGACTCCAACAGATTGGAGTATAATTTAGGTGGCATACTTGACTTAGAGCCATAGTCTGCTGGGCTGTAGGCTCCATGAGGCTGGTCATTACAACTCACAGCCATGGGCCCAGCAGCACATTCCCTGATGAAACATCATGGGGGGCCTCTTTGGGGGTGCGGACTGGCAATGAGGCCTGAGAGAGCACCAGAAATATGTAGAACAGAATTAAGCTCAAGCCTGGTCTCCAGACTGTCAGCATGGGGGGGGGGGGGGGGTAGCATATTGACAGGCCCATTGATTTCCTGATTAATAGACCTCTCCACCATTGGCATTTACTGCTGCCGACATCATTTTAATGTGTACGATGTATGATCAATAGCTCCGTCAACATGGAGAATATCCCACCATCAAGTCGTGGGTGGGGTTTTCGGTAATTCTGCAGCAGTCAGGCCTTACTGCTTTTTGATCAAATAAATGGGAAAAGAGAGTATGCTTACCTGTACGATCACAATGCTGAGGTTTAATTAAAATTCAGAGAAAATCAATACATTAAATTATTTATAGATGTATACACATACTATTTATCTATTTGATTTTGATTGTTGAACTGATTTATTTGTTTTACCTAATTTTCACATCTTATTTGGGTCACACAAAATGTGACAGATATGAACATAATTTCATAGAAATTAATTACATTAAGGAACTTAAAAATGAAAAATGAAAAAAAAAAAAAATGATCACTAATCAAAATCACTATGTCAGACAAAATTCAAAGCCCCACTAATACTGAACCTAGAAATATGGTTTGGCAAAGAAAATGATACTAAGGAGTATATATAGGTCCATTGCCCATTGCCCACCTTAAGAATAATCAATAGAGATGAATTCTGAGACTAGTACAATGGTTTACGCCTTGTGCAGTGGAAGATGCTGCTTTTTCCCCTGCATGTGCCTGTTTGTTTCTTGTGTATTTTTAAGGTACAACAACAGGCTGTTTCCAGTGTGTCAACTATCAATTCAGCCTTGAAACTTTGAAGGGATCATAATATTTGAAATGCTCACAGCTGGGTCTGAGAGAAATATTGCTTTACTCACGGCATTATCAGGACCGACCTTGAGTGCAGATAGAGGTTTCCCCTGTCTGGCCTGTCCATATTAATATTACATGCTATAAATATCAATATCTGTAAAAAAAAAAAATATATATATATATATATATACTGTATCTGTACACCAAAACAGCCCCTGTCAGGTTTGCATACAATATAATGGTATTTAGGATGGATTTCATCTTAAGTCTCATGTAAAGACAGAAATGTCAACAAATGTTGTTGTTTTTTTTGTTCAATATGCTGATTGCTTATGTAATTGCATCCATAACTTTAAAATAAAGGACTACAATGTGTTCTATAGTTTACATGAGAAAGGACTTGTATAATGAAGTGGATCAGTTAAATATGCCTCATATATGCACATTGCACATTTACAATACGTTCTGAATCAGCGCAAATAGATAATGCATATATATAAATGAGATATAAATGTTTTGTATAATTAATTGATATAACAATATTTGTGATGTGACATGTGTGGGTCTGCAGGTCTGATTTATATCTTATTGATTGATAATGAGACAATGCTTGTGTCACCTTTAGTTGAATTAGATTGGTTAATGTCACATTGTATGTCTGTCCTAAAGACCCTAAAACAATTTCCTGCTTAACTGGTCTTGCAGCAATAAATGTTGTAGTTCACATGCAGACTACAGGGCATGTTTGCTCTGTACCAAGCAGAAAAGTAGACTTGCAATACTTCTGATCTGAATGGTGCCTTAGAGATTGTATGCTCGGCTGGCACCTTAGGTCCTCTGAAATAGTTGTGATGCTCCTCCTGTGGATTCACTAGATGACTCCAAAGATATGAAGATAACTACCATCTCTACATTCTGCAAACATTCAGCTTTGGCTGTTTTCGCTGTACCAGAAAAGCTGTGACCTGAGGGCCGAGTTGTCTGCAAACAGCAGGAGTTTGATGGAATGGAAATGGTAGGTGCCCTGCATCTTTAAGCTGTGAGTTTGATGCCAGAGCAACACCAGTTATAAACCAGTTATGTCATATGTTTGCTTCTCTGCACTAGGTGTTACATCAGATATTATATTCCCTTGTTTCATGAAGAGTGTGGTCTTCATGAAGCAAGAACGAGCAGTATTGAGTTTGTGACTGGCACTTTACCATTGCAGAGATCCTGCTTATGTGTCTGTTTTTTATTTGTATTTGTTTATATAAATAACTTGTTACAGGAGTAGGCTTAAAATAAATACATTCATAAAATATGCATTTGTATAAACAGCAACAATGGATATGTATATGACAAGTGGACCTTCATGATTGAATAGAGGAGACAAAATGCACCCCAGTAAAGCAATAGTCCTTGCATCTGAGACACACTCCACCATCTTTACATGCTTTCTACCTGTCTGCCAGGAACCTAGCTGAGTTGTTTCTTAGAGAAAACCTAAGAGGATGTTGAAGTTAAGTACAAAAACAAGTCGTAGTACAGCTCCTGTGTTTTGGAAGATGAAGTGGTTCTGTTGGTCAACTGCGATAGACCAAAGACATAGGTCAGTGTTTTGACAGTAAGTTAACATTATATGCAGTACTAAATAGGGTCATAGACTCATGTTATATTTCATAATGCTATTTAATGAGTAAACAAACACTCAACTGACCACAGGGGAAGTGCATACAGGTTGTACAAGTTAAATCAGTCACTCAGTCACAAATTTATCTCTGAGATAAAAATGCTGAGTTCAAGATTACAACATCAACTAGAGTTCAAAAATTCCCTCGAGGGAAATTTTGATAGTGCACGGGTGACGCTACCGGAGTGTGAGGCTCTATCAGAGTCACAGCCGTTTGAGTAATGGTGCTGATCCCAAAAACAGCAGTCAACAAACTGAACGTCATGAAACAGTGAAATGTAAGGAACCCAACATGTCCTGAACATTCGCCTCCAAACCCTATCTAATAGCAATAACATGTAATGAAACAGAATGCCAGAATGTCGCAATGCATTCTGGGAGACACTCCCCCAACACGTTACAAAACACGCTACTATCCACGATTTTCTCAGGCAAGTACAACAACTTGAACTGATAATACAAGAAAACACAAAAGCATTAACCTAATTTACACAAAATAGAAACAACATTTAATTTGATTTGTGTCCGATGACAAGAGAGACGCTAGATGGTAACCATGGCAACCGAGACTCGATATCTCACAGTTTATTTATCAACGACAAGACAGACAGATCTCACTGCCCATCACTGATCAACTGCTGCGGTCGGGACGTGTGT
This sequence comes from Urophycis tenuis, assembly GCA_036785325.1. Taxonomy (NCBI): domain Eukaryota; kingdom Metazoa; phylum Chordata; class Actinopteri; order Gadiformes; family Phycidae; genus Urophycis; species Urophycis tenuis. Next base: position 13,238,279 of record JAXIVH010000009.1, on the reverse strand, counting down.
GTGTGTGTGTGTGTGTGTGTGTGTGTGTGTGTGTGTGTGTGTCACTCAATGTTATGAATTAAAATGACAGTTTTGCAAGCACCCACACACGCAAGCACGCGCAATGTCGACAGAGACGTTGCGGTTAGGGTTAGTGTTAGGTTTACTTTACATTCACATTTAATTTGATTTGTGTCCGATGACGAGAGAGAGACGGAGAGAGATAGAGCACTTTGGTAGAGAGACATACAATAACAGAGAGCGAGCGCCGGTCTCGATAAAGCCGTTAATCAGCGAAATGAATCGTTATTTCCCGATAGTTTCACAGCGGTTACATTCAGCAGGTAGATACGGCTGAACTGCACCGCCGTTAATCAGCGTAATGAATCGTTATTTCCCGATAGTTTCACAGCGGTTACATTCAGCAGGTAGACACGGCTGAACTGCACCTATCTGAATCGCATTATCCAATGAAAAGTATTAGAGCTCTGTGCGTGATCATAGCCAGGACATCGCGTCTACAACCAGTTCTCCCAGCAGCAGCGGTGTGTGTGTGTGTGTGTGTGTGTGTGTGTGTGTGTGTGTGTGTGTGTGTGTGTGTGTGTGTGTGTGTGTGTGTGTGTGTGTGTGTGTGTACAGGTGCTGCGCGCGATCGATACAATGTTATTATTTAAATTGACAGTTACACCCACACACGCGCGCGATGACGACAGAGACGAGGAGGAGAGGAATAGAGGAAAACAGCCATTTTCTGCCTCGGCACTGGTCTCACATTTGGGCTTATTCTGACAAAACGGTAGCTCCTACCAGAAAAACAGCAAGACCATCATCGCCGTTAGGACTTCCCGAACGATTTGGTGTTTCTAAAATGTTTCTAGAGTAAATATTTCGGAGACACTCGCAAGTTTAAAACAGGGGTCCGTTCTGCTTTTCTCTGAAAATATTTGTATTGGAGTCAATGAGGAGAAGACAGCGACTGGCCGCACTTAGAGGCTGCTAATTTGAATTATGTAAATCTCTCCGATTTTTTAAACACATTGTGAGAGACAGAACACCTATGTCTACAAAGTTGGAAAAAATCACGTGTGTACATTGTAAACTGTGGCCAGGAGCAGCGTGGAAAGACATTATTTTTTTCATTTTTGTGGGGCTCTCTCCACTCTAGCTACACTGTAACCCTAATAAGGGCATGCAATACACACCCATTGTAATCTCATCATTTTTCCAAAAATGATCATGGTTATTGAACAGTGATTGATCAAAAAGTATATGACCTATCAAAACATGGAAATATACATAAAATACACAGGACTTTTGTCTACTGTTTAAAGTTGAAATGGAGTCTCTAGGTCAAAGTATGCAGGAGCAGCAGACAGCACCAAAAGTCTTTATTTTTTGACCTCCTCCCATGCATTCTCTATGGGAAAATATTCACAGTTTTTTGCCAATAACGTCGTGAAAAATTAATATTATTTTAAGAAAAGAAATAGCACACCGATCCCGAAGAAGACGCACATTTTGATATATGATTTGTCCTACAACTCTTTGAGTTGTAGGACTAGTTTCGAATCAAAATTCATCCGGAAGAGGAATAATAATAAAAAGAATAACTAGAGTTCAAAAATTCCCTCTAGGGAAATTTTGATAGTGCACGGGTGACGCTACCGGAGTGTGAAAGTCTACCAGAGTCACAGCCGTTTGAGTAATGGTGCTGATCCCAAAAACAGCAGTCAACAAACTGAACGTCATGAAACAGTGAAATGTAAGGAACCCAACATGTCCTGAAAATTCGCCTCCAAACCCTATCTAATAGCAATAACATGTAATGAAACAGAATGCCAGAATGTCGCAATGCATTCTGGGAGACACTCCCCCAACACGTTACAAAACACGCTACTATCCACGATTTTCTCAGGCAAGTACAACAACTTGAACTGATAATACAAGAAAACACAAAAGCATTAACCTAATTTACACAAAATAGAAACAACATTTAATTTGATTTGTGTCCGATGACGAGAGAGACGCTAGATGGTAACCATGGCAACGGAGACTCGATATCTCACAGTTTATTTATCAACGACAAGACAGACAGATCTCACTGCCCATCACTGATCAACTGCTGCGGTCGGGACGTGTGTGTGTGTGTGTGTGTGTGTGTCACTCAATGTTATGAATTAAAATGAGTTTTGCAAGCACCCACACACGCAAGCACGCATGTCGACAGAGACGTTGCGGTTAGGGTTAGTGTTAGGTTTACTTTACATTCACATTTAATTTGATTTGTGTCCGATGACGAGAGAGAGACGGAGAGAGATAGAGCACTTTGGTAGAGAGACATACAATAACAGAGAGCGAGCGCCGGTCTCGATAAAGCCGTTAATCAGCGAAATGAAACGTTATTTCCCGATTGTTTCACAGCGGTTACATTCAGCAGGTAGACACGGCCATGAACTGCACCTATCTGAATCACATTATCCAATGAAAAGTATTAGAGCTCTGTGCGTGTTCATAGCCAGGACATCGCGTCTACAACCAGTTCTCCCAGCAGCAGCGGTGTGTGTGTGTGTGTGTGTGTGTGTGTGTGTGTGTGTGTGTGTGTGTGTGTGTGTGTGTGTGTGTGTCTGTGTGTGTCTGTGTGTGTGTGTGTGTGTGTGTGTGTGTGTGTGTGTGTGTCTGTGTGTATGTGTGTGTGTGTGTGTGTGTGTGTGTGTGTGTGTGTACAGGTGCTGCGCGCGATCGATACAATGTTATTATTTAAATTGACAGTTAGACCCACACACGCGCGCGATGACGACAGAGACGAGGAGGAGAGGAATAGAGGAAAACAGCCATTTTCTGCCTCGGCACTGGTCTCACATTTGGGCTTATTCTGACAAAACGGTAGCTCCTACCAGAAAAACAGCAAGACCATCATCGCCGTTAGGACTTCCCGAACGATTTGGTGTTTCTAAAATGTTTCTAGAGTAAATATTTCGGAGACACTCGCAAGTTTAAAACAGGGGTCCGTTCTGCTTTTCTCTGAAAATATTTGTATTGGAGTCAATGAGCAGAAGACAGCGACTGGCCGCACTTAGAGGCTGCTAATTCGAATTCTGTAAATCTCTCCGATTTTTTAAACACATTGTGAGAGACAGAACACCTATGTCTACAAAGTTGGGAAAAATCACGTGTGTACATTGTAAACTGTGGCCAGGAGCAGCGTGGAAAGACATTATTTTTTTCATTTTTGTGGGGCTCTCTCCACTCTAGCTACACTGTAACCCTAATAAGGGCATGCAATACACACCCATTGTAATCTCATCATTTTTCCAAAAATGATCATGGTCATTGAACAGTGATTGATCAAAAAGTATATGACCTATCAAAACATGGAAATATACATAAAATACACAAGACTTTTGTCTACTGTTTAAAGTTGAAATGGAGTCTCTAGGTGAAAGTATGCAGGAGCAGCAGACAGCACCAAAAGTCTTTATTTTTTGACCTCCTCCCATGCATTCTCTATGGGAAAATATTCACAGTTTTTTGCAAATAACGTCATGAAAAATTAATATTATTTTAAGAAATTGAATAGCACACCGATCCCGATGAAGACGCACATTTTGATATATCATTTGTCCTACAACTCTTCGAGTTGTAGGACTAGTAGCGAATCAAAATCCATCCGGAAGAGGAATAAATATAAGAAAAAATCCACAGGAGAACAATAGTGCTCGGGGCTTTGCCCCGAGCACTGGCTCCACAGCTTTGCTGTAGGGCCAGTGCTCGGTGCGTTTGCCCCGTGCACTAATAATAAGAAGAAGAAAAAATCCACAGTATAACAATAGTGCTCGGGGCTTCGCCCCGAGCACTGGCTCCACAGCTTTGCTGTAGGGCCAGTGCTCGGTGCGTTTGCCCCGTGCACTAATTACAGTGATTATAATTCACTCTTTCATGAATTACTGCAGTATCTTGAGAGCACTTGCTACTAATGTTTGCAGCATGTAGATAGTTTTAAATGACACATTTAAGATATATCCATCATTATTTTGTGCTGGAGCACAGTGGATGGGAAGCAGACTGGTATACACCACTGGAGTACAGCTCATTGGTTAGCGGACTAGTCACTGGAACACAGTGCCAAAGACTGGTATACATAACAGGAGTACAGCAGATTGGTTAGCGGACTAGTCACTGGAACACAGTGCCAAAGACTGGTATACATAACAGGAGTACAGCAGATTGGTTAGCGGACTAGTCACTGGAACACAGTGCCAAAGACTGGTATACATAACAGCGAAAGCAGCTTGGAATTGGGGGTCCACTAGAGATCAACAGCCAGGTTGACAAATGAGGGATTAAGCAGTTTGGATGTGCAGATGAATGATCCCTGTGATTGCCAAGGACTGTAATAAAATCCCATGTCACCTTTAATGCAGTTATGTTGCCTCAGGTCTGCTATGTGAAGGCCCATCTGAGTGCTTGGATTTCCTTTCAAAGGAAAAGATCTGGATCCAGATTGATTTCTTACAGCGTTTGGTGGCCTACACCATATTTTCTTGCTAAACCTTTCAGTATTTGTAGAAAAACAAATATGAAGAATATGAAAGAAAGGCGGCCTTGCTTGTGAGTGGCCCTACTGTGCAGGTGCAAATACAGTTTCCATGGAAACACAAAGGACAGTTCAAAAGGTTCTACTCATTTCACATCACATTTTGCTTCTTCCTGCATCGTGTGTTATGTGTGTGTGTTTAGTGTGATTGCGTGTGTGTGTGTGTGTGTGTGTGTGTGTGTGTGTGTGTGTGTGTGTGTGTGTGTGTGTGTGTGTGTGTTGCATTTCAGTAGGACTTTGTGTTTTGTGTTTTGCAGTTATTATCCTGTCATAGCTTTAAGCACTACCATCCATCAGAATATAATTTTCAGACAGTTCCTAGGCTGCTCCTGATTGTCCAACGACTGTACATGATTAAAGTGACAGTATGAGTGGCAGTACAAAATAATGTGTATTAAGCTTCCTAAATTTTGGTGTTATTTGGGTGTTATCAATTTGGGTTTTACAATGAGAGAGCAGTAAATTTGACTTGAACACCTTGATTCCAATACACAATAGTTCAGACAAGGGGTAACAAATTGTTAGCCAAAGCATTTTCTTCACCTACAAGCATGAAATTATTTTTCATCCACCCTGGGGGATGAAGACGTTCCCTAAACCTCATTAACCTCTACAATATGTATTTTGATTTTGAGGAATTCCACTCTTGACACTTTCAAGTCCTACTCCCACTTTTGTGCACTTAACCCAAACAGTTCTTAGGGTTCTATCCTTTCATATTGATTTTTAAGCTGAGGAAAGTACAAAAACCAGCCTTTAAAAAGACCAGCCGTGGTGGGAAACTGACTTGGTTCCCATTTGTGGGGAAGCTTTTGAAGCACAAAGTGAGAGGGCCTGAAAGCAGCAGGGTTGTACTGGGAGCGGCGGAGAGGCCTGCGCCTCAGGCCTTTTTTTTTAGAGCAGCCCTCATCTCTCCTTTCCAGGAAAAAGGGACTGAAGGAAAGCTTCCAGGTGACAACTTGGGTGGAGAGGGAAACGGAAAAGGAGCAAAAAGCTCAAAGGAAAGCGAGAAGGCTTCATTTAATTTTTTTTCTTCTCCAACCTTAACTCCTCTTTAGCATTAGTCTGGATTTGAAACACTCATGTTTAGCATGCAAACTGTTTCATCCATTTAGTTGTTAAAGGTATGCTTGAAATTAAATTAATTCAATATTAGTTAGTATTAGTATTACACTCATTTCAGCACTGCTGCATTTGTAGACAACGATGACCACTGGATGACTTGTTCAACTGCTCGAGGATGCTTTGATGTTTTGTTATTAGAACAAATCATGAATGTAACTTATCAAGTCAAGTATGTCATCCATTCTGAATTTCTGTTTTCCCTGCCCTCCTTCCTAGTCATATTATATAGGTCAGAAATTGTATAATGTAAAGCAAAAATATCACTGTCTCACAGTTGATTTACTGATTTGTATTCAAATAATGATACAACTCACATTGGCAGCCTCCCAGTCTGTGAAGCAGCTTCTTTTGGTCTGTTGCAGTGTAGAATATAACCAGATTGATTTATGATGCTGACTCTGTCGTTGATTATCTTTCATTATATCAAGCAATTAGCTAAGTGTGCCATTTGCTACATGTCAAGACCATTACAAGACTTTCCGAAATGCCATATATTTCTTTCTTTGACCATTCAACTTTTAGCCTTCTGTCTCAATGCATCTTTTTTATTTGAAATGGAAAACATTTTGTGAGATGGTTTACATATATGAATAATATATTAATTGTATTTACACAACAATGGCATGTGCCATTGTCAGTTCAGTTAATTGCAGTGAATAGTTAAGTTAATTGAGTATTTTTTTGCATGTGGCTGAAGGTTGGAGCAGGTTTTTGCTTACAGAGGAGAACACTTTAAAGTGCCATAGCCTAATGCACGTAGGAATAGATAAGTTTTGTTTGTTTACCTTTTTCAATTCAATAAAGGGACCTGGGATGCTTAGCTGATTCAATGCATTCAGTGCATAGTTTTGGGGCTAGGCTGCTTCATCCACTTCACAAATTCCCTCAACTAATGAGAGTTAAGTCTTAAAGGAATACTTAAAAAGTGGATGTTACCATAGCCACCACACCCGGCCCTCCCTTCCAACGACTACAGTGGCCTGTACTGACCTGTACTGGCCTGTATTGTGTAAATGATGTCATCATCTAAGACAGCATCAAGTAGCCAAGTGTCATGTGATGAGGTTGTAAATGTAAAACTCTAAGTTATAAGTAAAGGTCATTTTACATTTTACCTAAATCGGGTCAATACTATGGGGATAACACGTCACCCTTCCTAGCCCAAAACATATGCGATTGCATTTGCATGAATGAAGAAACCATGATCTCTAGTTTGTTTTTCCGTTCTGGGCTACTGTAGAAACATTGCTGAAACATGGCTCCCACTCCCTATCTACATATAAAGGGCTCATTGCAGGTAACGAAAACACAGCAATGTTTATTTTAATTGGATTATACACCAACGAAAGCACTTAACTTAATATTAACATTCTGAATCTGCTGCTACCTGCTAGATATAGATAGACACACAATTCTAAACACACCACTTTAACCACATCAACTAAAATGGTGCTTCTGAACAGGCTCCAGTCATATAGACACCAGCTAGTGATTTTTGCGGCGCTTATGTTTGGTTTCTACATTCACATCCCCCATGGTATGAGGATACTAATGAATCAATAGGCCCTGTGTTGCTGCAAGGCTCTGATTCATGTGCCCGCCCCCACACAGACTAGCCTTTAAAGTTAAATTCATATTTTTCTCCAAAGTAATATTTCTTATTTAAATGCAGACTAGCTTTATATTTAATACAACACCAAACAGGCCAGCTATGCAATTGGAGGTTCAGCTTTTAATGTGTGTTCACTTCAAACAGTACACTAATAAATTGAGTACTTATAAACTACGTTTTATTAATTACCCATTTACAACATTTTTTAATGTATCAAAAAAAGGAAAATTATGCTTAAACATACACATTTTGCTTATGTCGACATGTAACATGTGTTTAATTAGCAAAGTCTTATTCTGGCACTACTCCAATTCCAAACATATAGTGGTGTCAGCGACTATGGGCTATAGGAGTCGATCTTAAAGACATAAGCAAAGTTGGGAAGGATCCATGGATTCCATTAAGAGTAATTTCTGGTCAGAGTGAGTTGCTGAGTAAACATGCATGCTTCCAAGTTTCCCATTATACATGAAAACAATGCCTGACTATGTAAACTCAACTTAAAAAAGTTCAGTAACATGGATTGCACTTGCTGTTGTCAACTATCTCACTTGCTGTTCAACAGTCATTTAATTTGTCAATGATAGAACCAACTGCCTATGCAACATTTAGTGATGACAGTAACACCAATCATTTTGTAGGTTCTGATAAACTGTTAATGTGAATGCCAGAGTGAAAGTCAATTCACACCCGTTTGACACAAAATGTTGCATACAAATGGAGATTTTTCCCCACATTTTTCCACACAATGTTCTGCAGATAAACTATACACACCAGTAGGTTAGGCTTTTTGATATGTGCAGTCACTTGATATGTGCTTGGACACGGCACCTCTTAGGGGATAACATCTTTGTTACAGTGAAACAAAGACAGTTCCAGTATGATTAACTCTAGATATGATAATATGAAATAGAACAAAAAACAAAAAATCCAATACTGGAGAAAATGTGGGGAGTAGAGACCACAGGCCACACAATAAATAAGGAAGTTTGTGAAATAGATATAACATTGCCTAAATCAGTGTTACCGCAGATGGAAAGCTGTAAACGCTAAAGCTGAGACTCTTTTTTTTTCATGACAAATTAAATCCAACACTGCTATAAATAGTTCCATAGGAACACAAATAAAATGAAGAAAAATAATGTTTTTTTTATTAATATCCATTAATATTTTGCGGAAATTCACAATTGTGAATGGACTATAACACAATGCTACTCAAATGGATGATGTAATGTGTGATTTATAATCCTTTTCTGTGACCTTCAACACCCTTTCTTGAACTTGCTACTGAAATTATCAAGGCTAGAGATCAGTGTTGCCAGATTAGAAATGTCGATGTATCTTACCAAAACCAAAATTATTGTTTTTTGAGAAAAATTATCGGACACGAACCAAAAATATAAAATATAGCTATTTTCCAACAATTTTATTTTTCAAATAATTTTACAGCCAATTTAAACAAGCTGTGTACACTCACACTCACTGGAGGAGCTACTTAACTTTTTTTTCCAAAGTGCAAAAGATATGCCGACAGTCCACATTTTGAACTAGACCATAATTAAACTATGATACAGGGAAAAAAGTGCACAATTAACACTAGAAAGATTCAAATTTTTGTTAAACTGCTCTAAACCAGAGCCCGCCCGTCTTCCTATTAGACATTGTCTGTCTAAGCTGAAATGTCTTCTTCGGACTGTAGTGTAGTGTTGATGTGTGGGCCGCGACACCGTGTGGTGCCTGTGTGTGTGTGTGTGTGTGTGTGTGTCTGTGTGTGTGTGTATACGTGCTTGCGTGCAGGCAGGTGAGCCTGTGAAATGATTCGGGGTCAGAGAGAGAAGCGGTAGGATGTGTGTTTGGACGAACGACTGAAAACTCTGAAATTATCGTACATTATGGGATTTTTTTCATTATTGATCGTACATCGTACAGAGGTCAAAATTATGGTACAAATACGATAATTATCGTACATCTGGCAACACTGCTAGAGATAGATGTGTAACTGCTCCGCGGGTTAACCCATTCGGTTAGACTAAAGAACGAGGAAAATGCCCACCTGACAATTTGTACAATTTGGGCACCTTTTACTATCGTCGAGTGGGGGTAAGCCACTGGCGCTAATGCTGGTAGAGGGAAAAATGACCTGAGTTCAAGTCCCTTGGGGACTAACTTGGGAGGAAGCAACATAAAGTACCTTCATCAGTGCAAGTCTGCCACTGCCGGTTACACATAATTAACTATAATGAGAACAGTTCTAGGCAACCAATAGTTTGAGCCGGGTTCACATCAGACAGGTATCCAGAATCTTCCTGAGGCCCTTATTTCCCCCCCATTCCACCAGGTACTGGAGGCTCCTGATCACCCGGCAGGAGTCCAGCAGGTGCACGCTCAGCACCTGCTGTGCAGACGAGTAAACTGCTCTGCAATGCAGGATTGGAAAAAGCCAGGCATTTCAGATCAGGATGACCCTCTACATCTTGGTTTACCTTCTACGTCTGGCCATTGAATTGAACACTGACTGTACCACCCATTACTGTCCAGAAGGCCTTCCAGAATCAGGGAGTGAACTGAGCACCTTCATCAGAAAACCCATTTATGGGAAGACAAAATACTCTGAAGACATGCAATATGTGCACAAAGGAAGACCATGCAAATGCATGACATCCCTCTCCAAGGTGTGCAACAGAGAACTGATTGAGGGCGGTTAGAGGCATGGGAATTATAGTTACGTTTCAGGCCAGTAACATCTTTGGAGAAGATGAGAGAATTATCAACCCTGGGCTGCACTATCAATGCCACCTGCCCAAGGCCCTGCTGGATCGCAAAGAGATGTTGTAGATTCCAGATGAATTCCAGAAAATTTTGATCAGGCCCAAGTAATGGTAACTGGCAGACCCAAACACAGAAAGGAGAGTGTCCTAAGTATAGTACATGGCTTGAATACCAACTCAATTAATGAACTAAAAGTATAACAAATCCAGGTAACCAATTGCTTTCAACCAAAGTACTTGTTCAATCCAGACACTTATTTGTTGTCATCAAGGATACCGAAATTCAAGTTAACAATCATTGACATTTTCTAAGATGTCTCTCTTATGCCAAAATGTATATATTGTGGACATTGGACTTGTATATGTGACCTTTTGTTTTTGTTACATTTTGCAGTGTGATGACTGTGGACGAAGCATAATTGATTCAATGTAAGCCCCCCTCAAATATTTCAGAATCCTCTGACTTATGTTTGCCTTATTACAATGGGGGTGATTTATAAAGCTCTGCTTACCATCATTAATGTCATAGTTGATTGATTGCCAGCTCTTTTGTCTAATGGCTGGAAGACATGGTTTATACCCCTTAATTATAGTGAGATTATTGCCTGCCTCTGCTGTTCTGGGGAAGCCCTGGGAGAGGAGGAGCGCTGTCAGCTGTTTCTGCCCCCAGTCTGCAGACTGTATTGGTTGTTAAAAATACATATGGGAGGGCTTCTCTAACCCAACACCCCCCCTCTGCTCAATTCTCAGAATCTTAATGCTGCCCATTACAGTAAATCACACAGTGGAAATTCAGTGGTTTTGATAAAGATAAGCAGCATTTTTTTAACAACTGCACACATTATATAGTGTGATGGTTCAGCATAACAACCTCAAACAATCCCAGATCATTCCACTAAACAGGAAATACAAAATACAAATTCAATAATCAACCCTACAGGGCTTATATAGTTGTTAGATTAAACCATTTTGCAGTATCTGTATGTGTTTGGAAAAAAGTTGTGTGTTCCAGCTGGATGGTAAAGGCCAGCCAAATAATCTGTATTTCCATTACACACCAATTTTTGTCCCAATTGAGCTTGGGAAAGAAGACAGGGAGGGAAAACACAATGTGACACTCGGTACCCTGGCTGAGCCCTTGTAAGTATTCAGCGTTGGTCCCACTCCTCTGGGACCATTAGTACCAACCTTTAAGAGGCAGTGATTGGATGGAGAGGCTCTCTGCATATCAACAAGAAGCTGGAGTCCCAGGGGGGCAGAGCAGTCTGGTCGCGGAGGTGCAAAGTGAGCTGACAAATGGAGATGTGGTGCAGAAAGAATGAGCAGAAAAAAGGGATGAGGTGAGAGAGAGAAGAGGGATGAAAAAAGGGAGGCCGCGGGGAACAACCGCAGAGGGCCGTGATTAAGATGCACTTTGGCAGAAAAAAGTTTAATGGTTGACAGTAGGGATGGAGTGGAAAAAGGGGGAGGAGAGAGAAAAGGAGTGAAGGGAGAGGAGTAAATGAGAGAGGGCATGAGCAAGACAGGCGAGAAAGAGTGGGAATCAATTACACTATCATGCTTTTAACAAATTCACTTAAAATGTTTTGAGCATAGCAGCCGAGCGCGGTGGAGGCTCTGAGGGGATCGTGTGACCACTGAGCAGAGTGTTAACACTGCATTGCTCATAGTATTTCAAAAGGGTTCCAAGGAAGGGTTTTCTTAGTGGTATAAAAACATGCTTATATATTAACTATAAAAGGAATATGCATATGCATATACATATGCAACAGCAATGACCTATCCCAATCATTTGTTTTCTGGTATGCCAGTCACTGCTGAGATAAAGAAGGTGCTTTTGGAGGTCGTCTAAACCACTGACAAACAGGCAGCAGCCATGCAGCCCCTGTTCAGCCAAAGGGTCCATGAATGCCATTGTATGAGTATCGAGGCCCTGTTTAGCAGGCCTGTTGTTTGTACCTTATGTTGAACCTCTGCCACACAGAAGGGCCTCCTCTAAGTCTAGGAGCCATAAGCTGATTTTAATTGACACGGTGTTTACCACTGCTTACATTTTTCAATATAATTGGAATTAATCTAATTATTCAGTGGCATCTATAGTACACTTTTGCCCCCAGCCTTCCATTAATCCGGCCATGCTTATAATTTCAAAGATAATACTTGTCAAAGATAACACTGCTTTTGTGTTTGAAGAGAGTCTTATATTTATCTATTTGGGGCAAGAAAAAAAAGAAGACAGAAAACAGGTTCAGCCATTGAGGATGAAATAATAAATAAAAGTAAGATAAGTGAGTAAAGACACAGCCAGAGCACTGTGCTGCCATGCAGTGTCATGGTTAAAGGTTAGCAAGAGATTGAAATATCACTTCAGCATGAGAAAAGTGAATCAAACAACATACAAACGGCCCACCTAAAGAAGAACGACAGTATGTAGGCTATTACGTTCATCTATCAACTTCATCTCGCTTCATGGCAGAGCGGGCAGGAAATCCATTGTTCACACCTTTTAAACAATATTCCCTCCATCTCTGTCATCCTCCGCTAGCAAAAATGACTTTACCAAGCATCCAGAAAGAGAAATCTTTGGAACTTGGGGAGAAATAGCTGGGGATACAGTGAATGGTAGACTATATTCTTCAGGGAATACCTCTTTCAGTGCTCTGGTGAATCTGATGACAATAGTTCCCCTGTATAACAGCCGGCCAAGAGGGTGTCATCTTATCGACGGGTTTCCGGCTTTTCAGAAGGTATTGATCAGAAGACTGAGAAGTCTTCAACGTGTAAAGAGTATTTTATAATAGCTCTAGGAGTCATACAAGGTCATCTAATTTATCTACGTTGTGACAAAACTTTGGGACAGAGTTTAGGTTTCAAATGAAAAGCATAACCATCATTTCAATTGATATCTAATCGTATTTATGATTAATATATAATTATTATATTAATTATATATGATCAATTAGATTAGTTATTATATAATGTAGTCAACTGAAGCATAAAATTAATTCAGTCTTTACCTAAAGTCAAACTTTTTAAGGAGTATCTAATATTCAAAGCTGCCGTACACAGATTGGTACACAGATCAATTCATCAAGATTGTTTTTCTTCATCCAGGTGACCCCTTAACGGTCATCTTCACCAACAATTCCAATTCCATTAGAGAAAATCCACCAACAGAAGAAAGTCCAAAATACATTAAATAATAACACCAGGACATCTCCACGGTAGCTGTGTTGGGGATGGGTGGTCGTCAGCACAGAATTCATGGACATACCTCTGAGAGGGTGTTCTCTAATAACATATTGATTGGAAGGGCTTGATATGCAAAGCGTTGTGACAGCGAGCAGCACTCCTAGGTGAGACAGATCTCCTCAGTGCACCCTGCATGCCGCTGTGTTGATTAAAGGAAGCATTAGGGCCCCATGATCACATTGAAGTAGGTCCCATGGCTGGATTCATGTCTGAACCTGCACTCATTAGTCAGTGAGAATGGCCCAGAGAGGAGAGTGCCATTACCGATTGTTATTTAAACAACTTCTGACAAAAAAATTGTGAGATTTATATTTTTGAATGACTGCACTGTGACGTTTCCATTAAATGCGTTCAAAATAGTATATCCAATGGTACACCTGATATTTCAAAGCAATCATGCATTTTGATTTTAAATTCTTTATTTTCTAAAATAAAATAAAATAATTATAAAATATGTTTTTTAGTCAAGATGTGACCACGGGCAACACCCAGCAAGGTTAGTCGCTGTGTCCCCAACAAAAGTCCCCATAGTTGACCTCTGACCTAGACCCCTGACATAGAGCTTTTAAGAGGCAACCGCATATCTAAACTCACACTGGAGGATACACGTAAACATGAAAAACTGTGTTGGGCAGCACTGGAGGTTCACTGGAGGAATTCAATAGTTATCAATTGATCTTTTCAGGGAATATTCTATGTACTTACAATCTAAAGGGATGCTGACAGTGACCTCAACCTGGAATGCTATTTACATGTTGCCTTTGCCATAATACAGGGCTCACCTGTCAAATAGGACTATTTCCCTCTTTCCCCTTCTCTAAAGTTATACTAGGGTATAGAGCCCTGCACTGGAGCCCTAGGCCCGAGGGGCCGGGCTTCGGGCTGACGACCGTATAATTACCTCGGACACGGGCCGGGCTCGCGCACTTTTATTTTTCAGTTGAATTCATTTCTTTTTTAAACCCTGCTAATTAAAGGACTGTGTTGTGTTTAAATGGAAACACTTGAACGCAGCAGCAGCTGCTCTGCCCCGCCTCCTTTCTGTAGTCCTACCTCACTTAAACACATATATACACATCCGATTCGCGCAACTTCCCGACTCCCACCACAAACATGGAGAACGACATAAAGAAAAAGACTGAAAATGGCAAATTGAAGAGAGTGAACAACACCAAGGGAAAAGCTCCGTTCTGGACTAAGTTTAATCTTATTACAACCCTTCAAGGTGAGCCAACCGGGTTTGTTCAGTGTGTTGTATGCAAGGTCTGTGGTCTATAACTGCGCCTATATGAACGAGTTCTCAAGCTGCTGATCGAAATATGAGCCCCTATTTTATCCTGCTCTTTTGTGTCAAAATTTGATATGTCATAAACCGTTTGTTTATTCACAGAAAGAATGCTGTTTTTTTCTAACTGCAGAGCATTATCCCATTTTCAGAGCGGCAGATTAAATTTACAAACGCACCAATGAATATAGCGTTCTATCACGCTAAAACATTGTTCTGGGAGGTTAAAAAAAAAGAAAAAAAGTCGGGCTTGATTGGGGTTCTGGTCTTAGAATTCTGAAAACCTGTTGGACCGGGCCGGGCTGGCGCTCCACCCCCTCGGGCCAGGGCCGGGCTCGGGCCCAGATAATAGGCCTGTGCAGGGCACTACTAGGGTAGTTTGGTCGATAGCATGCAGTTTGTAGGACAGTACAGGACCAGTTCACCTCAGTCGGGACTACTCACTTGCACTAGCTCTGAGCCGTTGGCTCTTTTTTAATGTGTTCCCTAATCAGCACTAAAAGCAAAATCAGTTTTAAGAGAAAGGCTTTAAATAGAAACAATGATTGCATCAAAACGCAAAGCAAATTAGTAAAAGCAAAAGCAAAGCAAGAACACTTAGGGAATTTATGAATACGGTTTGTTACAGAAGAATCCAGTGATGTGTAATTTTCGTAAAGGTGCTGATTGTAAAGATTTGCAATGCATACATTTCAGATTTAAAAAATGAATATGTCCCTTTAGGGTAAAATAAATGTGTGCAAAGGCATTTTGATGCAGTGCCTACCTACAGTATATTTGGAATCAAAAGTCTACGCATTCCTACAAACTGTAAATTAGGCGTTCGGAACTCCAGAATACATTTTGTGTAACTGGTCGGTACTGGACCCAATTGCAGCACAAAACCATGCATATGTGAAAATAAAGTGTATTTATTTTTCTAAACAAACAATGATAACAGGGACAAAGCATGATCGGGAATCCGGGATGGGAGGCAGGTGAACGGAGATCAAGAAGGACGAGGGGGAGATCGGAGTTGAAGACAGGCAGGATCGGGAAGCCGAGACAGAAGGCAGACGAACGAAGAGCAGAAAGGACAAGACATTCCTCCGAGATGTTGCCGTCCACCTGGATGTCGTCGCCTGAGGATGCCTCATTCTCCTCCTCGTCACTTCCAGGTGGCATATTCAACCTACAGGAGCTGCTGGGACCATGATGCAGGATGCTGGGAGGCCATGCACCGGAGGGCAGTCTCCATCTCCTGTGTCTTCCTCTCCGTCTGGCCATTGGACTGTGGATGAAAACCAAAAGACAGGCTGACGGTGGCCCCAACCACTCTGCAAAACTCCCTCCAAAAAATGGAGGCGAATTGTGGTCCCCGGTCAGGCACCACATCGCCGGGAAGGCCATGGAGGCGGAAAACGTGCTGGGGAACCAGTTTGGCCGTTTCCTTGGCCGCGAGGAGTTTGGGCACAAAGTCCATTGACAAAGTCCAGGGAGAGGTGGGACCAAACACGATGGGGTATCGGCAGAGGGTGGAGCAGACCAGCAGAAGCCTGATGGGAGGGCTTGTGCTGGCTACTGTTATGCCCCAGGCTAGGGGTGCCTAGAGCATAACAAGAAAGGGCCCCATCTTCCCCGAGTCCCAAGTAGCCACCACAATAAGTTTGAGATTGGAAGGGAAAAAAAAGGATTTATTCACACAACTCACAGATCAAATAACTATAACTAAAGGATCAGCTTCAGGGTGGACCAAGGCCAAAGCAACGACCAACCAAATCTATCTGGAAAATAAATCACTAACCTCAGAACAAACAAACAAATGACAATAGACTTACCTCCCGACTAACAAAACAGGAGAAGACACGATCAACTGAAATGGCGGTCCACCCTTACTATTCAAACAAGAACCACTTCCCATCTAAAAAAAAAGGACTTCCCAAAAGGACATGTGGCTGGCTGGGTGAGGAGGAGGATGAGAAAGTGCTGGCTGCCCCCAATGGTGGCCATCTTGGCTCCTTATATTCTTTTGGAAGACTCGGGGAAGATGGGGCCCATTCATGTTATGCCCCAGTCTAGGGGTGCCTAGAGCATAACTAGAAAGGGCCCCATCTTCCCCGAGTCCCAAGTGGTTGGGAGAGGAGCAGGGTGAGGAAGTGCTGGCTGCCCCCAATGGCGGCCATCTTGGCTCCTTATATTCTCTTGGGTTTCCTGCTGAAGCCAATCACCGTCAAGGGCCTGAAATCCCTCGACCAATCCTCCTCCGGGGATGACACATTCCTATTTACATATGGGCTTGGGAAGGAAAAGCAAAAAACAACACACAAACACAGCAGACTACAAAACTATAGCCACAGTCATAACACTACAGACCGCACAGGCCCCCACAAACTCACAGGTGTCCTTCTCCAACGTGGGCCACCAGAATCTCTGCTGGACCACGTCCTTGGTGCATGGATCCCCGGGTGACAGGTGAGGTGGGAATTGTGGACCCACTGGGGGACATCCGAGCGGAGAGCAGCAGGGACAAACAGGCGGTCGGTAGGGCAGGCGCTGAGTCCTGAATGTCCTCCTAGAGCGGTTCTTACCCTTTCCTCCACATCCCAGGAAGCTCCCTGTCCCTTCTCCCCTCTCCAATATCTAATATAATTCCATATCCAATATCCAATATAACTACTCTTGGTGGGGGACGGACTTATTTGGTCAGTCGCTCCTACTCCCACGGCAGAGGCTTCCACCTACGCCACAAACTGCCTCCTGGGATTGGGCATCTGGAGGATGGCGGTGGAGGTGAACTTGGCCTTGAGGGGCCGAAAGGCTGTGTCTGCCACAGAGGACCACAGGAAGGGGACCTTGGTGGATCGTAAGGGGTGCAGTGACGGTACTGTAACCCCTAATAAACCTCCTGTAGAAGTTTGCAAACCCCAGGAATCGTTGAGTCGGGGATGGGCCAGGGGGTGACAACTGACACCTTGGCAAAGTCCATACTAATGTTCCCCTCCCAATTACATATCCCAGGAAGGAAACAGGCGTAGTATGAAAGTCACATTTTTCAGCTTTTACGAAAAGTGAGTTCTCCAAGAACCGCTGCAGCACCGCCTGGACATGTTCCTCCTTGGTCTAGGAGAAGATGAATATATCATCCAGGTACATGAATACATATCTGTCTAACATCAGGACATCATTGACTAATGCTTGGAAGATGGCTGGGGCGTCGGTGAGACTGAAGGGCATTACCAGATATTTGTCATGCCCCGTAGAGGTGTTAAAAGCAGTCTTCCACTCATCTCCTTCCCAGAAAGGACTAAATGATAGGTGTTGCGTAGGTCTAACATAGAGAAGATGGTGGCCCCTTCTAGTAGCTCGAAGGCAGAGGAGATGAGAGGGAAGGGATAACAGTTCTTATTCGTAATGTCATTCAGCCCACGGTAATCGATGCACGGCTACGGGTTTTGTCCTTTTCTACAAAGAAGAATCCCGCGCCAGCAGGGGAGGAGGACAGGCAGATGTTGCCTGCTACCAGGGAGTTGTCAATGTATTCCTCCATGGCCTTTCTCTTGGGGGCAGACAGGGAGAATAGACGGCCCCTGGGAGGCGACAACTCGGGCCGCAGGTCTATGGGCAGTGTGGAGATAGGGAGATGGCTTTAGCTTTGCTAAACACCTCTCTATAATCATTGTATTCAACAGGAACACCCACCATGTTGGGGGTGGGGTTCGAGCAGGTTGGTGGACGTGGGGCAGACGCCTGCTTAAGGCATACCTGATGGCAAGCGGGACCCGGTAGCCCAGTCTATGGTGGGGTTGTGACGACGGAGCTAGGGAAACCCTAAGATGCATGGGAGATGAGGGGACCGCAGAATGTGGAACTGGACGACGTCATGGTGGTTTCCGGACAGGAGTTGGTGGAGGAGTGTCATCTGGTGAGTAACCGTCCCCATAAGGTGGCCAGGTTAGCCAAGGTTAGTAGCATGACTCACCAGTATTCCCCCTTCTACTGGTGAGTCCGGCCTTTTAGTGGACAACGGGAGATAAAGTGTCCAGCCTGACCGCAGTACAGGCAAGGTTGCTCTGACGGTGACATGCCCGTTCCTCTGGCGTGAGGCTGGTGTGACCCCCCTGCATGGGTTCAACTTCCCTCACCAGCGGGCTGGCAGTGGAGTTGGGACCAGGGAGTGCCGTTGGGACCGGGGAGTGCCGTTCGAGTTGTTCCTGACGTCTCTCTCTATGTCACGCCTGGACGTGACATACGACCCACATAGCCAGCTCGATGAGTCCTTCCAGTGACTTTGGGAGTTTATAGGAGACCATCTGGTCCTTCGCGTAGCTTCCCAGGCCCAGCAGGAAGGCTTTGCACTGCGCCGCCGGGTTCCACTCACTGTGGCAAGCCCTGCTGCGGAAGTCGATGAAGTAATCAGAGACAGTCCATCCCCCCTGCCTCAGCCCCTGGAAAGCCAACGGCGTCGGGACCCCTTGAGGGCTCGCCAATGCACTCTGTCATTCCCCAGAGACGGGCTCTGCCAGTCAGGTTGGTGGGTGGGCAAAGGTGTGGGGTTGCAGGGCGAAAAGGATGGAGCACTTCGGAGCACCTCCGGGTCTCCCCCGTCCCGCTCCAGGATTCACACCCGGGGCTCTTGTAGCAACTTGGGAGGAGAGGAAGAGGAAGCTGGGGGCGGCTTGGGCAAGGACTGCGGTCAGATGCCCCATCTGAGCGGTGATCGCAGCCAGGGAGTAGTCCTGGTTGGCAATTCTGTCTGAGGTCATCGTGAGTGACGGTGAGTCTGACCTCAAAGTGCTGGAGAGCCTGCTAAATGCTTTCCAGCTGACTCTAGGGGAAGGTAGAGTGGCTGGGTCCATTGTTGGCCAGATTGTACTGTAACAGGTTAGTACTGGACTCAATTGCAGCACAAAACCATGCACGTGTGAAAATAAAGTGTCTTTATTCTCTAAACAAGCAATGATAACAGGGAACAATCCGGGACCGGCGGCAGGCGAACAGAGATCAGGAATTGCTGGAGAGACTTGCTTGTACAAACAACGAAGAACAATCTGGCACCAGGTGAATAGTGAAGGGCTTATTTGTAGCCTCCACTAATCACCTGATGCGGCGCAGCTGTGAGTGTGAATGAGTAGAGGAGGGGGCGTGGCAGACAGACTGACATTTTGTGCCAATACGTTATTAATGTTATTCTTTTTCACTGTTATTTTGTTAAGCATTATGTTCCATGGATCATTAATGAGTATGAAATTTGGTAACTTACACTTATATTCAGGTAACTATGTTTTGTTTTGTGAGTATTTATTAGTGACTGACTTGACAGGAAATATGTCATTTCAAGTCAGTTGTATAGCTTTAGTTATTTGTATTGCTCCGCACAGTTACAACCTAAAAATGTTAGAAAGAACTTGGGTAAGGAAAAGGAAACATTGAGAAGGAACACCCGGTGGAGCCCTGCTCAGCATCAAGGTAGCAATAACAAGTGCTATCCACAGAATTCAAAGGATTTGGTTGGTTAAGTCGAGGGGAAAATTTCTGAAAAACTACCTAGTCAGGGCAGGTCATATATACTAACCTGGATTGGACAAAATCAGGATACCGCCTCCTACATTTACCCTCACAATGTATTGATATGTGAATGAAAATGAATGAATATGAATGATCACACTGCCTATAATGCACTTAATTTAAAGTTACATTAAAAAAAAAACATATAATGAGATAATCAGAACAGAGGATGTCCACATAATGCCAATGTAGTCTCTGTAACTAACTTTTGTATCAGTGGTGATTTGCATTATTCATCCTGACAACATGCAGCAAGTACAAACTGCTTGCATAAGACTGCTCTCAATCTTCTTATCAAGTATTGTGGGCATCATCAACCTTTGCTAACCAAGATAAAGTCCTTCAAATTCCTATAGCCTCATACCAGTCAATTCTAGTTGTTATGGCAATGATGAAAGACCTAACTAGCCAATCTGCCACTCCTGGCTTTCAAACAAAGTCAGCTAATTAAAAGTCTGTCCGTTCTGTATCATCCCCACAGAGAAAAATGCTTACTTGGTGGGTAGGTGCACACACACACACACACACACACACACACACACACACACACACACACACACACACACACACAGACTTATTTTGATGTCTTTATCATTGCAGCTGTTCGTTAGCTATTAATGAACCCACAGTAGAAAACTATTCCGACAATATGCATGCTAAACAAACACCCTCTGACGAACAACTTTCAGAAATGTCTCGAGTCACTAATCACTTTGGGTTCTTTTTCTTGTGGTGTTGTAAAGGTAAATACACATTGAGAGGTTGGAAATGTATGGAGGATCCGTTTGTTTGTTGTGGTTATCTTTAGCAAGTTGCAAACACCAAGAGTAGCATTAAACATTGTGCTCAGGATCATAGCTTAAGCAGACTAAGAAAAATATGCGGAAACTGGGCATATATTTCAACCAAGCACTGGCAAACTTTTCCCATGGGAAGACAAGCTAAAATGATCGTTTCTGGACATCAACATTATAAGAAAAAGTGGCTGTAAAGGTTTTGAATATATACCATATAGACTGGCCACTGTAGAAATATAAAATTCAAATCCCCTTCTGAAAGCTTCATCCACATATACACATACATAAATGCACAAGATTAACAAACTAAGGTTATTTGCAGATGCATTAATGATCATGTATCAGCAGATTGTTAGCTCTGTACCCATATGATGGAGGATTCTAACATTTGGGGTGGTTTACAGCCATATCGTGCTCATGTATTTGGTGCACCTTTCACATAATTATCATAATTCTTTTGACTGCTTGAAAAGTATTACTGTCATAAATTTCCATCGTGGAACAAAACCATACAATGCCTGAAAATGAGTAAATGATTAGTACATATTGCACTACACATGATCAATAAACACAAACATTCCGATGAAGATGCAGACCTGTCTCCTTGTGTACATGTGTTGTGCCAAGTGTGGCGGACATCTACGTTTCTGCTATGCATCATATAAACTCCTGTATGCCAAGTATTCAGCCCAAAGCACACAGGCACACATGACCCAAAAAATAAATAGAATCCTATTGTTTTTTTAAGGAGAAAGGCACACAGAGCACAAATGTAGCATGTCGTATGTTTGTTCACTTTGGAGTCAAGTCAAGCAGAGATGAGTAAAAAAAAACTAGGTAGCTAGGTAAATATGAGGATGTCAGAAAAATATACCAAAGCTAGCGTTAAAAATAGGAGAATGTGAGAAAGAACTGGTTGTGGCAGAGGTTTATAAATGAGAGGATAACGTGGCAGTGTGCACTCCCTGTGAACAAAATCAGTAGTTGTAGAATGTAGTAGTAAAGTAATGTACCCAACTTATATTTTACTCACAAGAAACAGGGTTAAAATAATAACCAAACAATGTAGAACAAACAGTAGCAGAACAATATGAAATATATTGTTTCTGTACACAACAACAAATTTCCAAAAAGGCAGCACATAATTCTTTAGGTTTTGGTTTAGTTCCTGTAATTGTGTCGGATTGTGCACTCAGAGACCAATCGAACCATA
Source organism: Urophycis tenuis (assembly GCA_036785325.1). NCBI lineage: Eukaryota > Metazoa > Chordata > Actinopteri > Gadiformes > Phycidae > Urophycis > Urophycis tenuis. The sequence goes on along the minus strand of JAXIVH010000009.1, from coordinate 13,216,110 downwards.
CTAGAGTTTGATAGGTTACTTTGGTCTGCACCTGCATTCACAAGCACCAACCAAACCGCAGCAGCTTGATTGGTAAGAGGGTTCCATTAAGACGTGTGCTTGTGAAAGTGGCCTAATATACGTCAACAAAAAACCCAAATAATGATTGATAATAATAATTATTAACGGTAGGCCTATAATACATATTCTTTGAGAGATCCTGTTCTGTCGCTCTCTATTTAACAGCTATATATTTGTTGTGAGCTAGTTTAATGCACTAAAAACATCCTTCCAGTATGTTCTGAGAGGAACCACTTAATGAAAAGCACTTGTCCCTGGCAGTGTTAACTGGAAATCGACAACCATGGAAAATATGCTTAGTCTTTGCAAAACAAGCTGAAGGAAATTAACTTTCATCCTTTCATCCAAGTATGCCTATCTATTCACCACCATTCTATAAGTTGCAACTCACTACAGAAGCCATTAGCCGTCCCAAAGCTATTGACTACTAAAGTATGCATAAAACATTAAATGGTATGCATTAAGCAGTGAAATCAATAAAATATATCCAATACAATACCAATACCACACAGGGTGTGGGTGTTTTCTTTCCAGTTGTTCATTCCAAAAAGGCTTCATTGTTACCTCAGTCAGCCACTCAGAAAAAAACAAAACTATACTGAAGGATTTGGAAACAAGGGCCCATGGAAAAAGCAACAGACAATTAAGTCATAAACAAGTGCAGCATATTAACCTGTATATGGTGAGAGTGGACTCTGAAAAATGTGTTTACAATGCAGATCCACTTTGAGATAGTATACTGTGTATCAATATTTCATTAAAGATGAACGGGAATGGGAAATGCTTTTCTTGAGGCACCATCAATGACTACAGGGGTTTCAAATATCAGCATCAATTCATTTGTTTAACTCTTAAACGGATGTCACTCTATTTGAGTGACAGGTTGTTAGTCACTGCATGATGATCTCTTAAGGCATCGTCCACAGACACTTGTCCCTACTACTACTACTACTTCTAAATATTATGAGGATATGGTCACCGTTGGTCACATTCACAGCATCACCAGAATGCATGTGCCTCCTCTTAGCAGGGACTGTCTGTGCCTCTGCAGTCTTAGGGGGCCCTGGGGCTTCATCTTCAGAAACCATGAATCTCATCAAAAAGATGACATTTTGATGAGATTCATGGTTGTCAAAGCACCTATAAAGGCTTTGCTTTTCAGAGAAACATTTGGTTGCCAAACGATTGAACAATGAAACACAAAAGTAACTGTTTCTACAACTTTTGATAATGTATAGTTTATATATATATATATTATTAGTACTACAATCTAGTTGTAGTTGTAGTACATCTACATTGGCTGGTCACCAGCTATAAGTACCTTGGATTCACTATCGATAAGGAACTGTCTTTTAAATTGCATGTCAACAATTTGATCTCAAAATTAAGGGTGAAGCTAGGTTTCTTTTACAGAAACAAATCATGTTTTTCCCTCAGGGCTCGGAAGCTTCTGGTGTCAGCCACTTTCTTGTCTGTCCTTGACTATGGTGATGTTGTGTACATGTCAGCTTCAGCAACCTGCCTGCAATCTTTGACCCCCATCTATCACTGTGCTCTGAGGTTCATCACGGGTTGTAGCCGCCTCACCCACCAATGTGAACTTTACGCGAAAGCTGGCATGCCTTCTCTCAATGCAAGACGTTATATGCACTGGATGACATTAGTCTACAAGGCTCTTCTTGGCTTGCTTCCCACTTATCTTTGCACTTTTCTTAAGAGATCTAGTAGCCATTATGCCTTAAGATCAAACAACTTTTTGCACTTTTCTGTTCCTCGTGTCCGGACTGAAAAGGGTAAAAAGGCATTTCAATTCTCTGCCCCCTCTGCTTGGAACACCCTTCAATTGGAACTGAAGATACGTGAACTTGTTCCATTGGGAGCATTCCGCTCTACCCTGAGAAATCACATAGGTAAAACTTTTGAACAGTGCCTATGTTCTTAATTGTTACTGTATTTATAACTGCTGCACTTTTTACTGCCTATTTATACTGCCTATTTATATTGTCTATTTATACTGTCTATTCACTCGCACTTTAGTACTTTAATGTCTTTGTGTTGAATTTTTGCTGCCTGTTTGTTGTTGTTGTCCGTCTGTCTCGATTGTCATGACGTGTGCTGCTGCCTTTCTTGGCCAGGTCACCCTTGTAAAAGAGGTCTTGATCTCAATGGGTTTTTATCTGGTTAAATAAAGGTCAAGAATAAGAATACATTAAAAATGGAAACTAACCAATGGAAACTAACCACTCTCCGTTGTGTCATAATGACATAACGTGAGATTGTGGTAATTATGTATGTATGCATGTAATTATGGAAAAAAAAATATATATAAAAACCTCAAAACGATAGAGAGCTCAGAGGACTCAGATTCCCAAGTAAGAGGCCCCAGTAGCAGCTCACCAAGAGAAAACCTTCTAGAAACCATATACCATGTCATCCCCCCTGCAGCCATCGCACCCACTGGTCTTGTAACACATCCATGAAATCACAGCAGGACTCACTGCACCGCCCGAAATCCATATCCCTCAGCCTCTATATTTACAGCTAATGAAACCCTTCAGCCAGGAGAGACGCCTGGCATCGACCGCTCTGTGGGCACAGTATTTTGAATGGCATTTCTCAAATGGAGCCATCTCGTGAAATAGTAATGAAGCAATGGCGATTAGCATTCAACTTTAATACTGTGCAATTGATTGGATGTTTGAGTTTCACCTCCCCCGGAATTAAATAATTTAAGACCGGAATGCGAGCATCCCACAAAATAACACAGATAATTATGTTTATGTTTTACAGTGTTCTTCGATTAGTGTAAAACAATCAGTGTACAAATGCAGTGCAAACTGTCTGTTCACTATTTTGTGCTAAAGAGTAAAAAACAATGTTGTGTGAAAGCTGCTTTTTCACTATGTGATCATCTCCCTACACAATGAACAAGGATTATTAAGTGCACAATATGGACACGTTCTGAGCTGTGTGCACATTTGTGATCCGTGCATTGTGTCTCTACTCTTCCAAGAATCATTACTAGCATGTGTGCACAAACATACACACGTTTTGTGTGTGTGTGTGTGTGTGTGTGTGTGTGTGTGTGTGTGTCACAAGGACATAGCACGGCAAACACATGCTTAGTATTCCAGCCTTGCCCATAGAGAGAGATTGCACCTAGCTGAGCAGCCAGGTGATGACTGTGTCATTGGGATGGGCAGTATCCATAGCACAGTGCATTTCCTTGAGGTATGGAATTAGTCGTCACTCGAAGAAGTCTGATTAGTCACCGCTGACAATGCGGACACAAGGAAATTACTTTTTTGTGCATGTCATTAAAGGGAGCAGAATAAATCAATAAGAGGAATGCAGGAGCAGCCGTTGGTGTTTATTGCTGCTGATCTGAGGGCAGGCCATCGCTTCCTTCATACCACCCACCCTGACCCCACTCCCTTTCAATGGTTTACAGTGGCTCCCTAGATGTTCAACCCACTAACCCATTGCCTCCTTCACCAGGATGAAAGGAACGATGAAGATCAGGTCAATAGCCTCTGATTTTGCTTTCTATGCATTTGATGGGGGAGGGAATCTGAACCTTACAGCAAGAAAAAAAACATTTGAAGAAGTATATTTCAGATTTACTTTCATCAGCTGTCAGTGAAAACTTATCATGCTTGTATAAAAAAGACATTCCTGTAATATTGCCCAAATATTTAGCTAATTGTCTTTTTTTAATTCATATTTCATCTGTTTACCCTATTAATATCTAGAGGCAGGCAGTCGTGATGAGGACAACACAGGTGTTGTCTTGTAAGAGTGCAAGTGCAACACTTGTGTGTGTTCATGTTAGAAGGAAGTGCTGCCATAACTACTGGCCAAAATATGGACCCAAAAAAAAAAAACATGCGCCAAAAAAAAAAAGCATAGAAGAAAAATACTTTATTAATCCCAAGCTGGGAATGCTTGATTAAAATCACCTTGTGTCCTCAATTCCTGTCAATTCCTATTGGTATCTGCTGTGCTAGTTGGTCAGACACAGGAGGTTCACATGCCAAGCAAATGGCACTGTTGCCTTACATGAAAGAGGAATTGTATGTTTTGACGTGACTAAGACCCATTTCTTAAAAGCAGGCATTTTAAATTGGCATTTAGTGCAACATGTAAGGGTCAGTTGACAGAAATGCATGAATACAACATAGTTCTTGTCATATATTAAGAGCATTATAACATACTTCAGCATTGACAGTGACGTAAAATTGTAAATTATTCCATTGACAGCCCAAAATATTAATCATTGTAGATACTACGATAGAGACTAAAATAGCGACCTTGTTATTGGATAGGAAAGGAGTTCATCGCACAGATTAATTGGTTTGAGAGAAAGGCAGCATGCTTCTGAGTTGGGGCTATGACATTTAGAGCCGGCAGGGGAGAGAACTTCATTAGAAAGATTTATGAAATTGATTCAGTTTGAAACTTTTGTTCAGATACTGCTTTTAGGAATGCCATCTACAAAACTGGGAAATAGGATTAGTGCAACATTATGGTTTCTGGTTATGATGTCCATATCTTTTTATGTATTTAACATCTTTATTTATTTGTATTGACTGTTAGAAGAATGCTAAACATGATCAAACTGAAAATAGATGATCATTATATAAATAGGCATGCTGCTGGACTAAAAGTGCTTGATTGGGGAACAGAGCCAGGTCCTTCTGAGCACAGAGCTGAGTGTGTTTGCATGAAGCCTCTGTTGGCTAGTGGTACACTGGAGAGATGGACTTATTGAGCCAGTATCGATTGGCAGCCGAGGAAAGTCTTGTAATTTATAAATATTGCCATTTCCCAAGGCAAACAACAAATATGTATTAGAATGGCAATGGCAGATGTTTTATCCACAATCACTGGGAGTTATGACTGTACTCGTGAAAATGTTTCACTACAAATGATATCATGATCACTTGAACAATAAATGATGCCACTGGGCTGTACTCCCATAACCCTGAACACCAGCAACCAAGCACATCTGATTTTCTTTTAGATTTGATTGAATATAGTCATCATTTATTGTATTGCAGCACAAGCATTTCACAAGTAGGACACAAATTGTTTCTTTATGTTGACAAATGATGGTTGAGTTTTTATCCTGACTACATCCAAGGGGAAACAACTATAATACTTGTGAAGTTAGCAAGACCCTTCTAGAAGTCGTCACGTGCATGAGCACACAACACGCACGCACGCACGCACACACGCACACACAGACACACACACACACACACACATACACACACACACACACGTCCTTGTCTCCATGGTCTTTAACATTTGCTAATGACTTATTTGGCCTTGTTGCTTTTGTAGACATGTCCAAGTGTCTTGTCTTCTGTGGCACCAACACTAGGCCCTTAAATTATGATTTCTGATACTGACTGTACATGCCCATGTGCAGATACACAACAGCCATTGACAAAGAACATTAAGTAGATGAACATAATTCATGGAACAACAAACAAAAGCTTGTTTTATCTAATATCTCTACAGAGATTATCTGGTTTGCTACAAATGCAGTTTAAAGAATGTGTGGCCCACTACTACAGTGAGATATGACTCACAGACACTTCAGCGATAGGACAACAACAAACCATTGCTTTGCTCACTGACAACTGCTACAGTATCGTTACAGACAGAGGGAAAACGAATGTGTGCTCCCTCTCGCATAGCTCACCCACAACAGCTCTAAATGCATGGCAACACATGCACTATTCAAAAATCCCCATTAGAATGCACCGGGTGCAAACCAGATGAAATGTTGTTTTCTCTACTGGAAATACAGCAATCATTGGAGGCAATTGTCCAATAAGACTGCTTAAAAAAGGTGCTTGCTAACTGATCTGCTGTAACGTCCAACTGGAAGCATAACAAAGACGCCACATGGAAATAAGAACAAGTCTTACTCTACATTATTTAACGCATACTTGTATTATAAAACTGGCTTATTAGTGATAGCAATCATAGCTAGCACCCAAACCTTTTTTTTATTGATAAATTAATTAATTATTTTTTTCACCCATGCTCTCATTTGTGTATTCATTAACATCAAATCCAGCTGTTGGCATCTATCCAAAGATTTTTAATGTAACACAATAGCATTGTTTTATAAGGGGTTAACTGAAAACTGAATCGTAGATGAACGCACACCTCACAATCTTATCAAATCAACCTACAAGCTGGTATTGTTTCCTGGATGAACAGGATGGTACCAAATTTGAATTGCCTTTATCTCAGACCAGATGTTCCTAACCTGCCTTGTTAAGGAAGTGTTTTTTTGGACAGCATTAAAGGGCATAACAGAATAAAAAAATAAAATAAAATAAAACTTTCTGGAAGGACTTGCTAACAGACACACATGCACATGCTCCATTCATAGAAAAGCAGCGGCACAGCTGCATATGTCATCCTATTCATACCATTCATACCATAGCATACCATGTAATTGGTTGATATATGATGAATTCTTAATGACACAGTGATTCCTTGACAGCCTAATGGCTTCACATTGCCTGTTATTATTATAAAATCGCCACTGTCCACCATTAGGGCATTATTAGAGGCTTGTTAGTCTGGCTCTTCCATCATCATTATTTTCATTATTATGAAATGTAGCCAGATATATTCCCTCAAAGCAGGCAGGGGAAAAGCACCAAAAAGTTGAAGATCTTTGAAATCAACAGTGTTTTATTGTGCACTTGTATTTTTCATTTTCAAGGTGTGCAGAGCCATGGAGACACCGGCGTCTTTCTCCTTGTCCCTCATTATGGATTCTGCTTGGTTGAGGCTTCTCCAGGAATTCTAATTAGTGCGACTTTAGTGAAAGACAGAGGATCCAGCCATCTGCCGGCCATAGTGAGGATTCCTCCCTAATTAAAAACACCAAGGAGAGCTGTTATGGGCAATACCTGGTTAGCTCTGTAATGGGAGAACCATCTAATGAAATGGAAATCTGTAACGTTGCCTGGGTTCCTATTTGACAAGTGTATGTTACAATCTCATCAAGTTGTGCAACTATGTGTGTGCTCATATAAGCCAATATTGGCTGTGCAACAGGTTGACTGACATTGAACAAATAAAACATTGGTAGGTTAGTGCAAAGGAATAAAAAAACATTAGCATTGTAGCCTGCTGCAACAGAATGTATATCTAATTATGTACTCATTTATCTTAAAATGTTAATAAGGTCATCATTGGAACTTGCTCCCGTGAACAACAAAGTCAATGAGAATGAGAGATACAGGACAGGGAAAAGCAGGCGGAAGAGATGATTTTTTGTTTTTTCATAGAAAAGCAGAGCTAAACCAAGTTGGATCACTACTGTTTAGTTTTTTTTTAAGGTTAAAGCATAAACAACGTCAGTGATCCCTGCCCAAACACTTTGGATTCAACCAAAATAACAACACAAATAATTACATACAAATTTTCAGGCATAACTAAAAGAGAAAATTACTTTGGCTGGATATGCAACAAGTTAATCCGTAGCATTTAGAAAGGCCTCTAATTGATAGCAGGCCGTGAGTTTCCAAACTGTTCCACTTGACCAGTTAATTTGCTGAGAAATAATTAGTCACTGTGTGTTAAGTGCTTAAGGGTGGAGAGATAACAGGACTGGTCAGGCCAGACCTCATTCACGGCCCAGATCAATTTCACAACCATGTTAGATCTGTCTGATTGAAGTGTTTTGATAATAATTAAAGTGAAAGACTTTTCTTTTAGAATGTGCTGTACGTCGTAGTAATACTTGGATGGACACCATTTACTGTAAACTAAAGGTACGTGGTCCCGCACATGGTCCCATAGCCATTAAATAGACTAACCACCAAGTTAACCTTGACATCAACAGGACAGCTATTTTACAACCCAGCCACCCTTTTGCCTAAGTGGTTCCTTTTGTACACTCTTGTCCAGCAGGTTGTAAGGATGCCAATGACACATGCACACGACCCCTCCCCACATAACAATCATACATAGAGACATACATTATTGTTGCCCCACACTGCAAATGCCCTCCAGGTTTCATTTGAGCATGTTAATTAGCTGTTAATTGCCTGGGAATTGCATTGTGACCATCACATCAATAACACTATCTTCTGAATGTGAACCTGTTGGGCAGCACTCCTGTCTGCACATTTGAGCATGTGTGCGTGTGTAGCTGTGTATGTGTCCACATGCATGCTAGAAAATGTATGCATCCATCTGAATGTTAATCTAAAAGAGAGTATGTGTGTGTGTGTGGAAACACTGAAATGGTTCAAAGAATAAAAGCAACGCTGTGTGCAGTTGTTGGATTCTGATACGCTGCTGTGCTTGCTGTGTGCCCTAACCCTGATGAAGGTGAATTATAATGGTGTCTCTATTTAATCCCTTCTGATTAAACACCTTCTGCACCCCTAACACGGGTTGAAAGGAATGCTGATCTCAAATCATCCACCTGACCTTCAACTGGTACATCCATAGCCACTTGTCGTTGGCAGAAGAAACATATATTTTTATAAAAACATTTTTTAATGTCACTGAATCCAAATTGTTCATCCAAATTGTTCACTGTGAATGCCTGCATATTGTTACAAATGGAATATATTATGATACGCTTCTTTGAATCGTAAGTGTTTAGCCAGATCAAAGTGCTGTTTCTGTCGTTTATTGCATGGCAATGGTAATACACTTTAATTTGGCTGAATGGTTCCACTCTTTAATGGTGCTCCCTGCTGTAGGATAAAACGCATGACTTGCAGATGTCAGATACAGCATTACAACATTTGACAACAGGGAGCACTATACTATCCCCCCATGAGGTACATCCCAAATCTCAACATATTTTGTGGGTTACATACAAAACAGAGCAGAACCAAAGCTGGTGGAGGCTGGGGTGAAATCACGCTCAGCACACTTAACTTTGCAGAGAAAGTGTGTGTGAGATGGAAATATATTCAATTGATCAGAATATGTGCTTCACTGAACCAATAACATATTATTTAAGGATTTTCAGGTTTGTTAATAAAGACTGGATGTATTGCAATACCATGGATACAATTCAGAATAATAACAATAATAACATCAATAATAATAATAATAATAATAATAATAATAATAATAATAATAATAATAATAACTTGTAAATTAAAGTGATGGTTCGGAGTAAAATTCACCCTGCGGTCAGTTCCACCAATAATCCAGCCAAATACCCCCTCAGAAGCATTTTTAGCGACGGTCAATATTGATCAAGCTTAGGGCTATCAGCCGAAAGGCTTAGTACTAGAGTGAATGGTACAGTGTGTATATCTCGTAAATTACCCCACTAATAATGCATCGAATGTTACCGAACTTCAGCAGTAGTACATACTGTATAGGGTCTGTATTCACAAAACGAGGCATTTGAAAGTTTGTAAGTACACCAGGATTTATTTAAAAGAGCACTTGCATGATAGCTTCAACTCTCTGCTGCTAACGCTACAGCTGCGTCGACGACACTTCCGTCTGTCCGGAAAAGTTCGTAAAAGTCCTCTTCAAAACTCACAATTGTAAGGAAAAAGTTAGTGAATTCAACACTCCATCAAAATGTATTGACAACTAATTTTAGGCACGTAAAAAAAGGCCTGTAGCACAGCAGGGTTGATCAGTGCCGGAAAGTTTTCCATTGCTGTAAGACAGCGTTCCTCGGAGTTCTCCAGCCCATGGCGAAACACGTCCGACTCCCGACAGCACAAACACTCCTCCTCTGTGGCCATGGGCTGACAATGTCCACAAGTGCACCTCCAGTCCCCATCACGTCTGTTCGGTCTGTCTGGGATCTGAGCGATCGCTGCCTCCGCTGCCGCCGTCGCCTCTTCTGCAGCTCTGCGTGTCTCCTCCATTTGGTCCATTTCCTCGTCTGTGTATTCGGGCTCGAATTGATATGGGTGCCCTTCAAAATTCAGTAACGGTAACGGTGTCTGACTAGCTAGCTCTCAACCATCCATCCTCTGCTCAGTGACGGGGGCGGGTACACAGCTGCTTCCTTTCACGGGAGTGTCACGCGAGAGTATGAAAAAGTTTAGCTGAATTTTTATAAATGCTTTCAAACATCATCTAATTTCAAGTATTCAATTATTTCAGCTGTCAATACATTTCAATGGAGTGTTGAATTCACTAACTTTTTCCTTACACTTGTGAGTTTTGAAGAGGACTTTTACGAACTTTTCCGGAACTTTTCCGTCGATGCTCTTTTAAATAAACTCCTGGTGTACTTACAAACTTTCAAATACCTCATTTTGTGACTACAGACCCTATATGTACCACTGCAGAAGTTGGGTAACAATTCATGCATTATTAGTGGGGTAATTTACGAGATATACACACTGTACCATTCACTCCAGTACTAAGCCATTCGGCTGATAGCCCTAAGCTTGACAAATGTTGACCATCGCTAAAAATGCGTCTGAGGGGGTATTTGGCTGGATTATTGGTGGAAATGACCGCAGGGTGACTTTTACTCCGAACCATCACTTTAAAGGCTTTTCAGTTGAAGCAAAAACGATTCCAATCCGAAGAAACCAAATAAGCATTGGTAACGTCTAATGTGTGACACAAATTACCACTAACTAAATAAACACACTCATGTGTATTGTGGAGTATTGTGCACAGTGGAGTGTATAAATAGTACACTCCACTGTGTCTTCCAACTGTGTTGAGGAATCCGAGAGAGAGTGAGTGCAGTGTTACAGTCTGATGTTGATCGCCTAAGTCACATGTGTCAAACTCAAGGCCTGAATCCGGCCCGCCATGTCATGTTTATGACATGGCGAGAGCGTGTGCTGCCTCACAGCGTACCATACAGCGACCATGAACTACACCTCCCACAATGCATTTCAATTTTGTGATCCGCAAAATCCTGCCGCTAGATTGCAGTGCTTCCATATATTTTCTATAAATGTATTTATTCAGGAGTAGTTAAATGTATATAGTTTTACTGTTATAACCGGCCCTTTGAGGGCAACTGTAATGTGGCCCAGGGTGACAATGAGTTTGTTCTGCATGCTAGAGTTGAGAAAGAAAAGCGTCCAGCAAAAGGAAAGGAAAGTGGAACAAGTTAATGAGGTGCTGATGATCCTTCCAGACTCCCTTGGGTTGTGTGTCAACTCTCCACTCTCAGGACTTGATGCTGGTCATGTCTGAACATGTGAGATATGCAGCACCTGACCACCTGATGATTCATGTGTTTAAATGCCTTGGTTGCATCAGATGAATTTTACCAATGCATCTTACATGAATGTTTTCTTTCATGGATCGAAGTGTTCATCACTGAAAATCTAGTTTAATGGCACAGGGATAATGCACAGGATAGTGCAGTAGATAATGTAAGTCAGTGCAGTAACACAGCTATAAGTGCAGTTCTTCCAGAACTACAGAAATAGCACAATAACAACAATTAAACAAGAACAAGAGTATGCACTAGCAGAGTTTATCAGCGGAAAATAAAAGTTAGCCGTTGTGAGGAGCTCACCTTGATGGTGTCACACGTGTGTTCCACTGATGAAGGAGTTTGTCTGACAAGACAAATAATCCCACTCACTGAAACCCATGTGGGCAGCTGTTAACAAGGGGATTTCCCCACTGGGGGAAAATACTGCAACCCACACTATCAAATAATTCTATATTTAGCAAAGGATTTGGTTTGAGCAGACCCCCAATCCCACACACGCACACACACACAAACACATGTAAATGCACACGCACACTTTGAGTGAAGCACATGACCCTATTGATCCACAGGGAAGATCAAAGACTCAAAGACTAGACAACTTTTTTTTATTTTTGTACAACAGTATCTTAATCCCTTTTGAGGTTTGAGAGAAATAGAAAAGACAGTTCTCCTGAGGTAGAGTCAGTGTACTTAAGATGCTTATTCAAGAAGCAAGTAAATAACCAAATAACCCCCCCACCAATTTCAGTTAACTATTTTCAATACTTTCAGTGCAATACTCCCTATCAATGTGAAATCTCCACCCTGCTGCTAATATGTTCCACATTTCTCTTCCCAAACCCCCACTGACACTTTTTCTAGTACTGTCTGTATATATACTGTATCTACCGTAACTTATATCCAGTTCTTTTGCACTCTATTTATATATTTACATTATCATAGTTTTATATTTATATTTCTGTACATTTTTTTACATTTTTTATTTTATACATAATACACCTGCTCATTCTCTGTGTCTGCCGGAAACCATAGCAACGACATTTCGCTGCCAAAAATCACTCTGTGTTTCTTGTGCAACGACAATAAAGTGAAGTTGAGTTGAGTTGAGTTGAAGTAGAGACTGAATCTGTGGAAGGATTTCCACTTCATTTGTCCAATATATAATAAACAGCTGTACAAACACTAAAAAAGCACACAAAAAAGAGTAAAAAACAGATAAAATGAACCAACAAATGAATTAATCTTACAGCAGTACTCATTTGTTTTAGACGGCTATTGTCCACGAAAATGATTATGACAGAGTTTCCAAGTGCACAGTGTACCATTGACAGCAATTTAAAAAGCAGTGGGTTCAGAATGCGTTGCATCTGGGATAGCTCAACAGCTAAATATTAACAATTTCACCTGCTCACATGCCGAGGCGTTGATTACCTTTGGCACTTAAGTTTCCCCCTAACATCCAATTCATTGCTCCGCTCCCCTCAGGTACCGCCATTACATCTAATATCTCCATGCCCCCCCAGCCCCCCGCATGCCTATTAAACTTCAGGCACTTTTTGTACCTTCCATTTATGAGCAAGATATTGGAACAAGGGTGTGGGTGTGTGCAGGTGGTTCTCTTGCATGGTTCTGTGTATGAGCCATGTAGAGTGCAGTTAACGCATTATTTAGCTTGCCATAGCATGAGTGGCTGAATATCTTATTCTGCTTGTCGTGCAAGTCTGGGAACAAATGGCGGAATCCCGCATCAGGACAGAAAATCTTCTATGAGGGATAAAGAGCAAAGCTATAAAGATGATGTGTCCAGGCAAAGGACATGTTGCATAGGACAGTTGCATAGGACAGATTTCACTCCACATGTAAACGAGGACATAATTAAGCAATCTATCTTCATTATCATTTGCTATATAATATATAAATAAAATACTGTATCTATACATATATTATTGTAATATCATTAGCTATCTACTGTATGTATGTATATAGTTCATAAATAATTTATTCAATCAGCTCTGTGACTCTAAGACTCTTAGAGATCATTCATCTTAAATTATTTGGCAGCAACATTATTGCATCATTATTATTATTGCCCCTCCCCAACACACATGCACGCACGCACACACACACACACACACACACAAACACACACACACACACACACACACACACACACACACACACACACACACACACACACATACATACACACACACACACACACACACACACACACACACACACACACACATACACACACACACACACACACACACACACACACACACACACACACACACACACATACACACACACATTCACATCAAAGATTCAAAACTGTTCACAGGAAGTGCTCTACATCGATAGCAAACAGGTATTTGTGTACCTGCAACATTCATTTCCATGAAACAAGGCATGAAAATGCTACTGAATATTCAGCCTTCCACTACAAGCACGTGCTCAGCTGTGGATTGTTAGTTATTCAAATGAAAGTCTAAAAAGGCAGAAGCACATTGGAGAGACAGCATGGAGTCCTACATGCCTGCAGCATATGGTATTGTGATGCACTCACACAATGGACTGATTGACTGGTGCACCATTGACATCCAGCTGTCAATCATGGCTGCCCCCCTCTTTTTCTCCCCACAAGAATACAAAAGGTGTGCATATGAATATGCATGAAGACACCATGTTTTGGTTCATTGTCTTCCCTGTGTTTGTACTGCAAAGCCACTCAACAATTCCATCCCCATCGTATCAGTTTATCAGCTGTATCTGCAGTTGAACTTTCAACATATGAACTTTCATCATGCAACTGTAGTACAGCCGAGTACATACCTACCCTTATAATAGATTTCACATTTAAAGGAGTACTTTAAATGTGAAATGCATATCTTCACCTAAATTAAATAGGCAATGGATTTTTTTTTAAATAGAACTTGTGAAGTTAGGATGTCTACTACTTTTACCTCAACTTAGATTTAGGTAAAAGTAGTTTTTGTATTTACTTTTTTGTATTTAGAAACAGTAAGTTTAACCAGAGGTTCTTTACAGAAGTTTGTAATAGAACAACAAAATGTTGCAGTTAACGAAGTGCAGTTAATATGCCACATAGTGTACTGAATACTTTCCGAATTGTGTGTTGAAGTGGGTATTATCTTTTATTCAAAGAATAAAACACTAGTTAAGTTTCGATTCTTAAAGTACTTATTTGGTCATTAAGCTATTATTTGCTCCCTTCAAAACAACCAGTATCTTGTGCAAATTCAATTAAGTACTCTTTGAGCAGTCTCAAGTAGTATTAGTAAGTATAAAGCAGCCACATCCCCAGTAAATTAAGGAATGAAGGTTACAAATACATAAATATTGTATTCAAGTATTCAAACCAGTCAAGAGGGATGATTGCATTAAAGCAAGTGTTCTTATCGCACTGTCTGCAACCTTAAAGCTGGACACACCTTCTTGCGTGGCAATGATAGGGCCAATGGAAACACAAGTTGTCCCTCTCTTTTATTGGTCAGGAATTCAAGGCTAAGGATTTGACCCTATTCACCTAGTGGTGGGCAACAGCCGGGGGTGGAGGGTTGATTAAAACCTGTTCCCCCTGAATTGTACCACCCGCCGCCAGCAGCCTGGGTGCCGTCTGTATCTTCCTCCTTCTCCCCACCTCCCATACCGGGCACCAAACGGCCAACATATGGACCACTCGCTGGCTTTCATTACACACCACCAGGTGACCTGTTAACTCCACATAACACAGACAGACATGATCATTCTTGAGAAATAGCAGTGGAAACTGATCTCACTTTGCACTTCAAAAGGCATGAGAAGGTGGATTCTCTAATAACTGGAATAACTGGAAAATTGAATTCCAAAATGAAAGCTGGGCCCTGGGTATAGGTTTTGAGTGAGCAGTGAACAAACAGTTGACACGCAGGGCATTTATTGCTGTTAACTCCAACAGAATTGCTTCATTGTTTAATTTTTTTACAGGTTTTTAATTCACTTCCAGTTGGTTTTCATTCATGTTTTGCTCATACATAAAAAACAAAATTGTCCTTTTAGTTTTTAAGATTGCTCAAATAAAAAATACCAATATAGAAATTGCTTGGTTGGTCAATGCGGTTAAATGTGGCATGTTCATGTTGCGTTGTTGTCCGCCAGATATTCAGATATTCATAACTATACAACTCTGCTCTTGAAACATTTTTTTATACTATATGATAAACAGATTGTTATATTCTATTACATTGTATTGTATTTGCATTCCCAAATTGCTGATGTGTGATGTGTCTATATAAGCCATTAACATTTAAGATCCTTAAATAACAGCTTTAATAATAACAATGTCAATGGCCAATGCCACAGAAATAATGATATCCAATGAAAGGCAAGACTGACACAGCTAAATAACGTGTTAGTCAGTGTATAGCCTAGTAGGCTATACACTATAATACCATTACAAAGTTTTTAACATCACTGCAGGCTGCAAAATAGTACCAGATGACAAACAAGAGTTTTCTTGTAGAAAAAAAGGATCTACAACAAGAAAAGGAGATACCACTAAATCTAGCTGATGCAAACAGTCATAGTGCCTGGTTTCTGGAAATCTGTTCTACTAAAGGTAGACATGTTAGCTATTGGCACAAGAGAGGGAAGTCATATACCATTTTCTCATTTCGGCCTATGGTGCGACCTCTTAATAATTGAAGCTCTCACATCCAAATGTTGCTTCTGTAACTGCTGAGCTTCCAATTTCAACCCAGCATAGCCAGCCACTCCTGTTAACATATTGATGCAGAGACCAACAGCAAAATTGGAAATAACTTGTTGAAAGGTGATCCCAAGTGCAGGTAATGTTGCAGGTGCAGCATTAAAAACAATGCTACAACACACACTACTGTTGAGTGGAGAAGGCTGAGAGTGGGATAATGACCGTAGCGACCCACTTGATAGATCAAAAAGAGGTTCACCCCAGCCCACCCAGGCATGTACGTGGCATCAAAATGTGCTTTGGTGGGATGGTTTATTTAAAGTGTTTAAAAATGTTATTTAAAATCACAAAGTAGTTACTCTGACCAACAGGTTCCTTGAACTGTAAAAGAATTGCCCAGCATGTCAGAGGCTAACCACAACCAGGATACATGATATTAAAAAAACAAACAAACATGAGAAAACACCATTCCTTAGTGTTGTGGTCAGTTGTGAAACCTAATGGTTAGGATAATCATTAACTTTGTTTCTTTAGCTCTTTCACCACTTGCATCTTTGCTGTTGTGCATAGAGATAGTTTGTGAAGTTGTATCACTTTGACATGCATAGCGTAAATGAGCGTACTTTGTCATTCAGTCAAACATGTCCACGTCTGGGAGTGCCCCCCCCCCCCCCCCCCACCCCCCCACCCCTGGCACAGCAACAGCTGGGGCTGCCAACTGCCATGTTCAAGGGCATCTTAACATTTTAAGCATTTTTGATGGCGATGGTCCTTGAAATATTAACTTTTTGGTCAAGAGCCCCTTTCATTAACACAATTTAACAGATTAACTTTTAACTTAAAAGAAGTGTTCATCAAGGGGTTTTTTTTCAAGCACGATTGAGACACAAAAAGGCTGCCTGTTCAATTCATCCCAAAATGTCCCTTTCAGTGATTTGTCAACACCAAGTGTCTCGGCCCTGTACCACATTCCAACCACACATTTCCAAACCCAAATCTCTGCACATGGTCAATCCAGTAAATAGGCAAATGTCTTGCAAAAAATGAGATTAAGACAATGACTTATCCTATTCATGGTTTGTAGCAATCAATTGCTTTGAGGGTTACAATGATAGCCCTTGAGACTTTCAGAGATAACTGCCAGGCACACCTCTCTGTGGTAAAACCTCAAAATCAGAAAGAGGAAAAAAGTGTGTATGAAAAAGACAGCTGCTGTTGTCACACATAGATGCTCGAGAGGCGGCCTATGGCTCTCTCTCTCATGAAGAATGTCAAGGCTGGGAAATGACCTCCACTCACTTTGATTTATGAGCATTCACTGCAAAGATCTACGCTCAGAACATTGGCTAATAGCCCAGATCAAAAGGCTAATGCTGTTACCTGCCTATAGAAGACAGACAAATGCTAAAATGGCTGTCAGGATTAACTGCAAAAGATGGATCATTTGGCCCTTTAATAAGCCATTTGGTCTGAGCCTTGAATATTTGTCAATGTTGAATAGATCCTGGACTGTGCACACAGCCTGGCAATGGCTGTTGTGGGCATTCACAGAGTATGATTCATCTTGAAATTGGGTTTTACTATCTATCTAATCTTGATTGATATGACAACTTTGGGGAATCCCATGGAATGGGACATTTGTGCCAGTTTTCTTTGCATGGGGAATGTCATTTTTTAAATATATTTTGTGCTGCAAATTAGTTATAAAACCAGATTATTTCATGCAAATTTTAACCTCTTTAAATATCCTTAATGCACACTTCAGCATGCATACTTCAGCATATGAGTACAAACTCCCCTCTACAACACGTTAACATTTCAGCCTCACCTCCTAGCAAACCCCACCCCGTTGGGTCATTAACCTGCCAATCACAGTTAAGGAGTGGTTGGGGATCCAATCAATCACACTGATTGGGAGTGTCAGGAAGTAGCTCCTATAAGCAGGGAGTGTTTGCACCTGTTGCTAGCGTCATTAAATGACGTGGCATGTTTTGCCTGCATGATAATTATGGTGAATTCCTTGCTTATCTGCCTTCTTAAGCTCACTGACTTGATGAGACTCAAGGTACTTTTGCATCGAAAGCGATTGTTTGTTGCGATTAATTTTAATCAAACTAAGGTTGTGTTTTAGCTGTAATCTGCAAATAAGGGACCTTTTATATTGAACGCGATTGTTGCAATTTTTTCCCATGCAGAAAAAAGCTGAATGAGACTATCTAACATGTTATCTTTTTTCAAATAAAGCAACACTTTTTTTTCCCAGCAGAGATGTTATATTATAGTTTTTTTTGGATACTAACTTTCTCTGAAAAAGGATAGCCTGCTATAATACTGTAGTTATTGAACAAGGAAACTATCTCAAAAACTAACATCTCCAAAACATGGATGTGTTAAACAATGCTGGTATAATTTGTAATGGTTCTTTAATATTTAAAGTCATTGAGATGTATGGGACAGTCCACATACAACACAATTTCTGTTTTGCGAAAAGCAACATTAATTTTATTCGCACCAAGGTTGATTTTTTTTTTTATGGCTCTAGTCAGCGAATAAATTCCTTTAAATAAAATTTGGGTATCTTTCATGTCATAGTCAAGGGCGTTGTCAAGGCGGGGGGAAACCATGAATGAATCATGGGGCCCTAGGGTGGGAGGTGCCCCTAAATGTTTAGGAAATAATTTGTTTATCATTTTTAAATGTTAGACAAAATGTTGATGGGATGAAAGATAAAATGTATAACGATAATCAGATCAGGTATCTTGACCCAACCACCCATATCTAGCCCATGGTTTGGTCCATTCTCCACAAGAAGAAAAATGAAAATTCAGCTGATCTGACAGTTGCTCCGGTATGTAGCTTAAACATGCACGAGAGATAACCACTTTGCCCCCCCTCAAAAGTGCAATCAGAAAACAAAAGGAAACAGAGGGAGGTACAGCGAAATGGTGGAAAAAAATACAGTTTTTTCCTGACCAGACCCGGCACAATGACAATTTCTTCCACCGTTTTCTCTGCTTTTTTGCATTGTTTCTTTGCTATGTGTTTGGTGTAAAGACTGCTAGAGATTGCTGCAGACATCAGGAATTGTGCTCTGAAATCCACTGGCATACAAGAAAACATACAGATATGCTGTTCTTCTGCCATCAATGCAGACAATTTAAGGCACTTTTTTTTTTTTTAAGGCACTTCACAATTTAAGGCACAACACAAGGGTAAGGTTTGCATATTAGATAAAGGTTTTTGTAGGTTACATAACTGATTATGAGTGCAAACTACAAAGGTATTGTTCAGCCTACTAGTATAATTTTCACTCAACTGTGCATCTTTTATCGCACAAAATCCCAATTGTAAGATCCAGCTGGCTATTGCGAAGCCCATTTGCGTCACAGTGCTTCATTGTAGATAGATGGAAAGAGCTTAAAGACAGGTATGTGTGTGTGAGGGAGAGAGAGAAAACAAACATAGCAGCTAAACCAGCTCCTGGATCACGGCATCTCATTGGCCAGCCCTGCTGCCCCTCCTCCTGACCAGAGCAAGCTGTCTTCCATAGCTGTCAATAAAGCCTGATGTGCATTTAAGACACCATATCAATAATTAACCAGCCTCCCCCATTGACTCAGCAATTACCACCTAATTGATTTGAGATTGATTATCATCAGCACCATAATGGCGGTATCGGTCAGCGGCGAGTGCTGATGTAATTATCTTGTTCCCCGTCACAGTGTGTATGATATGTGTGGGTGCATGTGTGGCTTGTAGGTGAGCAACGTTTCAGCGCCAAGATTTCCTGCACTGCTGAAACAGAAACTTCAGCCACCCACCAGTTTCAGACAAACAGCGAAAACCTTAACGTCTCCCACCGACATTTCACGACTGCAGCATTATCAATCTCATCACGATCAACGGTTGCTGTCAAATATCTTGCCAATTCTCAAAAGTGCCGGTTAGTTTCTCAGGGCCATACCAAAGTTCCATCCATCCAACTGTGATTAAAACTTTGTTTTTGTTGGTGTTGCATGAGTGTATATCTCTGTGTATGTGTGTGTGTTATTGGTGTGTGTGCCACACAGCATGCTCCACGACAAACAAAATCACTGCTCCAATGTACAATTTAAGCACAAGGTTTTACTCAACACACAGTTTACTAAATGTGTTAGGACGTAACCTAACATTATGGTACAAAACCACTGCCTCTTCTGGGAGATGCAGGGGCTCAGTGTCCCTATAATGCTGGGCGCTGAGTGAAAAGATGAAGTCGTGTTCTGGGTGGTCTTGATGTACCCACCACACGGTAGCCTTTCAGGGTTTAGCTCACTAGTGAAAATGTGACTTTGTCAGCTAGAGTGTTCTCTTTCAAATGTCCCAAATGTTTAATAGTAACCCATACAAGCACAAAAAACACATTGAGGTGCACCTTTAATTGTACTGTGGGGTCTAATCGAGTCTAATCAAGTGTGCAGTGCTACATGTATAAAATGGTGGATTGTGGTTGTGGCTGAAAGCGTATACATTTTTTTATAGATGAAGTATTTAACATTTAGCCGCATGCATTTTGGAGCATAAGCTTTTCCACTCTCCACTTTTTTGAAGACTTTTTTGAAAGCGATGGCACAGTTCATTAGCTTGCTAAAATACCTCCTGGCGTAATCTGTTTCTTAAGCGGTCACAAGTTCATGATTGGTTAATTATGAACACTGGATAACTTTTTCCTCCTTATCTTAGTATTTTTGCACAATATTATGTTCTAGTGTTTAAATGACATTGAGATTTTCAGAAAGAGGCATTTGACTAAGTTTGGAGTAACAACTAGTTATATGTGTGCTAATGTGTTTGGGTGGCATATACAGTATATGCATCCCCTTATGTCTCATGTGTAAAATAATCTTCCCAAAAGATTGCCTTATTCAGCCAAGCATCATTTCATGAATTTCCTCCACGCTAGCCTCATATTTTGTGCGTAACCTTTTCTGGTTAACCCGTCCACTTACACTGATTTGATTT
Source organism: Urophycis tenuis (assembly GCA_036785325.1). NCBI lineage: Eukaryota > Metazoa > Chordata > Actinopteri > Gadiformes > Phycidae > Urophycis > Urophycis tenuis. The sequence continues at coordinate 13,195,120 of JAXIVH010000009.1, read as the reverse complement.
GGTCTGTTTGCCCCCATTCTTTTTCCTCCAACCCGTTTTTTTTGTCGCAGTCCTTCATTGATCCATTTTAGAGACGTCATCTGGGGCCGAATGTCAAATCTCTGATGCACGCCCTCTGGGGCGGCTGCCGTCATTCTAAGGGGTCACTTGAACATCTACCAGGGCCATGAACATCCACCAGGGCCATGAATACAGAAGGACCAACAGGCAGGCAAAGAAGCCTGAGCTGTGTTTCAGTAGAAAGGAGGGGTGAACCAAAACGGCATTTACCTTCTGGACTTCAGCATGAGAATGGAGCTTCTCTCAAAAGATCAGGGGTCAAATATAAATACAACATTTTGGATCATGGGCTTCAGATTGGCATCTACATATGATATGATAACATTAATTGCATTCCCAAATCTGTCTGTATGATTTGATGTCCCTTAAAGCTCCTTAATAAATATATGTATCTAAACAACAGAGAAATACATGCAAACATGTAATTTAAATGTTAATTGGATGTGATAAAAAATCTAAAACAAAGCTTTATTATCCTTTTTTTCTTCTATTTTACAGCCAATGGCAACTGATTTGGAATGCTTCGCCAAAGGAGTGTAGTGCTCATTAAGCTGTGATATAAGGCCCAATCGTATAACGACTAAAGATCCTGTTGTGTCTGCTAAGCACTAACAAAACGATTGAGCTGTAAGCAGAAAGGCACGAGAGAGAGAGAGAGAGAGAGAGAGAGAGAGAGAGACTCAGCTTGTAGACAGCTTCCTGATTCAGCCTGGCCTGTGAGCAGGGGTAGCTGTCTTGCTCTATGTACCTCATCTATCACTGCCTATTTCTGCAAGACAACCCCCACCACCACACACCCAAACGTACACACACAGACCAAAGGAGAAAGGGAATTCAATCTTTCCTTGCCTCACGGTCATCTGCAGAAATGCATTGGTCCCGTTCCCCGCACCCCTCCCTCCCCTCCACACACCAGTACCTAAAACCTGCCAATAACGGTCCTCTGGGGCAGGGGAGAATCATGGCTGCCTTTCCTCCTGTTCTCTGATTCAAATCTGTAGAAGTGCTACAGGTAGATCAGGGAGCCAGGGCATGGAATGGTGGCGAGGCTGCCGTGGTGTGGAGGGGAGCGCTAAGGTTGCATGGCACCTCGTGAAGACATGTTGATGACAGTGTTCATGTGCCGAGCGCGGGGTCGCCGGGCGAGGTCACCGCATGCCTGGCTCCTGTGGAGCAGTCAGCTTCATCGCTTGGCCTTTGCTTGAGTGTTTCTGTTTTTGAAGGACATGAAACATTGTTTTCTGTCCTTTTTTACTATATTGAATAGGTTGTTATATTGTACTCTCACAAATCAGACTGGATCAATGTTTTAAAGTAGCTGACATAGCAGCCAAAGAAGCCGGCTCCATTCACTTGTTGTCCTGTGTGGGGTTACTAAAATGTGACCTGTGTTCATTCATTCATTCATTCATCCATTCATCTGTGTTCCTAGTTTTCTGCCCCAGTTTGTTACTTCCTCGTATGTTGTTTAGTCTTTGTCAGTGTTGAGCTCTGTCAGTGTTTTGCTACTGCTTGTGCCCAAGCAGTAGCAAAACAGAAAACAGTGACTACAAACTCAACACTAGTAACTTTTAGATGCCGTCTGTAAAAGTATAACATCAATGCTGTTGACTGGCAGCTGTTGAAACAGTTGTTACAATAGCCTACTGAAAGGTTCCTGCTCTGGCATGGACGCCTGGCTCGTTGGTATAATATCTCCAGACAGAGGAAACAAGGCGTGACTCTGCTGTGTCAGTGTCTGGCCGAGCAGCCCACCACTGAAGGTATCACACTAGGATGGATGGATCCAAGATGAGCTTATGTTGCAATAAAAGTATTGTCTTCAATGTGTGTCCAGTTGGTTCACTTGAACATCAGACACAAAAACATCCAGACAGCTTCAAATCCTCCATCCACAGTAATGCTGTCAATACTAATGAAAGATCACAGTAAAGCCATCTACAATAAGCCATTTCCATTTTGTAATGGATAGCAGGTAAACATGAGAAAGAAATATCTAACAATATCTAAAAAATCTGAAGAAAATAAATAATCTGATTTACTGATCCATGCAATACGTACTGTAGTGCATGGATCAGATATAATTAGTACATATAGAATTAGGAAAAAAAATAGTATAAGAAATAGCATACAATACTTATTGTCAAGACAACCATGTGGCCTCCTTTCAAAACCAAAACCTGTATGCTTTGAGAATGATGTCATTTTCAAAATATATTCATTTTCATTTGTTAATGAATAAATATGTTATGTATATATTGTATTACTATTTCAATAGTTTGGTTACATGAGATGATGGGCTTACACAGGCCCCCAATGAGGTTTTGAAAAAGCTCAACTGTTGCAATGACTAAACACATCCCAGGAGGGGACGGCAGCAGGTTTAACAAGGGTATCCTCCCATTTCTAGGGCAGGTCAAAGCAAGGAGTAGAACCTGCTGTCTGACCCTGTCAAATTATCCTCATCCCCTTTCAAGAAATCACACACAGAACTTGCTGACATCCTGACTTCCTTCCCGCGCACCTATGTTCTCCTGCTTCATTCTCCCTTGTTCATTTGCATAATCTCTGTGACACACCAATTAATAAATTCACAGTGATTTGCATATCTATGCCTGAAATTTAGGACACACACACCACATGGTGGATACAGCCGTGTTCCAGCTAGCAGTCTGCTGTGTTGAAGGTAACATGGGTTTCTTCCACAAAGAGAGAGAAGCGTGCGCACAGTACTCAGTGTGTGTGTGTGTGTGTGTGTGCGTACGTGCATGCGTGTGTGTGTGTGTGTGTGTGTGTGTGTGTGTGTGTGTGTGTGTGTGTGTGTGTGCGTACGTGCATGTGTGTGTCTGTGTGTGTGTGTGTGTGTGTGTGTGTGTGTGTGTGTGCGTACGTGCATGCGTGTGTCTGTGTGTGTGTGTGTGTGTGTGTGTGTGTGTGTGTGTGTGTGTGTGTGTGCGTACGTGCATGCGTGTGTCTGTGTGTGTGTGTAGGAAGGAAGTCTCTCCCAAGTTACTCTCCCAGAAAGCCTTCCTCGAGAGCCCTTTGACGCCCAACCAAACAAAGCAGGGCTGGGAAAATGGAGACCCTGCCACCCTGACAGTTCCTGTTAGCAAACAGTAGTTTAAGAAGAGCCAAGTCCCCTCCAACTCCACCCCACTCACCACACAAATAACCAGGCCCGGGCAGTAGTTAAGCCACGGTTGGACAATGGGTCCAGGCAGAGACTTTGTCTTCACATCAACAGTGCCACCCAGTGGCAGCAGGGGACAGACGGTGTGGTTGTCGTTTGGTCTAGTTATCAAACGGTCTTTGCTTTGTGATCGACATTGAATCGCTCAAGGTCACACACGCAATGAGATGGCAAGATATGAATACATGTAAACACATGTAAACGTTGGTTATGTAGACAATAGAATGTGACTCCCATTATCTACCCATTTATTTGTGTGTGTCTTAAATTAAATGTGCTTGTGGTCATGGCAGGAGGTGTCAATAAGCCGCTAACCACCACCATCTACAACTGACTGGATGTTGTGGTGTGCTGCTCCCCTGTGGTGCAGGGGTAAGTTCACAGTAGCCGTCCACTACGTTAACTCTCCCAGCTGGCCTTTGTTAATGGTCATGCACTAGTCGTACGCTTAAAAGTAAGATCAGAATCGTCATACTTCGGTAACACTGATAAAAATGTTTAAAAAAAACAGATTAAGCAAAAATTGCCACTACACTAAACCTGAAAGAAGTCTTGCTTGTGTCACTTCTCGCTTTCAAAAAGTTAGAATTGTGCTCATCAAGTGGAGGTGGAGGAGAAGGGGCTGGGTTATGGAGCGCCATGTTCAGTGTAAAGAGGCATCGTTGTGTGACGCTCCTTTGGGGCCCACACAGGTGCCACAGTCTGCAGGCGGTTGTCAGCGGCAACCGTCACTGTCAGGTGGTTTCACGCAAAAGAAATACTCTCCCTCTAGGGATGAAAAGATAGGCCGGAAAACTTAGTCTGCTGCACGTGTGTGTGTGTGTGGTGGAGGACGGCTTGTAGAAGTGCGACAGAGAGAGAAAGCGACAGATAAAGGAGAAGGTCCACCCCTGTCAACCCCCTGACAAGAGGCTTCACTCTGCTCTGCACCGTCCACATTGGGGTGGGGGACTCTTGACGGCTATATTATTTGCCTTGACAAGCGGTGTCTGAGTTAAGAGGAGGTGCCGGAATGGGGGGAAATCAAATGGAAAACCTCTTGACTGAACGCTGACAGGTCTAACAGAGACACAAAGATGGATTGACACTGACTGTTCCATTGTGGAGGAGCTGAGATTACTTTAACATTCCTCAATATTCTCAAGGAAAAAGTTCTGTGTGTCAAATAATATTATAGGAAGTGAGCAGGGCATTGCTTTATACATCATAAATATCTTAACAATCGGACAGTTTGAATTTGATTGGTGGATGATTTGGTTGTTGTAACTAACATTCAACAAGATCCACAAAAATGGAACATACACTTACTGGCCTCCTAATTAGGTACACCTGTCCAAACACTTGTTAACACAAATTTCTAATCGGCATGTAGACATGGTCAAGACAATCTGCTATAGTTCAAACCAAGCATCAGATTGGGGAGACTTTGAACGTGGCATTGTTGATCATTTGAACATTTCTGATTTTGCAGACTTTTTATCTAGATTCACCATTCACTATGAGAGGATACTAATCGTTGGTGGTTTTAATATTCACACTTGTTGTGATGACAAGCCATTAGCTAAAGATTTTATTTATCTCATCGAGTCCTTTAATCTTACATAATCAGTGTCCCAGCCAACACATCAACGTGGTCATGTGTTAGATCTGGTTTTAAGCTACGGCTTGTCCTTGTCAATCAATGAAATGTGTTTTACCAATTTTAGATCACTCTGTGATTTTATTTGAAATTCTAGCTTCAAACTCATTTAGCATGGGAGAAACATCACTAACTATGAGGTCATCCTGTTACATAGGTCCTAAAGTTGTAAATGAACTAACCGTGAGATTACCTAATGCGATGGATGATGTCTTTGATCAGTTATTTTGCCATTTTGTCCTTTTGCCACAACACATATTTACATATGTAACATTTTTGGATTTGTTTGTTGGTTTTGGGGGATTTTGATGAGACACAAACCTTAAATTAAGAAGAAAACATAGAACTGTAAATTGTGGTATTTGTATGTGTGAATATGTCACAGGTCAATATTGGGCGTCACAATGGGACCTGCTGTCTCATAGCTCGTCTCCACTGTTCCTCACAGTGACTTTTACACACACACACACACACACACACACACACACACACACACACACACACACACACACACACACACACACATGTCTTACACAGAGAGGTTGATGGGTGATTGTGGGTGAGGAAAGTGAGGGACCCCTCCTCTGATGAATGGCTAGTGCTGTGGTTGGACTGAGTGAGCCCTTAACTGCCAATCACCATTTCAGCTTTAAAAGACAGCCAAATATTTAGATGCTTCAGAAGGTTTATTCAATAGAACAGACCCTACAGAATTCAACTGAGAGTGTGAATGTCAAGTATTAATATATGAAACCAGTTCTGGTTTGCCTCTTTCTTACAAACAAATGCCTCCCAGTCACACAAACACATGTCTTTGAGGGAGCCACACAGTTGATACAGTTAAAAAAAATATATGTTTCTGTTGTAGCAGTGATTAGATAGATTTGCAGTCAGCATGTGTGCCTCAACATCAGGTGCGTCATTAGACCTGGGCATTTGAGGCTATAGCCTCTTTACCTTTAGCTTTTTTTTTTGGTCTAGCTTGCTTTAGCCCACCCTGTCGTTTCGTCCTCAAATCTACGATATCCCCCCCGTGGCCCCACCAAAAGTCAGAACGTAGAATCGCCCCTGACTTCTGGGCTACAGCCCCGATGTTTTCAATTGCTAGTGACGCCCCTGCTCAACACAGCCTATACTTTACCACAATGATTTCTCAGAGTTATTTCGGGGCAAGGTTATCTACAATGGCTCAGAACCAGATACAACACCAACTTCCACACAATGCAGTGCCATGCTAACCCTGTGCAAATGACACTTGTAAAGGATGCCTGTGATCCTTATGCTGTCTTATGTCTTTCAGCAAGCATTCACCTAGTTGTAAAAAATTCAATACAGAGAAAATAAAATCTATAACTAGGGAATAAAACGTCCAAATGACAGCCCATGGAACAAAAGTTGTCAAAGAGAATGACAACACCAAAGCTTCATCGCTCTGCTGAAATCTCCAGAGAAACCAACGCCGTTCAGACAGATGGTATTGATTTGAGCTCCACTTTCAAACTCCAATTCAACTGCATATTTCCGATGACAATATTCCAATATTATGGAATGATTTATAATCGAAAGTTGACATATAAAGCGATTTAGCAATTTATCAACTAAACTTCACTTGGCCTTTGAGAAAACAAACAATATGCAATGTGCCACAGTACTTTAAGGCTTTTTGATGTTGTTGTTAGTTGTTAGTTAATCTAAACAGTTTACACATATCACTTTTTTTTTACTTTTGAAACCTGTGCAGTCTGCGTCTGCTTATCGAGGGCCTAGGTACTGCCAATGTCAGCTGCACCAGCTACTAAATAATAACAATAGTTTATGCCTGAGTGCAGATGGCCTTATGAACAAGACCCAGGACCCCAACTGTCATTGACTCTTATCCTGACACACTCCGCACATTATGTGTTGCATTAACACACATCCTACCATCCTTACCATCTCCCCTCTCATACACTTATACTGTAATCTCTTACATCCCCGAGAAATTAATTTGCACATTCCGGCACAACTGTACACTTTTAAAAACAGTCACTTTAATAACTATTATGACGTATATTATAACATATTCTTATATATATATATATATATATTTGTTTTTTTTTGTTTCATATTCTATTTTGCATTTTGTGCTTAATGTCATGCATCAACCACCAAGTCAAATTCCTTGTATGTGAAAACCTGCTTGGCAAATTGATTCAGATTGAATCATTCAATGTGATTATGCATTGAATTGAATGATTCTGATTCTGTTATAGCAACAAGCCCCTTTTCCTATTATTTAGGAGTTGGAGTGCATACAAATAAGGCCTTCTCCATTCTCCCCTTGCAGTATTAGCAAATAACTCGCCAAAGAAGAACTGTAAATGAACAGGAAATAAACTCAGCCACACACAGAAACACCTGATCGTCAAAGTTAACGGGGGAGCACTGGCTGACTTGTCCATCAAGGTGGCAGAATGACAAAGTCTTATGGTGAGAGGGGGGGGTGACCAGACAGTTTGGGGGGATTCATGTCAAAACTGAAGTAAAGTGCTCATGATGAAGTTCATGGGGGCTGAGGGATGGTCCTCTTTCAATGTGCTGTTGAAATTAAATTAAAAACATTGCAAACAGCCGCTTACAGAGACATCAGGTGCTTGGAGGATGTTGAAAAACAAAAAGACATAATCCTAGCGCAAACCAGAAGAGGCATCTCTGAGCAAGGTCACTGGATGCCCCAAACCCCCCCCCCCCCCCCCCCCCCCCCCTCCCCCCACCCCCCGCTGTAATTATTCTTGATACAAGGATTAATATCTAATTCAAGGTGTGAGTCTTTTGTTATTAACTTTGCGACGGCAGGGGAAACCTTTTTGGATTATTTCAATTCCGAGTGATTACTTTGTGGCCTGGACCTGATTGCACAGTCGCTGCTGGGTTTACTCGCCACATTGATTTCCCAGCCAATATGGAAGGGAGAGAGAGAGAGAGCTCCCATGGTACGTTGTCCTGCGCTCGTCCTTTCTCCTCTCTCTGGAAATCTTATTAGAGATGGAGAACGCAGCTCTTCTTCCCCGCTGCAATACTGAGAAGGGTGCAAGGTTAACGGAAGAGCAAAGATCTACAAGAACTCAAGTAGTCTTCGAGTCCTTTCACGACACACACACATACAGACAAAAACGTGGTAACAGCTATTCAATTTGAATTTAATTTAAAATGCATTTTGTTTGGCCCCAGTGGTGTGCCTTGTGCCTACTTGAAAACTAAAGTGATCAGTCAAAAGGATTGACAGATTTGTTTTTACGCTTTGTTTTCTGTGTCTAATGGAGATTGGTTTGCATGTTATTTCAAACTGAGTAGCACGAACAGCACCCAAACAATATTCCTGTTTTGTAGTATAATTATCCCATATGAGATTTGAAGGTGTATTACATCTTCATAATGTAATAATGATATTATTGAACACACTGGTCTTTTGACTAGTATATCCCATTAAGTAGACAAAGAGTTAAGTACACATTTTCACTCAAATCTGCTCACAAAAAAAAGTTCTGAAGTGGGACATTCATAAAGGATGTATTTTGCAATTGGATTATATTAACTGGGAAAGTAACAAAAAACACACACACAAACAAACGGGCACACAGAGTGCTGAGTCAGGTCCCCATTGGTTGCGAGCTAATGATACTAGCACCTTCTGGATGGATCGTCAGTCTGCATCTTACCTCAGAGGCGAAGGCCAGCCTGGCCATATTAAAAGCTTAGCGCTGGTGGCCACTGCTCTGTTTGGCATGCGGCTCGCTCTCCATGCGTTCATCACGGCTCCCTCCCTCCCGGGGGGGGATGCTTCCTGGCTCCGCTGATCACGGCCTACACCTCCCGGCCCTGAGAAATCAACACTCAGGATTTATAGATTTACCTTAGATTGGCTCTCCCACATTTTGTACTAGCCATAAATACGTATACAGCCTGGCTAATGCCACTGTGGGGAATAAACAAGGTTACAGCGAACAAGATGAGGCCAAGATTTAGTTTACCGACTCAGACAGCAGTGGTCGGGGAGGGGGGTGTGCACCCAATGAGAGACAGGACTGGGCTAAAAAGGGGGATTTTCCATGATAACTATTTCAGCAATGGGTTGTGTGTGTGTGTTTAAGGTTGGCTTCATGAGGATATGCCTTTAGTCCCCAACTTGGTCATTCAGATTATGCTTGCTGGAGGTAAAACTAGAGTCATGCTATGTGTCATATCGTTCTTTCAAAAGAGCCATTTAATGAACAAGTGACAAAACGATGATGGGAACTGATGACCTCGTAATGCATTCATATCAAAGACATTTTGGATAAATCATTCAAGCACATATGTTTTAAAATGCTACTCATTTGGACAACTTTATGAAACTTGCAGGATTTAACACCATGGAAGATTGATGTTCAAGTAATCACCGTCTTCATAATGAATGAGAATACCTTGAGAATTGTCACGTTTGCTCTTCTTATAACACTTATAACTTATAACACTTATAACTTATAACACTTATAACTTATAACACTGGGCACCAAACGTTCACTTAAGTTGATCAAGCTCTGACTCTTACGGCATCTTCCTGTCTCAAAACAGAACGTATGTACACAGCTGTCTAACTATAGAACGTATGTACACAGCTGTCTAACTATAGAACGTATGTACACAGCTGTCTAACTATAGAACGTATGTACACAGCTGTCTAACTATAGAACGTATGCACACAGCTGTCTAACTATAGAACGTATGTACACAGCTGTCTAACTATAGAACGTATGTACACAGCTGTCTAACTATAGAACGTATGTACACAGCTGTCTAACTGCCATTGTCATTTGGCATTGGCGCCCTAAGGGATGTCTTTATGCAGTAAACCATTGGCATTGCAGCCAAAATAAAAAGTAATTACAATTAGAAGCTGATCATTCAGGGTGACTCTCTATATATGCATTTCAAAAGACACAAATAATCTATAGTGGTATCTGGAATTCAGGGGTATCTTATTTGTTTTATCTTTTTTATCTTTATCTTCTTTGCAACAAGTACTTTGGGGTTAACTGCTGGGAGGAGCACATCTTTGGGAGGAGGACGCCAGCCAATTGCATCCATGGTGCTGCACCTGGAAGTATACGAGCATGGAAAAGGAAATAGTTCAATTCCGTTGCTATTTTAAATAACAGGAGGTAAAGAATACATCTGCAATGATAATAGTGTAGTTGTTCCAAAAAACATTCCCACTGACTGTGAGAAACATTATTTGCAAATGGAGGATATTCATGAGAGATGCCTTTGTCCCAGCTAGGGAACGACAGGCTACTTGGAACATAAAGGGTAGGACTTCTGCCAGAAAAGGATCAAACACATACTTCTCATGGCAGGGTAGCAAGGAGAATGCATCTTCTTTCCAAAAAATCGAACAGCATGACTCAAGGCTGCGAAGATTCATCTGAACAAAACCACAAGGCTTTTGAGACTATGTCTCTACTCCAGGAAAGTTGAAACAAAAGTTGTGTTGTTTGGTGATTAATGCAGGTATCACCACAACAATCATATACTCATCTGCCAAACAACTGAAAAAGTATCTCTCTGGATGTTCTGTCATAACTAATGAGCATACCTATATTGGTCATAGTACTATATGACTTAATTGCAGATCCAGCAGTCCCACTATGTTGGAGCAGATCCTTTGGGGGGAGACCGTATAGACTCTATAGAGCCTGTGGTGGAAACAAAAAGCTGAAAGGCGTGGACGTACACCTTGTTTCCTGTTTCGTTATGGAGATATTCTACTGAAGAAAAACTAATTTGCACAAATTGCTAAAGCTATCAGTTTTGAAGGTCGTGTCCCAAAAGGATGTTTTAGCTTGTCTTCCCGACCGGAAAAGCCTACCAGTGCTACCCAAGTTTGTCTTTGTTGTTAACCAGTTATGCAATCCCCCTGGATAAAGCCTTCAGAAGGGGATTTCAATGTGTGTATTCCTACAGTCTACATGGTGTTGGTTTGAAACCCTGTAGACCTTTTCATGTTTACCAATTACACGCTTACAGATCCCCGCCTCCGTCCTTATTATATATTATTATTATATATTATATTATGTTATATTATATTATATTATATATTATATATGATTGGTTGGAATATATGTAAAACATAAGAAAGGGTAACCGTTCACCCAGATTTGAGCTTGTCTGCCATCATTTTATAGATATGTGTCTAAAGTCTGATGTTTGAGATTCAGTTTATCCGATCTGCAGACGACAAGTAACCACATCAGCAAATCTTGTGTTATTTGATCGTCAACATGGTCATTTATGCCTTTTTGACACTGTTACTAAAGACCAGGAGTAAAATCCTGTTTTGCCAACCAGTTTGTTAACAATCCACTCTGCTTTGAACACAGGTGGGGTGGTGGGTGTGTGGAGGGTGTGTGAGGATGTGTGAGGATGTGCTGCGTAGCTCCGTCACGGCACGTTTGTTTTGATGTCGTGTCTGAGAGGGCGAATCTCCTGAGACACTTACAGTATAATGTCTCAGTGTGTGGCACATTTCATACACAACAAATGCACATACATCTCATCTCATTAATCTCAGTGTTCTCAGGATGAAACATACACTTTAGGTGAAAGTTGATTTAATCAAAAACTGTTTTTTCTTGAGCTGTTTGTCCCTACGTAGATACAAAGGGCTCATTCTAAGGTCATGAAAAGACAATTCTGCCAAGTCTGTGTCGCTAGTCGCCCATACAATCACACTACACCTTTAAGGTCATTGGGTGATGAAACTGGTGCTCTATCTGCTCTTTCTGCACAGGCTTAATAGTCATTGGAAGTAGCTCGTGGGTAGAGCGGGTGGACAGAGTGGGTCGTCCACTAACCGTAGGGTTCGGCGGTTCGATCCCCTTGATCCCTCCTCCTCCAACTGTCCACATGTCGAACCCCACAAATGTACTGATTGTAAGTCGCTTTGGACAAAAGCGTCTGCTAAATGCCCCTTTACCCTCTTGCATAAATAAACATTGAGAAGTTAGTTGAAAACAGAACTGAACAAAAATGTTAGTGTTTCTTGGATGGCTAGGCAAAGAGTGAGATATTGTGGGGACGATAAAGACGGCAGCAAACATACATCTTTATATATGTCGACTTACAAAAGGTTATCTTTCATATCGTTCAAATGATGCCTGATTAATGTCTTGGCTTTCAATATTTCCATTGCGGGTGGCACATTTGTCATCGTTGAACAGGCAAACAAAATCTGCCACAGATGGGAGCCCTCCCTGGTGCTGGTGTTGAAGTATTAGCCAAGGGTGGTGCAAATGGCTCCGGCACACGAGATGACAACATGTGATTAATGACCACATATGTGTGGAGGTTCACCTGAAGGTGCACGCGAGGCTGCACTCACTGGGAGTTCATGCAGTTGTGGTAATGCTACAGGTCACTGTTATCTGTTAGCTCATTTGCTATTAGCAAAAACTAAAATCTGGTGTCATTGGAAAATCGGTAAATGACAATATTAATGGTTGAAATTAGACGACCAATTACATTACATACACAAAATGACATGCGTCCCAGGCTACTTGTGGCAAAATCCAAACTTGGCCTACTATGATTTTTCATGAGTCATTGTCAGGTCTATTTCAGGCGTAGAAAGCATGATCCAGCATATGACCTAAAATCAAGTGCAGTCACACAGCTCTTAATGTCTTTGTGTAACAGGATGACGTGCATGTTCCTCTCCATTTCAGATGCAGGGTCAATGTATCTCCCATAGATGTATTTCAGGTCCTGGAAAAAGAAAGGAACAAAAACAAGGAAATAGTCAATTCATTAATTGACTGTGTGTGTATCCCCGTGTATCAATAGGGAATCACATTCAGTCAATGCAATACCTAGACAAGCATTATGTGCAGTTCATCCCTACATAGTCTGGGTCAATGTAAAAACTGCTTTTTATTCATGTAATCTATATATATAACATTTAAAGTGAGAATATTAACTCTAAGGCAATTTTGTAACTTGACAACTGTAACAAGCTCAACCTAGGAGAAAACACACTAACGCCAATCTCGTACCCAGTACTGAGATAACCTGTATTGAATGTTTGTAGTAACAACCTAATACAAATTTGTAGGTAAAGGCAACAAGCATTAGTTCACTTGACGAGAAACACAACCACATTGCTCAATGAGTCAATATCCCCATCTCTTATGTAGGCCGTATACTGCCTTATGAAGAGCCCGAATTATACCTCATTGTCTTTGTGAAATTATTTAACAAAATAGATTAAAAAGCACAACTTAAAAGTTGGACTCCTAATCAACCATCAGAGTTGAACACTCTAATCAATAAGTGTTTGAATTTATTCATGCACCAAACAGGTTTGCAGTAACAAGTGTTGACCCAGAAGAGCCAACAGATTTCATTTCCTTTCTCTCGCCTCTTCTCTTTACTCTATTCCATCTTTGATAATCACAGATTGGGACAGCCAGATATTATACAGTACAGGTAAGCTAACCCAGCTCTGGCAATTTCTCGCAGACCAGACATCAGTGTGTTTGCTTGCCGTCTCCCCAGAAATGTTTTTTTTCCTTCAGTGTTGACATCAAACCATCTGCTGCTGATCCAATCGAGTTCCTATATACCTTCCCTCTCTTTATTTACTTGGCTGAAGTCTGAACTTTCTCAAGTTACTGGGCTGCAGGGATTATGGATGGTGATGATAAAGCAATTCACTCAACTGTCAATTCACTCAAAATGTTGAAATAAGTCTGTTTGCCAAGGATGTGAAAAATGTGCAAATCGATCACAAATACTGTAGACAAAATTGTTTGAACAAAAATACTTTTATTCAAATGTTTAGGAACATGAAAAAAAATCTTCACCTCCGCTGATTGGCATCACCTGTGATTTAAAATAAGATAGGATAGAGGGTATTGTGAAGCAAGGTTTTTACACTTTCTAAATAAAGTTTGCGTATTAAAACAATTTATTGTAGCCATGGGGTAGAATACACTTGCAGCTTAAAAAAACAGGCATTCCTGTGCAGCATGACATTTAACTAGTTGTCTATATTGAGTTGTCAGCATACTTCAATAGATTACAACCATGATTCATGTTATGAGCCAGTGATTTCCCTGCAATGATGACAATTATTGTCTTAAAAAACTATATTTCCAAAGGATATGCCAGAGTAAGGATACAAACGATGCTGCTGGGCCACAATATGGAGGCTTGCCATCTTAAATAAATGAAGTGTTAAAAACTGTTACAAGAAACACTATCACATGTACAACTACAATACAGCCATACATTAAGACAAGAGCTTGTTTTCTATGTTGGCCTCCAATCAGGTTCTGTATGCATAGACCAACGTGTCCCACCTGCTGGTCTCATCGTGGCCTGGATCCTTTCTTTGGGTCAGGAACGTCTGCTTTCGGTTTAGCAGACCTGGCAAATTGCTGTGGACTCAGAGTTAAGTGCATTGGTCATTTTCTATTTGGAAAAATCTATCATTTAAAAAGGTACATTATAGCTTACTCTAAACTTTTAAAGCACACCTTGCAGTTAATGTGCTAGATCCTGCTATCACGAATACAGTTTGCAGTTAAGTGCATTAGTCACAATGTAATGCGGCCTACATAAGAGATGTTGATATTGACTCATTGAGCACTGTGTTTGTGTTTCTCCTCAAGTGACCTAATGCTTGTTGCCTTTACCTGGTTTTATTTTTATTTAATTATTAAATGAAAACATTCTCCATATTTTCATCAATATTTGTTTTCAATAAAATCCCCCTCATGCCAGAATCAGTCATTGTGAGGTCTTAACTTGTCAACGGTCATGTCTGAACCATTAGAGTGCTAATGTCTTAACTTCTCAACCAGGAGGAAAAGGATACCACCACGAGGGGCTTGTCGTAGAGCACGTAGCCATTGGTGTCCCGCAGGGCCTTCTCAGCACAGCGCTCGCTGGGGAGCCCCACGAAGGCCTGGCCCTTCATACGGCCCTCCTTCATCAACACTATGTCAAACCTGGAGGCACAGGGGGACACACAGCTCTGAGTGGACCGACTGGAGCCTGGTAGACCAGAGGAAATGTCAGTCAATGTGAAGACAGAGGGGATTCCTTCATCCCAGTAGATATAGCAAGTGGGACACCACATTGGGATAACAATGTCATAGCAGCATGTAACATTTTAATAACAATTCATTCAAAACTGATCTCCAGTCTATAGTCTAATAATGGCCATTGTTTCCTATCCAGTCAGAGTAGCAGTGAATGATTTGGCACCAATGTCACACTCATGAACTTGAATCTTTAGGAAGAAATATATAATGGCTGCGATTTCAGTAACATGGAGAGAGCTTAACTAGCAAAACCATGAAAAGAACATCAGGAAATGTGTTGCACGCTGTGCCAGACCGAAAACAGTTTCCGGGAAGCAGACAAGAGGTCGCCTCCCTCCTGGAGTGAGCTGGCATGCAAGCATGTGACTACAGAGGACAAACAGGTTGTTTTGATCATTAGAATTGCAGCCGCATCTTGCAGTCACATAGTCTTGTTCATCACCAAACACTAGAGCAGTGTCTGACTGGGGTTCTAAAAGCACAGCAAGGTAGACAAAGCAGGCCTTGCTAACGTCAACATAACTAACATATTTTCTGTCATCTGATAAGGTCCACAATGGAAAGAAACTGCATATGATGGATGTGAATAAATCAATTGACAAGCATGATCCAGCATAAGACCTAAAAGTGCAGTCACACACGGTTCATGTCTTTGTGTGACAGGATAACGTACATGTTCCTCTCCGTTTCAGATGCAGGGTCAATGTATCTCCCATAGATGTATTTCAGGTCCTGGAAAAATAAAAGACCAAAAACAGGGAAAGAGTCAATTAATTAGTTAATAAATAAAAAAAATAAGTTAAAAAAAAATAATAATAATAATAAAAAAAATTAAGGTTTACATTATAAAACCAAAGAGATATTACACTGGCTAACCATGATTATAATTTACATATTACACATAAGTAATGTAGGACATTGACGTATTAAATAACAAAAAAGGTTGAAGGTGAAAAATACCACCCACTTTTTCCTCGACTTGCTTAGCAACATTCTTCACGTACAGTCTGCACGTTGGCTCGCCTGGCTCATAATTCTTAAACACAGACATCCTTTTAATCTCTGTTGGAGAAAAAAGGGAAAAGGAGAAAAAAGTTCTGAGAAACAGGCTCTGCATTTCAAACAACAGGTACAAAAGAAGGCTGGACCACCTACATTAGAACAAAGGCTCCTTAAGAAGATCTGTGGAATGCTTGTTAACCATTCCAACCTAAGATTTGCTGTAACAGTGGATTGTTCCTAAATTTTTAGGAAATAATGTTGTCTTACACAATATGCACCATACAAAAATGGATGCACTGGCCAGGGTGTTAAGTTGGGGTCTCCATGGTGATGCTGGCATGGCTAATAATCACATATTAGCCATTAGCCAGATATTTTGCAACAATTGTGTAGCCAACCACAGTCCAAGAAAGCCAGGCCATTCTCATTCTCTTCTATATGAGATAAGACACGGAGAGCTAGTCCTAAGTTATATTTACTATATGAGATAAGACACGGAGAGCTAGTCCTAAGTTATATTTACTATATGAGATGGGACATGTAGACCAAGTCCCAGTTCCTTTTGTAAGACGTGCAGACTGGGTCCTACATCATATTTACTGGGATGAAGACACGTAGACCTCGTCCTACCGTCTCTGGACAGCCGGCCTTTCTCCAGCTCCCTCCTAGAGATGAGGTAGGAGGGCAGGTCCTCCTCCTCCTGGCTGTCCTGCTCCTGCTCCTGGGAGGTCACACCACTGGGGTACAGCTTGCCAAAGCCTTCAGTCCACTCCTCTTCCTCCAGGCCTGCCGTAGTCTCCCCATCAAGTCCTTCTATATGTGTGTGTGTGTGTGTGTGAGTGAGTGAGTGAGTGAGTGAGTGAGTGAGTGAGTGAGTGAGTGAGTGAGTGAGTGAGTGAGTGAGTGAGTGAGTGAGTGAGTGAGAGAGAGAGAGATGAGCATTCAGGCTGTACAACTCTGTGAATAGGAATAAATACCACGCCTGACCACATACAAATGTGCACTCTAGCAGAGATGGGGTGGGGAGTCCTGTATTATCCCCGTCCTGCTTTCAGCCCAGCCTTTTGATTTCATTTTACACTTGTTTATCAACCCCGGCGATAACCACCACACATACCGATAGACAGAACTGAATGAAATGAAAATAGAAGCGGGACTAATCCAGAAAGCCAACTGTCATAGGTTATCTTGCTCGCGCCTTTAGGAAGAGAGAGAGTGTGTGTGTGTGTTCTTCTCTGGGTCTTACTGGGGAAGAGATGTCTTAGAGAGACAGGTAGCAGGCGTGAGAGTGAGGGCGATAAGGCTCAGCAGGGGCTGCACGGTTGACAGGTTAACATGGCATCAGCGATACCACAGCCGGGATGACAAGATACTGCTTCTACTTTCTGTTTTTTCTGGAGCTAGATAATGCTGAAAACATTTCCCCTGCAGTGACTCCAAGTCAGTCAGACTGCAGGTGCAGCGTTCTTCCTCCACTTTTGGTTCGGGCCAACAGAAACAAGGAGCAGCTTGTGTCCGACGCAATATAATGTACTCATTAAATGTACTCATAAAGGAGTACTTTAGACAGAGCCAATGCTTCACAATTCTCAATACTCGCAGAGTACTTTCACCACATTACACACCTTTATCAAATCTCTGTTGACAATCAGGAGTCAACATTACATTGGTCCCAGGAAATAACCAATGTTGTTCCTGGAATCTTTCAACTCATCAACAGAATTGTCCATATTAGCGGTATTGAGTGGGAACTACTGTGACATGGTGATAGTCAGATGATTAGCCATCGCTCTGTGATAACCAGTAAGTACAGTCATTTATGGAGGGAGAGCCATGGTAGTACTGAGGAAGACCTCTACCTGCACTATCCTGGGCCAGCTCTGCCCCAGCACCTGGGCCCCCTGCTTCCAGTATGGCTGCCACGTCTGGTACCGAGATGTGGAACTCAATCTTCTTGGGCCCGGCAGGCTGAGGCTGCTCAAACACGTCGGAGGGGTTCAGCACTGGGCCTGAGGTACTGAGACAACACACACCATGTATGTTCACTGAAGCACCGTCACACAACTCACCACATTTAGTGTGGCCCTCTGGACGTATGCTAAAATAGAACACCATATAGAATCAGCATTTTGGATTTTACATAGATAGATAGATAGATAGATAGATAGATAGATAGATAGAAATACTTTATTGATCCCAAGCTGGGAAATTACAGTTTTTTTCCACCCAAATATTCTAAATTTAACTACCAAACACATGTTATCATCTCCAAAACTCAAACTTCACTGATGCTGTGAAAGTGATGTACACACTAAAACACTGTACAACACCCCTTTCATTGTAAGGGCAGATGGTGCATCTTCTGCATATCAGATCGTGATTGGCTCAATCTAGCTCTGATCATAAATACAGATATTGTGTTCTTTTTCTCCCGGGAAAGAACAATGTGAAAGGACCTGCACAGATGTGCTTCCAGTGGAACAAATAGAATGCAATGTGCTGATGGGAGCCATTCTTTAAAAGGTTTACCATGCTTTGTACTTCCATATGTTACTCACAAACATGTGTATGTGTCTTTAGCAGTTGGGACACTTCACCAGCATAGAAACAGTCAAAATAATGATCTTGTACATTTAAATGTAATGTAGTATAGAAGAATGTAGTATTATGGATGGAGATGCAGAAGTGATTCAATGTACCTATGGGAGTCTGCCTTGTGGGGAAGAGCAGAGAGCAGGTCCTTGATCCTGGGCTTCTTCCTCTTGGAAGTCCCTTTTGTTCTCAGAGGCCTCTTGCATGCCTGGTTGACCAGACCCATCAGCCGGGCAACCCTGAGTCACATAGTTACAGAGGATGTTAGAATAACATTCTGCTTTTACCTAGCACATTGCACATGCACATTACACTGCCATTGTGAGAATGTGGCACTGCAACATCATTTAGAATAGCAACTTTGTTTATGAAGACTATCACCATTGAAATGTTGGTATTGTTTGATATAGTTTATAGTTTACTTATTCTGAACATGTTTAAGGAACATATTGCTTAAAATAGAGCAATACAAGTTTTTCAAGCCTTACTTTAACACATGCATTCCTACAATAAACACTGCTGTATGAAACTGGAGACTGCTGATGTTGGAATGTGCTGGTAGCGACCAAGAGAGTCTGTGGTGATCACCACGGCCTCACCTCTCTTTGTTCTCGTTGTCATCTCCACTGTCGTACTCGGACTCAGGCTCACTGGACAGGTCCATGTCCTCCTGGGGTAGAGGGGGGTAGTCCGGGGGGAAGGGTGGAGGCATGGGGGTGGGCCCGGGGACCAGGTCGTACTGTGGGGGACAGAGGTACAGCTAAAACACCTTTCTGGTCCAACACATTCTTTTCTGTATACAATGTGAACATTAAA
>JAXIVH010000009.1:13168197-13173197 GCA_036785325.1 Urophycis tenuis | reverse complement strand
CATTAGTGAGAAGTCATCTGTAGACAAACAATCTGACCAGCCAGCAGGTAATAAAGGCCCCGCCACAACAAGAACAACAACACAGGACCAACAGCATCTGACTCTTCACATCAAGGGTGTCGTGTTGTTTTAATCCAAAGGCGGAGGGCTGATTACTTTGCTGGAAGCATACAAGCTTCTCACTCTGCCTCTAAGCGAAGGGGGGTATGGAAGACCACCTGGTGCTACAGGTAGGACAGGTAGGACAGACGGTCTTGTCAGGGTGCTGGCAGCTGGCAGGACCCTGTCTGGATCCTCTAATTGGCCGGGATGCAGCAGACAGCTCCTGACCAAGCCATTCAGAGTCACTCAGTGGGCTGCAGAGAGTAGGCAGCACCCCAGACGGCTGGAAGCCAACATGGAAACAAACATGACAGCCCTTTCACCAGGCTCCGGAGCATGTGCCTACCACTAGTGTTTTTCCACTATACTATACTTGCGCAGCCTGACTTGGTGCAGCAGCCCAGCTGGGATGCGGCAGGGAGTTGGGTTTCCATTACAACCGGGCTTCCCACTTGAAGATGTGTTTTTAATTGATGAAGTTCTTGTCTTGAGTTAATGACACAACGACACACACCCAATTTAGTTTTATATTATAGACTACCATAAAATAAGATTGCTTTGTTGATTTGATCGAGACATTGAATATATTTTGGTTGTTTCAGACAGACGGAACACACAATGATATCTGCTATAACAAATTCAGTGTTTACCTTTTTTTGCTTCCTCATCTCTATAGCTCATTTAGAAACAATTTATTTCAGATGCTCTCTCTCTCTCTCTCTCTCTCTCTCTCTCTCTCTCTCTCTCTCTCTCTCTCTCTCTCTCTCTCTCTCTCTCTCTCTCTCTCTCTCTCTCTCTCTCTCTCTCTCTCTCTCTCTCTCTCTCTCTCTCTCTCTCTCTCTCTCTATATATATATATATATATATATATATATAATATAGATCATATTGCCCACACAATGTACTTGATATTAGGGAAAAAAAAAACGTGTTGAATATCAATATCAGCGATCTAATAGTGTGAAATATCGTCCAATATCCCGTCTTCAGACTGGACATTGAAAAAAGTCTGTTCTACTTCAACAAGCTATTTTGTTTTGCTAGAAAATATCATCAAACGAAAATTGCTGTATTGCTCTTCTATCTCAACTATAATTACCCGTTTCAGTTGGGCCAAAACAGAGACAAAAGTAAAGCACCCAGGGCTAACGTCAGCGCCTGAAGGCCAGAAGTGGGCGCCACAGCGGGATGCTCCAGCTCGGGGCGGAGGATTACATTGGTGGCAGAAAGTCAGTGCACCGCGGTGCCACTCGGCCAAACGTGCTACTGGAAGAACGCCATTGGGGTGGTACAGTGTGGATTAAAGAACCACAATCATAATGTGATTATTATTTTGATAGAGCCTGTAATAACACTTAACATTAGTGTCTGGTATCCCATAGTTGCTATGTCTCTGCCCATTCTTGGAGGTTGTGAAAAGCATGGATGCATTAGAAATGTCGAACATGTAGGTTTGTGTGCATGTGAATGGTATCTCTTGTAAACTGCCCCTTTGCGTATTGTAAAGAGGCAGACACAGTTGTCAATGTGTCATGCAAACAGATTTGTTTAGATACAGATACAGATCTAGATACAATTGAAAGTGGTTGTAGAATATAGATATTTCTCCATGTAAACATGGCGATAATGTGTATGCCATGTTCACTGCAAGAGACATTTTTTATTTTATAATAAACAATTACCTTTAAATTGTGTGTGAAATTACAATAAAAAAATCTTCCGACCAACCGTTTGAAATACAAGTCTGTAATGTATTGACATGAACCAACATTAGTAGTGATCCCTGCGTGGACAACCACACCACACAACACTTGTCAGTGTCGTATTTTGAGGGAAGTCCTTTGGAAACACAGTAAGAGAGGACTCCCATGTGCCTTGGTGATACTGATTGAGTGGTAACAGTGGTCATTAAATAATTCAAAGCAAATGAGCCGAGGTCAAAGAGTGCAGCGCCAGCAAAAGTGTCAGTTGTCCTTATTTCTGCTTATCTGCATGTTTTCAGGTGTCCGGTTTTCTCCTGAATTTTTGATTGTATTTTCCCAGCAGTGCTTATAAAGCCCAAATGTTTTGAGATATTGGATGCCAAAAAAAGTTTTAAAGGCAAGAGACATGCTTTCACATATTTAGCGTATAGTCCTAAATGAGCCTGAAGTCAGACAAGCTAAGCAAGCTCAATTGCTCATCTCTGGTATAAACACAAGTCAACAACTTACTTTATGACACAAATACAAATGGTGGTACTACACTATACAGAGCTGATGTTGATTGGATAAAAACTATATGTGTGGAAGGACATCTCCTTCCTTGCAAAAGTTAAAAGTTGGGGTCACAAACATTTTAAGAGCCTGAAATGGAGTCACAGACCAAAACAGTTTGGAAACCACTGTATAAAGAAAATCCTTACCCAAGACTAGGGGCAACTCCAACCTCTATGAGGGGTATGCTTGGCTGTTTCTTCTGTTTCTTCTTCTCCTCAGTGTCACCTGTAGCGCTGGAGAAGAGAAGGGTGTTTACCAGTCAATTAGTGAAGATATGTGTACATGATGCATGATGATAGATTCATATGTAATGTTTGGCCTTAATTGGCTCCTCAATGACGCAACAAATGTGATACTAGTTCAAATGAGACGGTCCAAATTATTGATTTGGGTTTTGAATTTGAATTTGCGACATTCTGGGACTTGACAACCTCTGACCATTTCCTTTGACATTTCTCAATTGAATCTAGTCACAATCAAATTACCATAACTTATGGGTCATGACATTGTGTCAAATCTGCATAATCTCTATCCAAAATCATGATCAAATCCAATTGAGGAAATGTACCCAGTAAAAAACAATTACTTGTCTTATAATGATCTAAGAGTAAAAATTATTTGAAAAAAAAGATGTGAATAAACAATAGCCACCTGTCCAACACTGGTGGGTCTTTCAGCACAGTAATGTGGTCTTGGCCCTTGGCAAATTCAACAACAAGTGTGTGACTGAGGATTTGCAGCTGGTGGAGCCTGTTCAGGGCCTGGAAGAGACATTAAGGTCAGAGCAGATACAAGATCACATTCAACTGGCTATGCCTGGAAAAGGTGTCTCATGAAGAATATTGTGAGGAAACATAATGAATTAAGAAGATCACCTTTGCTGCAGACTTCTCACTACCGAAGGTTGCATATGCTGCATGTTTCTGTGAATAAAGTAAGTTAAGTGAAATTGTGATGCAACGTACCAGACACACAAAAAATTGATAGGTAACCTGAGCACACTGCTTGTTAGTAAGACGACTGCCATTGAATTATGTTATTTATGATGAAATATAAACATCAAACACTCTAGATAAATCTCAGCCACAACTAATCATTGAGCCGCAAGTTGATGACAGTATGGAGACTGGAACATTGTTGGTTTCAATACTCCTTAAAAGCAGACATGCACTGTATATAGGTAGGTGTATGCACAAACCAGTGAGGCACAGGCTTATGTGTCCCATTCTTAATACCGGAGACCAATAGGCACAACCTACCAGTGGGCCTTTGGCTGAGAACACCCTAACTGAGAAAGCTCCAAAGTACTTGAGAAGATCTTCTTTCTCCTCTCGGCTCAGCTCGGACGGTAGGTGCCGCACAAGCAGAGTTTTACTTTTGACCAACGCGTCATCCTTGTCCATTTCACTACATGAGAGTAAAAAATACTGCAGTTAAAATTAATAATAATAATAATAATAATAATAATAATAACAACTAGAAAGTACATTTCCTGAAGAAAATGTGAAGTGTGTTGACCGCTGACCCCAACCGGATGCATTGCTTCAGCAAAACAGCTCTGTGTTGATTCATTCTAATGCAGAATGCCATTCTTCCTTTGCCTGGGTCCTTATAATCGTCTGCATTGATGTCTGTGATAGGGTTTGATATATAATATGTCTGTGTAGCTTACAAATTGTAGCAATATCGACAAGTTATAAAACGGGTATGAATTTGAAATGACCAACTGGACCTAGAGTGGAGCGCCCATGTGTGTGTATTGGAAGAGTGAGTGTCAAACAAACATTAATCATTCAAAAACTATAAATGGTATTGCTTAGATATTTGAATGTGGGTGACAGCATGAAAATATGGACCTTTTGATGTAGAATATGTGAAAGGTCTGTGAAAATTGTAGCAGCGGCGGCAGTTTACAAAATGTGTGGATATTTTCACCGAGTGCCATCACTCTAACAACTGAAGTTCATCATTCATTTCAATGGGACAAACACTATTTATAATAATACTTTAATATCCTAAAAGCTGTAAAACTATATAAAAAATAGACCCTGTTGATCCCTAAAGTAGCTGAATGTTTTAAAGTTTGAATTACGTTTCTAGCACAAAGAATGACAAAGTAGTTAAGCGGCAAAGTTGTGGAGAACGTGAGAGAGAGAGAGAGAGAGAGAGAGAGAGAGAGAGAGAGAGAGAGAGAGAGAGAGAGAGAGAAAGAAAGAAAGAAAGAAAGAAAGAAAGAAAGAAAGAAAGAAAGAAAGAAAGAAAGAAAGAAAGAAAGAAAGAAATATAGTGGGAATAACAATAGTGTGCTAGCTAAAAGCTAGCCCACGATTAAGAACAACAACAACAACAACAACAAAACACAACTCAACATAAATATGAAGCTTCCATCTTATCCTTCTCACTGGAGTCACGTCTCTACGACGTACACACAGAGAAACCTTTTAGAAGAGCGTTCGTCGGTAATGTACGGCGCTGTAGAATGCATACAGGTCTGCCATGAGAGACAACACACCAGATTCCATTCGATCATGTTTGGCTGATTCCCGCTCGGGGAATGAATTCAGTGTAATTCAGTCCTTGAAAGCATGCGATTACTTTACGAAATGATATCTTACCTTTGCTCAGTGTGGGGTTTGGAAGC
>JAXIVH010000009.1:13160697-13163197 GCA_036785325.1 Urophycis tenuis | reverse complement strand
CGCTCTACCTCACTCTACCTCATCTCTAACTCACTCTACCTCTCTCTACCTCATCTCTAACTCACTCTACCTCGCTCTACCTCATCTCTAACTCACTCTACCTCGCTCTACCTCGCTCTACCTCATCTCTAACTCACTCTACCTCACTCTACCTCGCTCTACCTCATCTCTAACTCACTCTACCTCGCTCTACCTCATCTCTACCTCGCTCTACCTCACTCTACCTCGCTCTACCTCATCTCTAACTCACTCTACCTCACTCTACCTCGCTCTACCTCGTCTCTACCTCGTCTCTACCTCGCTCTGCCTCGTCTCTACTCCCTCTACCTCGCTCTACCTCACTCTACCTCGCACTACCTCATCTCTAACTCACTCTACCTCACTCTACCTCGCTCTACCTCATCTCTACCTCGTCTCTACCTCGCTCTGCCTCGTCTCTACTCCCTCTACCTCGCTCTACCTCACTCTACCTCGCTCTACCTCATCTCTAACTCACTCTACCTCACTCTACCTCGCTCTACCTCATCTCTACCTCGTCTCTACCTCGCTCTGCCTCGTCTCTACTCCCTCTACCTCGCTCTACCTCGTCTCTACCTCGCTCTACCTCATCTCTACCTCGCTCTACATCATCTCTACATCGCTCTACCTCATCTCTACCTCACTCTACATCGCTCTACCTCATCTCTACCTAGCTCTACCTCGTCTCTACCTCGCTCTACCTCGCTCTACATCGCTCTACCTCGTCTCTACCTCGCTCTACCCCATCTCTACCTCACTCTACATCGCTCTACCTCATCTCTACCTCGCTCTACATCGCTCTACCTCATCTCTACCTCGCTCTACATCGCTCTACCTCATCTCTACCTCGTCTCTACCTCGCTCTACCTCGTCTCTACCTCACTCTACATCGCTCTACCTCATCTCTACCTCGCTCTACCTCGCTCTACCTCGTCTCTACCTCGCTCTACCTCGCTCTACCTCATCTCTACCTCACTCTACATCGCTCTACCTCGTCTCTACCTCGCTCTACCTCGCTCTACCTCATCTCTACCTCACTCTACATCGCTCTACCTCATCTCTACCTCGCTCTACCTCGCTCTACCTCGTCTCTACCTCGCTCTACCTCGCTCTACCTCATCTCTACCTCACTCTACATCGCTCTACCTCATCTCTACCTAGCTCTACCTCGTCTCTACATCGCTCTACCTCATCTCTACCTCGCTCTACCTCGCTCTACATCGCTCTACCTCATCTCTACCTAGCTCTACCTAGCTCTACCTCGTCTCTCTCAGCACCAAGCGACACAAGGTCCGCGCCTCAGACCAGGATGGCCAGTTGTAACTGCAAAATATTCTCCTGGCTCTCAGAAACCTTCCAAAGCTATAGGAGTACAGCACATGTGGGGAAACAGAGCTGCACATGTGAAGGATAAGAGGTGCTCTAACCCTCGGAGGGCCTAGAGAGACGTAAGATGTGTGTGCTTTTGATGTTGGACACATTTTTTTTTCTTTCATTTTCAAAAGTTAACCGTGTGCTTGCTGTGTAAATGTTTGTGCTATCTACCTTTTTATGTGTTGTGACCCTTACCTTTCCTTTTCTTTTTTAACCATTTTGTCAGGCTACAACATGCATGTGTTAATCATCTTTTAGATGAACGGTGATGTTCACCTGCATCTGCCCCAGAGTCGTGGATGACTCTGGGAGGAACAGAGTTGACAGGCTTCAAAGCTTGACTGCAGAAGGCACCAGCTGTTCACAGTGACATAATGGATTAGGCTTTTGGTTTTAACTTGTTCTTTAAAGCTGCCACCAGCTATTTTTGCTCCTCCCACTTTGTTGTGATTAATTTGTGTTTGATTTAGTGAAATGTTATGGTTTACATTTATTCAGCTCTATATTGGTGCAAACCATGAAACTCAATCAAACACAATATTAATATGTCATAAAGCATAGCCTTAATTTCCAAAGCATTAGTAACAGAAGATGTAACTGCTTCGGTGGTGGGGTCATCTTCCTTTTACTCACTCATTGAGAAATTTCAATTCTACTGTAAAATCTCCAATTACAGATGAGAAAATGTCAAACATTATTTCATAAGCCTTTACATCTCAAACCCATTGGTTTATATTTAAAATCTCTATCAGGTGACCTCAGACATTACATGATTGTCCTTACATTTAATAGAAGACTTGTTTAATTCTACTTGACTTTCAACAAATGTTGGCTGTGAGTAGTATTAAAGAGGGTGTGACAGAATGAATGAATGCGCAACAGATGACACAATGGAACTCTCTTTTATTCTATTCTGTTTCCTACAAGTAATAAACAAAAAATAGAAAAAGTTGATTTACTCAAATGAACAAATATCCTGACAGCAGGTAGCTCAACCAATCAGGCACCAGAACAGAGGATTGCTTGAAGGCACATATTGATGTGACTTCCTGGAGCCTGTTAGAGTGCACACAGAGCAGGTCAGAGCGCTGCAGGAACAATCCAACAT
>JAXIVH010000009.1:13153268-13160497 GCA_036785325.1 Urophycis tenuis | reverse complement strand
GATTCATGTGTCCGGTGAATGGTTTTTGGATCTAGTCTTAACCGTCCAGTGTCCGCATGCAAGGAGTCATGCCCCAACAGAGCCTCGGGTTATTTACATTTCTAAAGAATCTCGTGGCATTCAATCAAGCAAACCCAGCAAAACGTCTCAATACTCGCTCCTATTGACGTAAATGCACTGTGGATGCACTGGTTGTGCTGGTGGGAAGCAGAGTTCAACACATGGCTGCTAGTGTCCAGCAAGTGATAGGACAAGGGGGACTGTGGGTTTTCTAACACTAACAATCATGCTGACAAATTGACTCTTTTGGCAGCCCTGGGGAGTTGCAGCCCCAATTGGGGGTGGCTCTACAAATTAGCTTTTGTCAATACCCTGTTTTCCCATCTGTCCTCTCGGGATACGCTGACAGAAATATTAGTGACTGTAACCGGCAGTGGGAATTGAATCCTATTGGCTTATCCACAGGATCATTAGCATAGAAGGTGAATGGGAGTCCATGATTAGACACGTTGCCACCAGACTCCACTCGAGTTTCAGAGGCAATCGAAAAAGAAAGCATCGAAATAGATGCGTTCCATGACTTTTTCCCTTCACTGTAAAAATGTAGTTAGAAGTCACTGGTAACCATGTTCACTTATGTGAACTTGTTACTTCTTAATATGGATATCGAAATTGATATGTAGATGATGACAGATCATCTAGGGGCTGAGGTTGTAACGTACACTATTCTTCTGTATACTTACTAACTCGTGCTCTCTTTTTCCCATGCCCTTCACAAGCACAGACACTCCAAAAGACACATGCACAAACACACATACACATCCCAAGGCAATTAGGCAATTTCCCTCAGGGATCAATAAAGTATGTCTGTCAAAAGACATCCTTGTGAGACTAAACCTAAGTGAAAACAATAATCAGCATACTGTGTGTTTAAATGTGTTACTGCGAGAGCCGTAAAACACCAGACTAGTTTACTTCAACTGGTTACTTAGGTCTTGATATAATATGATATGATATTAAAAATAATCTTTCCCCCTGTGGAGGTCTTCAATACAGGGGGGGGCAACACGTCCAGTCAACTACTTCTAATTCCACAGACTATACTGCTGCCGTGCTGTCCTATCTAATCTTGTTCTGGCTCTATTTTACACAAACCATGTATCTGGAAATAAGTTAGATTAAGCACACAAGACTATTGATTCAGTCCAAATTGTGACACCATACAAGACAAATAATTACATTTAAAAAAGTTTCAACGCTTGTATTTCTAATGGCTTCTAAATGATCTGAGGCTGGGATGGATTACAATGAGTTTAGCACCGAGGAGGCCAGAGTGGCTGTGCATGTGTAAGTTTGCTTTCCCGCCGTGACAGTTTAACAGAGGTGTAGACATGCAGCACAGGCTCCAGTCTCCTGGTTCCAACCTTTTCTCTCTCTCTCACTGTTTTACTGCACTAGCAATGGGGCAATGGGCTATGGGGCAAACTGTTTAGGTCTCTTGGATGGTCATATCATTGTTCATGTATTAAACTCTCTACACAGATTTAATTTCGTGAGCATTTATATTGGACTACTTACTTACTAATTAATATACTCATAATAATACTGTTTATGTATAAAGCACCTTTCGAAATGTTACAATGATAAAACATGTTAACAAACACAGTAAGATGTGAGACTGATTGGTTTGGGCCGTGTCTGCATGTGAAACAGCAGTTACATGCCCAGTGCCAAAAGGAAAAGCTATGATTGCAGTCCATTAACCAGCCTATGAAAGGCTGAGGTGCAATGGATGCATTATCTTGATGAAAAAATATCTTACAATGCAAAAAATACAGCTAATACAGCTTTTGAAACAGAGTGTAGTCTACCTTTCCACTCTTCATTGTTGTTTGGTGATGTGATGTTCTGCTGCCTAGAGGAACACTAGATGCAACAATTAGTGCAATTGTATAAATCACTACCATAATTTCTCTAGCAGGACTAGTGGAATTTGCTTACCTCTTGCTATCTTCTTGTGTTAGTCCACAGCGATTGCATTAGGCTACACCATGCAGGGGATAACTTTGTAGATTAAACAGAAATATATTGTATTGTAATATATTTATTTTTAGATAAAAACAATATATTGTATATCTATATCTAATAATAGTTTATACATAAGTGTGTCGAAAATTGATTGTTTTAAATCATATTAGTAGGCCTATATGCTGAATTTATTTAAAAATAATGTTATCTTAGACTGACTGTTGTTCGATTGCTACCTTAAGTTATATTTAATATCATGCTTTTAAGAAAGTGTAAATAAAATGCTCTATAATCGTATTGCAGGGCATAGTAGAAAAGACAAAATAGATGAGGTATAATTCAATTTATTAGTCATTAAGTCGAGTGTGAATAGTCAAACAATTGTCATACAACTTTAATTTTATTATCTGACAATTAGTTTATGCCTCTAAACTCTAGATGACCCACTGAAATTGTTTGTTTCACCTGAAATAGGTGAAACAAACAAACCGTTTCTAGACTAGTAAACGCTCTCGTCAGCTTTCTGGTATACGTTTTTATTACATTTCTCTTGGATTTTATATATTTGCAAGATGCCAGTTCGTCTTTGACAGCCCGTAAAGTGTATTAAACAGCTCTGCAAAAAGACAGCGACTAGTAATGAATACATGTTGCTTGGTTTTAGCCACTCGGCGCTATTGCTGAGCCTCTGAGTAGCCGTCAGGAATGGAAAATGTTTTGGACTGTTTTTTATGCTCTCCGATTGCACACTCTACATGGATGCATATATGGCGAGCACTCTCCTCAGAGGGATACATGTGGATTTCCCCCACGACTTTGGTGTCCTGAACAACGTCCCTCGGCGAGTCCAGGTACAGCACTGCTTGTTTCCAGTGCGTCTCCGGGTTGAACGGGGACGTGGAGAGCACCAGCGGCTTGTCGTCGCAGGGGAAGCTCACCGTGAACCAGACGCACAGCGCGTTGACGGCCGCGGAGCCAAAACACTCGCAGGCGAACGTCCCCCGTACCGATTTCAACTGCTCCACCGTCACGGTGTGCAGGTCCAGTTCGGCGAGTTTGGATGGATGAGAAAGCACGTCTTCCACTGTCACCAAGTTGATAGTGATGTCATTGTTCATGATGCATTTCTTAGCGAACTCGGACATGGGAGACATGTCGATGCCATACTGGTCCTTAACGGTGCACCAGAAATTCAAACGGTCCTCCACTACCAAATCATTGATCGGCGATATGTAGAGTTCAGCTTTGCAAGGCAATATAAGGCCTTCAGGTTTTAGCCATTTGTCACGGGCGAAAAGGACAGAGTTAAGCATGGATTCGTGCAGAAGTGCGTACCCCATCCATTCGCTAACTATCACGTCCACACGTTCGGGTAAATCGATGGTCTCCACAGTGCCTCTGATGACCTCGATTCTATCATCCATCTTATTTTGTTTCACGATCTTCACTGCCTGTTCAGCAATTGAACATGCTTCTACGGCGTATACTTTTTTGGCCCCAGCTTGTACACAGAACATACTTAAAACGCCGGTGCCTGCACCCACGTCAAGTACAACTCTATCTCGTATCGAATCGCTGTTCCTGAGTATTGCTGTCCTGTAAGTGTTGGTTCGTACGTGATCTGCAATCATCTCCTCGTGGATAGTCACGTCAGAATAGCTGTCGAAGTACAGATTCTCCTGCACATTTTTATCCAGTTTCCTCTTCTTAAGGAGATGAGACATTTTCCTTATCTTTGATACTAAAGGAGTCACGTTGGATATTTTGGTGCCTGCTTCCGCATTTTGAATTCTGGTACTTGTAGTTTTATTGCGGCACGATTCGCAGGTGAAGTACGACATTTATTTTAATAAGAAACTACAATTCCCTTTTAAACTTCGCCAGTGGAGTGGCTACGATTTCTGACCCTACACGCAGTTCGGTATCACTGTAGCAGCTGTGTGTGTGTGTGTGTGTGTGTGTGTGTGTGTGTGTGTGTGTGCGTGTGCGTGTTTGTGCGTGTGTGTGTGTAATATATATATATACAGATATAAATAGATATTATTTTTAGACGTAAAATGTCTATATTTTCAAGCATGATCAGACATGATCATCCAAAACAAAATACATGAGCAACATATACATTGTTTTACATTAGTCTAAATAAGATTTGTGGAAGACACAAGAACTCGCTGACTAGCTAGTAGTCTTTACCTGCCTGGCAAATAACAGATTCAGCATTGTAAAGGTAATGTGGGGTCTAGTCACATAGATGGCTATAAATAGCACTAAGCTTCTAAAAATGTGTCTGACACACCAGCTGGTTGTGATTCAGCAATCTGTGTTGTTAGCTCATCACTATTAATCTTGAAAGGTTTACAAAAAAAAAAAAAACCTGAGGTATTGAACTTTAAATTCTGACGTTAATAGGATAATGAGCGTTCCATTTGGTATAACATATAACACATGGACACCTCTCGGTCACATTGCCAGACATTGTGCCCAACTGGATATTTGACTCAATGTGTCTGCTCCCTGGTATTTATTCTCCAACAATCACTTCTGTGATTAGAGATGCTGCAATATGTTTATTTACAGGACACATGGCCATACTGTTGGTGACTGATTCGTGCAGCAAGCAAAACAAGAGCAAGGCTTTGAATTAGAATTTCCATGCAGCACCCAAACCTCCCTTTGGGGATAAGTTATGTCTTTTAAGGGAAGCTAACCAATCAGAACCTCCAGGGGGAGTTTAACAAGCTACACAAGAAAGATTTGATCAAAGACTATTGAACATCTGATTCGTATCATCCACACATTTCTCTGGGAAGTAGTAGCAGGACTCATCTTACTTGGTGGCCTGGAAAAGACAAGACAAGCAGCTGTTGGCCATGTTGACTGTCATCCCACCTTCATCTCCTTTGCTCAGAGGAGAAACCCTGCCAGGCCCAGTCCTGGCCTCAAACCCCTGTGACCATTGCCTTCGTCCAGTCATCATGCGCTAGAGTATTTAGGCCACGGCATAACAAACACTGCTCAACTATCCGCCTTGCATATACTGACACACAAAGCACACTAGTCTTTATTCATTTTAGACAACTTTTAATAATGTTCTTGCCAACAGATGATCACCATTTTTTTATTCAAATAGTCCATGTGTACAAATGCACCCAATCACAAAGAGGAATTGGGACCATACAGATGCCAGAGTTAATAATAATAATTACTTTTATTTGAATAGAACTTTTCAGAGACCCAAAGTCACTTACACAATGAAACAAAGAACAAAGAAAGACGACAGTACCACATATAAACATACATACAGAGATACATACATACATACATACATACATACATACATACATACATACATACATATATACATACATACATACATACATACATACATACATACATACATACATACATACATACATAAAGAGATACATACAAACACAAGACAAGACATAAGGACAGGACAGGATCAATAGCAGTCCAATGGGCTGAGATGCAGGGGAGAGTGGTGGGGTGGGATGAGGGGGTAGCGGGGCATGAGGAGGGGAGAGGGCAAGGGGGGGTATTGTTAGGGTTATGGATAGGGGAGGTTGTAGGCTTGTGAGTAGAACTATGTTTTTAAACAGGATTTGAATGTGGGAAGTGAGGGGGGTGTCGCAAACAGATTGGGGGAGTGAGTCCCAGAGTCGGGGTGCTGCTGAGGAGAAGGCTCTGTTGCCGAAGGTTTTGAGTCCTGATGGTTTAGCGATCAGAGTGAGTGTGGAGGAGGATCGGAGGGCTCGGGAGGGGCGATTGGGGGTGAGGAGATCTGACAGGTAGGACGGGGCCAGGTGATGGACAGCTTTAAAAGTCAGGAGGAGTATTTTGAAGGTGATGCGTTGGTTGATGGGGAGCCAATGGAGAGTGGAGAGGACAGGAGTGATGTGGTAACAGGACCGGGTGTGGGTAAGGAGGCGAGCAGCAGAGTTTTGGACCAATTGGAGTCTATCGAGGGAGTGAGAGGTGATGCCAGTAAGGAGGGAGTTGCAGTAGTCCAGACGTGAGGAAATGAAGGCATGGATGAGGGATTCGGCAGCAGAGGGGGAGAGGCAGTGTCTGATCTTGCCGATGCAGTGGAGGTGAAAGTACGAGGTCTTGATGATGGAGCTGACATGGGGATCAAAGGAGAGAGTGGAGTCCAGGGTGACACCAATGTTGCGTGCCAGGGGGGAGGGGGTGATGGTCGAGGTGCTGATGGTGAGAGAGACGGGACCAGTTTTATTGAGGGTGGATTTGGTGCCTATGAGAAGGAGTTCTGTTTTGTCACTGTTTAGTTGGAGGAAATTGTGGGTCAACCATAATTTTATAATGGAGATGCAGGTTTCAATGTGGCTGAGGGGAGGGTTTTGGTTGGATTTGGTGCTGATGTATATCTGGGTGTCGTCGGCATAGCAGTGGAAGTCCAGGTTGTGTTAGCAGATGATGTGACCAATGGGGAAAGCAATGGGGGTAGCAGATGAAGAGCAGGGGGCCAAGGACTGAACCCTGGGGGACCCCTGCATAACAGGAGAGAGGGTGGATGAGTGGCCAGAGAGAGAGACAAACTGTTGCCTGTTTGTGAGGTAGGAAGTGAGCCAATCGAGTGTGGTGCCCTCAACACCCAGCTGGCGCAGCCTTACCAGGAGGATGGTGTGGTTGACTGTGTCGAAGGCTGCGCTGAGGTCGAGTAGTAGCAGGATGCTGAGGGCACCGGAGTCTGCAGAGATGAGGAGGTCATTGATGACTTTGAGGAGGGCAGTTTCAGTGCTGTGGAGTGGGCAGAAACCAGACCGGAGGGGTTCATAGAGGTTGTTTGACTGGAGGTGAGTATGGAGTTGGGCGGCGACAATGGGCAATGGGTTTTGGAGAAAAATGGCAGGTTGGAGATGGGGCTGTAGTTGGAGAGGTTGGCTGGCTCCAGGGTGGGCTTTTTGAGGATGGGTGTGATGGAAGCAAGTTTGAAGACAGAGGGAACAAGACCGAGGGATAGAGACTGATTGAAGAGGGTGGTGAGGTGGGGGAGGAGGACAGGGAGGCAGGCCTTGGTTAGAGTACTTGGGAGGAGGTCGAGAGAGCAGGTGGTTGACTTGGATGCAGTGATGATATCCAGAATGTGAGAGGAGTCACCAGGGGAGAAGGCAGTGAGAGAAGGGCGGGGGGGGGGGGGCGGGTGGATAGGGAGGGTGAGA
>JAXIVH010000009.1:13093268-13148268 GCA_036785325.1 Urophycis tenuis | reverse complement strand
ACCGACTTTCACTTCGTGTACCGAGGAGGGAGACAAGATTTACATGAACAGTATTGCTTTTCTCCAGCCTCCACTTAAACAAAAAAAAAAATCCATTCCACCACATTAGCACAATTGCTAATTGCATGGCTGTGTGTGTCCAATTGCACCCATTGATTTGTCCACAACCTTCTCCAGTTGAAACTGAATTGTGAAATTAAAGAGCCCTGTGCTGTCAGATGAAGGATTTTGTGTCACTTTAGCAAAACCGACAAGCTAATATGATGCACAAAACTGCTTACTCAAGCACCCAGGAGGCAGGCATTGTAAGGCATTTAATCATGTGTTGGAAATGTAGTTCAGATGTAGTTGCACCAGGTTTCTACGTCTTTTAGCATAACTCCTTTGGCTTTTTTGTGAGGAGCACTCAATTAGAAAGAAAATTTCTGCTCCGCCTCACTCCCCCACAGAGAGCTCATGAAACACAACCTGGTAGTATATGTGTGAGCAAATGACAAATTGAGCGTGTGCAGGAGTAACTAGATAAGTAAACAGCATATGACTATATTAGATACAGACAGACAAATCTAGACAGATATTAATGATCCCATGCAGATGGCTGATTATAAGATCTAGAAGCATACTGTGCACAACGTATGATACATATGTGTTTGGCTTTAATTCTTATTTTTCACCATCAGCAATTAACATCAAGGGAGACTTTTTTTAAATCTATTATATTTATTTATTATATTTGTGGGTCTTGCATCAACCCATTGCAATGTGCCATGTATCTCCATCTGTACAGCAAGTCAGATAGCTGATATGAAACAAGCAGCCTGCATGGTACACATGGGCATTACATTCAAGCATATAACAATTGTCACAACTCTGCCATCTGTCTGGCCTCTCAGCCATCACCTCACTGAATGTACATCACAGATTGTGCTGCTTGTACTATTGGTCAATGTGATGGCACTGAATGCAAAACATAGGTTGTGGTCTTCTTAAGGAGGTAAGTAATAGCCGGTGGATGCTTTTGTTGGAGTTAAACAGTGTTTTGTGTGACGTCCTCCCGTATCACTGAGCTCAATGAGTAACTTGGGGTGGACGCAGGAGGTCTGCAGGACTAATACAGACCTACAGGACTGTAGCGTTCTGTTCACGGATGGCATGTTAACTGGGACACCGTGGGCACCTCTGCAATATTAACGAACCCACCTGGAACACTTACAGAACAGAACAGAACTTACACCTCTCAATATTTATGGGAAATAATAATGTTCCATAGGAATTAGTATTGCATAGGCTTGCACTCAACCATAGACACACACACACATTTGTGACACATAGTAGAATGTGTACAGATTTTTCAGGGAGTTCAGAAGGCAACAGCACATTCCCACCTTGGGTGCAGAGAGATAGTTGTAGTAACTTGGTAGTTACTTTTATTGAAACGGTTTGGAGGGAATGTGCCCGGAGGCTACTGCAACTACTCTCATCAACTGTGCTGCTTGCCACCACATATTGACTCTTTTCCAAACAGAATTTGGTTTGCTTTGTTTATGAAGCTGCATGTAAATGTGGAAGGCAGAGCTCACATCTCTGTTTTTGCTTCACTGTAATCACCTCAAAATAAATAAACTATTATAGAAGGCAAATATATTATTAGCAATATTTACAATATATACATGTTCTGCTTAGCTTTGGCATGGTTGCTATCTGGTTTATTGAAACCACAATATTGGTTTATTCTATGCCTTTCTGTAGGAAGTTGATGTGGCTATTCATACTAAAGCCAATTTGCACTGATTTAGCCAGCAATCTATATTGTTGGCTAAAACCATTATACAATCTATTTGAAAGCATGTTTCCGTAGCAGCAGCTGTAGTGACTCTTCTTTCCTGACCTCTAATTGGTACAGTGTGTGTGCTACGGGGGACAACGCACTGTTAAAAGGTTGCTCTGGGGCAGTGCTGACACACTTGAGGACACACTTTAGTTTCACTTTGTCATTGCATTCCCTCCACTTGCCCCACAATATGCTGTAAATAATTATCCCTGCATTTATTTTGATACCTCAGGGTTTCTCTCAGCATAATTGTGAAATATTAGGCTGGAATGGATTTCTTTTCAAACAGGTTGTGGTGAAAGTAAAAGCCCTTCCTGGTGAATCACATCCCCTAAGCATGGAAGAGTCTGGATTTAAAGGCCACACAACACGAGTGTGGTCTCAGAGTACCTGTTTTATTCACATTGTAAATTCACTTGGGCTTAGCCCCCCCCCCCATACACACACACACACACACACACACACACACACACACACACACACACACACACACACACACACACACACAAACACACATGCATAAACAATCACCATAATAAAATAAAAAAATAAAAATAAGTTTACCTAATCTAACCAAAACCACTTATATTTAATGCTATATTAGTTAAAATGTTTTATTGCATTGTATTATATATAATAATCATTTAATTATTGATTTACTTATTTTCCTTGCCCTACTGCTCAGAATCACTGAACAAAAATCATTAGAAAGACACTGATAAAGTCAAAAATTCCTAGGGCTTACAGTTAAACATAATGCATATTTTATGCTGCATGCTTGAAGAAATACCCAAACTACACTATGGCGTGGTTAATTTATGTCTGCTCAAGTGTGTGACAACTGCTAACATGTTTCCTGTCTATAAATACAACATGGGGCACCGTGTAGCTGACATCATGTAACCTTGCTAACAACCAAATTATTTGCTCCTTTAATGAGCCGAGGTACAGCATTACTGTTGCAATGCATGTTCCAGCTGTAGGATATCTTCTACCCTTCGTTGTCATGACAAATCTGTCAGCGATGGCGTTGGTAATCTATCCCCTATTATTATATTATTATATATTAGTTGTTGAGAATCTAGTTAGCAAGACACAAAGTAAAAACCAACATGTGTAAAATTGTATCATTTAAAGATGATTATTTGCACTATATTTTTATAGTATTGTATATTAAACACAGGGAAATAAATAAGTAAAGACTAACGGAAAATTTAAAGTAATTACATTTACACAAAATAGATTGATGTTTCCTCAAATGTTGTCGATCAATTTAACTGCTATTTATTGAAATGATAATCTAGTGGGAAGAGCTTGATGACTGTCCTCAAGTAGAACACATTACATGAACTATAATGTTTTCTTAGCATGCGGACACATACATGCACACACACACGCACATACACACACACAGTTTCTCCTGATGGTGGCTAATTTAATTTCTACTATTATGGGTGACCTATGCCAGAGTTGTTTTGACATTAATGATTTCCTTTCCCTTTATTTCAACTATCAGGATTGGACTCTGAGTGGTCCGAAGCTGGGTGGCCTGGTTTGTGTTGGCGTTCCTGTTCAAATTGAACGTGAAGTGTGCTGGAAAGCAATCATCACGCCACACACATACACATGCTCTGGTCGCCACGGTAACAGCAGAAGGTACAGAAGTAGCTACAGTAAGTAGTATACGGTAATGTATCGATTGGTTCTACAGTTCTTACAGTAACTACATTGATTAACTACAGATACATTATATAACTACAGGAACTAATTAACTTCAGCGTGTTTTAAGTAACTGTTTCTCTTTAATCCTTTCCATGCATAATGACAATGTCAACAGAACACATTTGAACATGATTTTCTAATTGGATTCTTACTTATATTCTTGCAAATAGACTAAGTGTCAGCAAACAAGATGCTTAGCTTCACGACATACTACTAAATTCACAGAGACTCAAAGGCATAGTTTATCTCAAACCAAGACAGCAGTCATTTTTTTAATCTTTATTTTATTCTATATTTAAAAAGCATGCGGGTTCTTAGTGCCAGACTGCTTGGATCAGGAGTTCTACAACATTCAGATGTGTCTCCTCTGTGTGTTCCTCTGGGTATTAGAAACCTGCACAGAAATCACACATTTTATTCCAGAAAGACATACAATAATTATATATAATATCCAATGGAAATGTCAGATTCTATTGCAAATAGCTGTGTGATCTGCTAGTCCTAACCATGGGGTGGGTGGTAAACTTATGGCTTGTTTACAAGTCCTACACTGAGTGGACCAGTTCATTGAAAGAGAAAAACACACATTAGGTATGAACAACCACCATCAAGTCCTGCCTCAGATGAGTGGCTGTTTTGTATTGGAGGACAATAAATTACTAAAATGTAGAGCTTGATAGGAATGGTGACAGCAACATTATGGACTTCATTATGGAGTTCTGTTTTGCTTTGGTGTAAAAATTGAGCTCAAGTGAGAGTGAATGTTTAGCTTTCTGTGTGAACATAGTCTAATAACCACCAAATGAGGTGGCCTGCTGCTACGAACATTAAAAATTACTTTTGATCTGTTTCTGTATCATCTGCCATCTGATGATGACAGATGGTACATAAACAAAGACAATTTCATTAATTAGTTTCATTTAACAGCAACACTGTGTGTATTTTGGTGATCAACCCTTGATTTCGGGGTCAGGATTTCAGTTTGACACTTGCCAGGAGGACTGAGGAGACATACAGGGACCCGGGAGGTGGTGAATAGATATACAGGGACCACGAAGGGAGGGGTTAGCAGACATACAGGGACCCGGGAGGTGGTGAATAGATATACAGGGACCAGGAAGGGAGGGGTGAATAGACATACAGGGACCCGGGAGGTGGTGAATAGATATACAGGGACCAGGAAGGGAGGGGTTAGCAGACATACAGGGACCCGGGAGGTGGTGAATAGATATACAGGGACCAGGAAGGGAGGGGTTAGCAGACATACAGGGACCCGGGAGCTGGTGAATAGATATACAGGGACCAGGAAGGGAGGGGTTAGCAGACATACAGGGACCCGGGAGGTGGTGAATAGATATACAGGGACCAGGAAGGGAGGGGTGAGTAGACATACAGGGACCCGGGCTGGGAGGAGGGAAGGGGGGTGGGGGGGGGGGGGATAAAAACAGGAGCCCCTTTGCATCGCTACAGTGATGACAAAGTTCTCTCACACCTCTGTGACTGAGCCCCCCTGGGCCAGAGGAGGGGGTTAGACATGGCATCAGTCCAAGGACTAAAAGCAAACGCTTCAGTGGTTCGACAGTCGGCCTTTGGGGTGAAGATGGAAGGACTTATTTTGTATTTCAAAAACAAACCACAGGTGAAAGTTAAGTGTATGATACAATAATAATGCATGCAAGGCATGCAAGTGGATCCAAGATGGCGGTGCGTATGGACGCAGCGGCCCCTCTCTGTCCCGAAAATGTGGTGCATACATGTTTGTCTTCGTCGGTGTGCCCGAGTGATTTTGTGTTTTCATTGCGTTTGCCCGTCCCAAGGCGCACATACAGCCGTGGGACTCTTTTCAACATCAGAAACCACGCTATTCACGAACCAAACCCGGCACTCACCAAGGAGCTACACGATCTCGGTCTACTCCGGCGGCCCGCTTCGACACCGACCCCCACTACTGCAGCGCACCCGCAGAGGAAGCGCCGCAGGCGGTGCGAGAGGAGGCAGAACCGAGGGAAGCGCGGAGGTATCCGGGCAAGGCTAGCGGCTAATCCACACAAGCTGGCTATACCGTCCATCGTACTCATCAATGTACGCTCCTTGGACAACAAACTGGATGAGCTACACCTTCTGAGATCATCCCAGCGGACTGTGAGAGAGTGCTGTGTTTTCGTTTTCGCGGAAACATGGCTAAACAACAACATACCGGACTCCACCATCCAGCTCGACCAGCTAACATGCTATCGAGCGGACAGAGCCCTCGCTAACGGTAGGACCCGCGGCGGCGGTGTCTGTGTTTATATCAGGGATGCTTGGTGCCAGGACGCTGTGATGGTTTGCAGACACTGTTCACCCCTTGCGGAGTTTATGATCATTAAGTGCCGGCCTTTCTATCCACCGAGGGAGTTTTCTGCCATTCTGCTAGTGACAACAACGATCGAGACAAGGCACTAAGTGAACTGTATAGCGCCATCTGTGACCAGCAGACAGCCCACCCAGACGGATTCCTCATTGTAGCTGGGGATTTCATCCACGCCAACCTCAAGACAGTGTTTCCTCATGTGTACCAGCACATAGACTTTCCTACAGGAATTAACACTCTGGACCTGGTCTACACCACACAGCGAGGAGCATACAAGGCCTCACCCCTCCCCCACCTCGGCGCTTCAGACCACAGTACTGTTATGTTAATGCCAGCATACAGGCCTAAGGTCAAAGTCAGACCGGTCCAGAAGCAGATTCAGGTGTGGCCAGAGGGTGCTTCCTCAGCACTACAGGACTGCTTTAACACCACAGACTGGGACATGTTTAAACAGGCAGCCACCTACAACCAACACACCAATATCCAGGAGTATTCGGACACTCTTACTGCCTACATCAGCAAATGCATTGATGATGTCACAGACACCAAGACCATCACAGTACGGGCCAACCAGAAACCATGGCTGACGGGGGAAGTCTGTGGTTTATTGAGAGCCCGGAATGCTGCTTTTAGAGCAGGTGATGAGGCTGGCCTGATATCAGTGAGAGTCAACCT
This sequence comes from Urophycis tenuis, assembly GCA_036785325.1. Taxonomy (NCBI): domain Eukaryota; kingdom Metazoa; phylum Chordata; class Actinopteri; order Gadiformes; family Phycidae; genus Urophycis; species Urophycis tenuis. The sequence continues at coordinate 13,141,687 of JAXIVH010000009.1, read as the reverse complement.
GATCCGGGGCATCAAGCTAAGAGGCAGTACCAGGATATCCAAACACTTCACTGACAGCAGAGACACTAGGAGCCTGTGGCAGGGGATACAGACCATCACAGACTATAAACCCCGACCACAGACCTGTGACAGTGACACCACTCTGCTGAACAATCTAAATAACTTCTTTGGACGGTTTGAAGCAGACAACAGCACCCCTGCACAGAAGTCACCACCCACTGCAGATGACCAGGTGTGCCTCTCGCCAGCCAGTGAGAGGAGATCCCTCTCCAGGATCAACGCTTGCAAGGCTGCAGGGCCTGACAACATTCCCGGTCGTGTGCTGAAGGAATGTGCGGAGGAGCTTACATATGTCCTCACAGACATGTTCAACACCTCCCTGAGCCAAGCTGTTGTCCTTACTTGCTTCAAGAGCACCACCATCATCCCGGTACCGAAGAAGGCCTCTCCATCCTGCTTTAACGACTACCGCCCCGTTGCACTGACCCCCATCATCATGAAGTGCTTCGAGCGGATGGTCATGCAGCACATCAAATCCATCCTCCCCCTTTCACTGGACCCATACCAAATTGCATATCAGGCCAACAGGTCGACCGATGATGCAATCTCCACCGTCCTCCACTCAGCCCTCACCCACCTGGAGACCAAGGACTCGAATGTGAGGATGCTGTTCCTTGACTTTAGTTCAGCTTTCAACACGATCATCCCTCAGCAGCTGATCAGGAAGCTGGACTGTCTAGGACTGCAGACCTCACTGTGTAACTGGTTGTTGGACTTCCTGACTGGAAGACCGCAGGCAGTCCGGGTCGGCAGGAATGCATCCAACACAATCATGCTGAACACAGGGGCCCCCAAAGGATGCGTGCTTAGCCCCCTTCTCTTCACCCTGCTGACCCACGACTGCACTCCATCTTTCAATAACAACCTCTTCGTCAAGTTTGCGGACGACACAACTGTGGTGGGGCTCATCAACCACAACGATGAGTCTAACTACAGGGAAGAGGTGAGCCAGCTGGCCGAGTGGTGCAGAGACAACAGTCTCTCTCTCAACGTGCAGAAGATGAAGGAGATTGTTGTCGACTTCCATAGAGCCTCAACCCAGCACCCCCCACTGACCATCAACGGTGCTGCTGTAGAGAGTGAGCAGCACCAAGTTGCTGGGGGTGCATCTCACTGAGGACCTCTCCTGGAACTGCAACACCGCATCACTGGCAGGCAAAGCTCAGCAGCGCCTCTACTTCGGAGAGCGAGAGCACCTGCCCCCATCATGTGCTCTTTCTATCGGGGAACCACCGAGAGCATCCTGACCAGCTGCATCACTGTGTGGTACGGCGGCTGCACTGCATCCTGTAGGAAGACCCTACAGCGCATAGTGAGAGCAGCTGAGAAGATCATCGGTGCTCCCCTCCCCTCCCTCCAGGACATATACAGTCCACGCCTGTCCCGCAAAGCACTCATCATTGCGGGTGACTCCACCCACCCCTCTCACTGCCTCTTCAACCTCCTGCCCTCTGGGAGGAGGATGAGGAGTCTCAAGGCAAGGACCAGCAGACTGACGGACAGCTTCATCCACCAGGCGGTCAGGATGCTGAACTCCCACTCAGCACTGACCCCCCTTCTTTCTCTGCCCTCTGCCCGCACAAACATTGGACATTGACACCAACCCCCACCCACCCCCCCACCCATTCAACCCCGGACACCCACACACAACCCCTCTCCCCCTGGACTTTAACCCCCTACCATCCACCACCACACACCTGCTCACCACCATGCACAGCCCCACCACCCCCTACCACCATGCACAGCCACTTTACACTTTACCACTGTCCATACTGTTTATACAACTGTTTATAGACTGTTTATACTATGTCCATACTATTTATTTATTACTGTTTATTACCCTCCATACGCTGCACTTCTTACTGTTTACACTGTTTACAACATTTGTACATATTCGCGACCCCCTTTTTATTTAGATTTTTGTACTTATATTTTTATATATTTATATTTGCATGCATGTCTCGCACAAGGGATCGAGGGAAATGGCATTTTGGTTTTTGTGTATGTCCTGTAAATTCATGAAAACTGACAATAAAGTTTACTTGACTTGACTTGACTTGATGTTTATGCATCGGACGGTGTTTATTAGACATTTACCAACAGCTGCAGCTGCTATTAAGAAGGTGCCACACACTAATTTCCTCTTTTCATTCCGCTTTGGTTAGACATATTACATTTAATTCCTGGTGCTGACAGAAATACAGAGCGATTGGTGCTCTATAATCACAGACAGGCGGGGCCATTCTTTTACACAGAAGAGGGAGAAAGACAGAGAGAGAGAGAGAGAGAGAGAGAGAGAGAGAGAGAGAGAGAGAGAGAGAGAGAGAGAGAGAGAGAGAGAGAGGGCTGATAAGCGATAAGCGAACACACAGGAGGGGCTGATGTGCATAATCTTTAACCAGCAAGCTTTTATTTCCCAGCCCTGTTGGCTACAACTGTAACATGACCACAGGGTTAAAGAGGTGGATGGTCCAGGGAGCAATGTATCATTAGAGGGCCATGTAGAGTAGACAGACAGACAGACAGACAGACAGACAGACATACTTTATTGATCCCTGAGGGAAATTGTCTTCGTGACAAAACTCCAGTTGAAAAAAGAGGACACTCTACGTATAGTAGAGTGTTAGAAAATATAAATATAAATATATAAGGAGACCTAAATAAAAATATAAAACCTATGTAAAAATAAAAGTATAAACCTATGTACAAATATAATGTAACCTATGTGACAAAATATATAAAAATGTACATCAAGAAATGATAATATACATAAATGTACATACATCCAGGCATACACTACAAGGTAATAGCATACACTAGGATGTAGCATGTGAAATATTACAGTGAAATGAAATGACAGTCATGTAATAAGATATAGTGTAGTGGACCAATTATGCAGACGACAGTGACAAATTGTACAGTTTGATGACCACAGGCAGGAATGATTTCCTATGTCGCTCTGTGGTGCATCTAGGTGAGAGGAGTCTTCTGCTGAAGGTACTCCTCCGCTGAGCTAGGGTGGAAAAGAGAGGGTGAGAGGCATTGTCCATGATAGTCCGTAGTAGTAGTAGTATGAGCTTTCAGACCACATGGTCAAACAAGGAAAACATATATGACTATATCTATGTCATCTGTCAGTCTTATGGATCTTTCTTGCTCAAAATGTCTATTAACCTTCTACGACAGTTATAGGAAGGAGGAAAGACTCAAACCGCATACATGCCACTGGTTATTTGCTTGTATCATTTCTGCTATTGGATTATTTTCTGGTCTTTTTTTATCATTGAAATACAAGAAACCTTTACTCCTGGAAGTTAGGTAAACACAAAAGATACCTAGTCAAACTGTCCAGCTCTCATCGCAGCGCTGGACCTGACATCTCTTTTGCATCTGTGTGATCATGGCCTCACCCCCACGGAACAACAAGCTAGTTTTGTGTGGACCCCTTTACACTACACAGAGAAAGAGAGAGAGAGAGAGAGAGAGAGAGAGAGAGAGAGAGAGAGAGAGAGAGAGAGAGAGAGAGAGAGAGAGAGAGAGGGGTACACTTCCAAAGAAAGAGTTATTCTGATTCAGTGTAAGCGTTAGCCCTGGAGCTTATTAGAATCTGGGCTCGTCTTGGAGGAGGGGTGGGGGGGCTTACACCATTATGAGCTGCATGGCCCTGAGTGGTCTCCAATGGAAGGCTTAGGATGCTGGCTGATTTACTATAGGCTCCTAGGCAACCACTCCCCATCCTTCCCTTCACACACGCACACCTTTTCTCTTTAAGCAAAATAACTCAGGTATAGTATATGATGGCTCTTCTCTCTTCCTCTAGGCCCTTCGACTGTCCACTCAACTGGGGAATTCTCGGACCTTCTCTATTCACTCAACATATCCCACCACCACCACAAAGAAAACAGTCACCATCATGGCAGAATACATTTAGAATACATTCATAATAACAGGAATGCAATGTACCATGAATTCGTCAGCCACATGGCGCCATAGATAAATATTGGTTTTGAAAAAGATGCCCACACACAAACTACAGTGGCACTCTGTAAACTCTCTTGCTTGGGGGAGTGAGTGTGAATTTAGATAGTTCATTGTGGTCAAGCTCAGAGTTGTACCATAGCTTGGTGGCGTTGGGAGTGCAGCAGTGTGTTTGTATGGCAGTTGACGAAGGACATGTGCAGGGGCAAGGGGTGGAGACCCAGGCGGTGAGCTCATTGAGGTTTGCCATCATGCCTCTAGACCTATGACTGATCATCTGGCATCACAGGGGTCTCCGATGAGGATTTTCAAGGTTATATAACAAAAAAAGGAGACAAGGTTTGCAGAGAAATATAAACCTGGCAGTGATGCGATGAATATTAACACATCCATGCACTCTTAGTCATACACACAATAGTCATAAAATCAAACATCCATGTGCACACACACACACACACACACACAAATACCCATTTAATTTAATATCCATGCACACATACATGTACACACACACACACACACACACACACACACACACACACACACACACACACACACACAGACCCTCATACAAGCAGACACTACACACAAACCTGTACTGACACACACTTGAACGGAGGCATGCTCATGTAGATACACACACCAGCATTCACACGATTCATTTATTTGCCTTTAAATGGATTACATAGGACACACATACAGTACACACACACACTGCACACATACCCCGCAACAGCAGCTCACTTGATGATTTTTTTATTCATGCTTTTGGAAAAAATGCGAAAATACAAAAAATACAAAAATAATAAAAATCGTTATGTTAAGTTAAAAAGGAAAACCCATCTGGTATACAATAATCGAGTTATTGAGTTGTATTTATTGGAATCCATCCTTCTTCTCAAATATTGAAACATGTCTCTGCAGTGACACATAGCTTACTTAAGAGTTAAGAAACCAGGGTAGAAAGAATTTCAAGGAGAATTTAGATGCAGCAGTGGAAGAGTCAATTCCTGTATGAAGCTCATTTTTTCTCTACTGGACTCTCCTGTATGTGGATGAAGGGCGAGTCCAATGGTATTCATTCAGAATCATCACTATTATCATAATAATCAATTTGTAACGAATGCAATTTCCCTCAGGGATTATTAAAGTACGTCTGTCTGTCTGTCTAATCAGTATGGTCATTTGAAGGATGGATCTCCCACAATGAGGACGCATGCTACCCACTGAACTAAACAGCAGCAGGCTTGGTGTCACCAGCAGCACCAAAGAGGAGACACAATAACTTGAAATAAGTCATTCTTATCCTTGACTAATTCTAATCATCTACAACAACCGATCTCATTCATAATGGTGCCTCACAATACAGTTGGCAAATGTGAGTGACCCTATGCCGAATACACAACACCCAACACCAGCATATGGGGCCATCCTTAAAAATATTTCTGTTTGCAGTAACAACCAAAAAAAAAGGGTTGGTAGGTCTATATTTTGTTTTTCAAAATTCAAAAAAAAAAAAAAAAGAACAACAAATTTGCATATCATGACGTCACTGGCTGCGTCTCCAACCTGAAGAACAGTACAGTCAGGGCTGGTGCTAGCCATTTGGGTGACCTAAGTATAAATGCATTGTGGTGCCCCCCAAAAATGGACATCCATCCATCCATCCATTTCTGCCGCTTATCCGGAGTCGGGTCGCGGGGGCAGCAGCCTGAGGAGGGAAGCCCAGACTTCCCTCTCCCCAGCCACTTCGGCCAGCTCTTCCGGGGGGATCCCGAGGCGTTCCCAGGCCAGCCGAGAGACATAGTCCCTCCAGCGTGTCCTGGGTCTTCCCCGGGGCCTCCTCCCGGAGGGACGTGCCCGGAACACCTCCCCAGGGAGGCGTCCAGGGGGCATCCTCACTAGATGCCCGAGCCACCGCAACTGGCTCATCTCGTTGCGGAGGAGCAGCGGTTCTACTCTGAGCCCCTCCCGGATGACCGAGCTTCTCACCCTATCTCTAAGGGAGAGCCTGGACACCCTGCGGAGGAAAGTCATTTCGGCCGCTTGTATTCGCGATCTCGTTCTTTCGGTCACTACCCACAGCTCGTGACCATAGGTGAGGGTAGGAACGTACATTGACCGGTAAATCGAGAGCTTCGCCTTTTGGCTCAGCTCCTTCTTCACCATGACGGACCGGTGCAGAGCCCGCATCACTGCCGACGCCGCACCGATCCGTCGGTCAATCACCCGCTCCATCCTCCCCTCACTCGTGAACAAGACCCCTCCACTTGAGGCAGAATCTCCTCCCCGACCCGGAGAGTGCACTCCACCCTTTTCCGGCCGAGAACCATGGACATCAACTCAGTAATTGTCAGTACATTTCTCTTTATTTCCAAAATAACTCCACAATTACACTTGCTGATGGCCTCTCAGTGACAGGACTCACTCTGCCAGAAGTGGTGGTTGTGGGCTGGGTTGTATCTGTACCTGAACTAGTAGTTGATGGTTGTTGGTCAGGGCTGAGTGCTGTTGCAGTCTGCAGAGCTTGGTGGTTGATGATGTGTGCTTGAACTGCTGGTTGATGGTTGATCATCTAAATCTTCCTCCTGGTCTTGAGGAACTCCTTGCACACATCTAAGCATTGACCCTGCATTCAGAAATACAAGAAAAAATACTCAGGGATTGTATGCTGAAATACAGTTTTGCACCTTGATTCAAAAACAATATTAACATAATAATTAAGAAGAAGAAGAAGAAGAAGAAGAAGAAGAAGAAGAAGAAGAAGAAGAAGAAGAAGAAGAAGAAGAATTACTCATTTGATTAATTACAGGTTTATGTAAGCCTATGTGTAAATCACTGGTACATGACAACATTTAAAACTATTTTATCTTTAAAACAATGATTGATGGCTCACAATATAAAAAAATCTACATAATTTGAAAACTATAAATGTGAAGGGAGGGGGATTTCTTTCTTTTCTTTCAAGTTGTAGTTTCACCTGCAGATGTCGGCCTTGGCCCCTTGGCCTATGAACCTCTCAAAAATATCGTCATAGAACAACTACTAAAATTGATGAACACACGTCTAATTTGGCTTAACACATCTCGTTCAGTTGCAAGGTTTCTCAGAATTCATGTTACCAGGAGCCGTTCTTCATTCATCAACTCATTACTTTAAAGTATCAGATTATGTAGCATTACTTTTTCCACTACAGTACACAATGGCATACTTGTTGGTTCACAGTACACATGCATAACGTAGGCTACATAACAAACGCCAAATTAACGTCCTGAAATGCCATAGGCCTATATGAGTAAACTTGGCTAATACTTACAGAACACTTAGAACACGGCTATATGAGCTAACGTTAGTTTGTTGTCGTTAACGGTAACATTACCATTAGACATGAGCATAGACATTCATACAAGGACAGATGTTACAGAATTAGCCATTTTTATTTAAAACATTGTCTTACCTGCCATCGACGCGCTGTCTCTTCTTCTTTCGCTTATCCGCCCCCGACTCTTGATGCCTTTTCGGGGCCATGTCTAAACACAGGGGTCTACCAAACCTGAGAATGATCTAATCGAACATACCACTGGGATGTGGGGGAGGGGGGCACCAAAAGTAGAGAGAGGGCCGCACAGGCATCTTTTTGTCAAGCAAATGTTACTTTTGTATTGCTTATCTATTAACACGTTATACACATGTTCATTTTAAATATATTGTGTTATTATGATTATTTTTATGATGATGATTTTTTATGAGACAGATTTTTTTGGTGCCCTACGCGCAGTGCGTGTTCTGCGTGTGCTGATCGCTGGAGCTGAGTACAGTGTAAATGTAAATATTAGTGGTCTCCTTCACATTAGTCGACACGTCACTGTAAGACTCGAGGGGAGAAGGGATGGTAAAGATCTGGGCACAGGTCTTCCAGAACTTCATGTCACGTTATAGCGGTGTCAAGATATGTCAATTCATTTTTTAAATGTATTGCTACGGTGCCTGAACCCGTATAACTTTGAACGGTGACCGCAAACATTTACTTTACTGCAGCCGCAGCCATCATAACAGACAAGCGCGAACCATTGATGAAATGAAGTGAATATAAAAGAAAGAACGTAGCCTACGTGTGTAGGTAGGCAATTTATATTCGCTATACTTACTCAAATATAATTAATAGGGTTTTTTGTAGTTGCATTAGTTGTTTGAAGAGTAAAAACAAACAAAAAAACGGTTGGTTTTAACGTAAGTTTACAACCGGCAAGTCGGTCGGACTTAAAGGGAAAAAAATATATATATTTGGGTCGGTCGGGTTACGGCAAACCCAAATATTTTTAAGGATGGCCTAGTTGTTGTGGATGAATCGTTTTGTCCACACTGACATTGAGGTTGTTTCAAGACTTTTTCAGACAAGTCTGAACAAGCATTTATATTTATTGGGGACATGCTTATTGATATAATAATTTGTATTCATTTATTTTAATTAATTCCTGTCCCTGCTCCTCAACCTGTCCAAGCTCCAGCTCCTATGCAAGCCCCGATTCCCCAGTTCTACCGACCAGAACATATTTCTTGGGACTCTTGGAATTGCTGCCCTTTCCTGGTCCAGTGTGGTCTGCATTTCGAACTACTGTCGTTCTCTTTCCAGACCGAACCCGTCGAGGTAGCATATGTCATCTCCCACCTCACCGGCAGAGCTGAAGCATGGGCTATAGCCGAGTAGGCCACAAGTTCCCTGTCTGTTTTTCCCTTGAGCTTTACACTGACTCGACCACATGACCACAGTTCATGATGCAGTGAGAACATTGAAGGGTCTTCGCCAGGGCAAGCGGCGGGATTCCGAACTACACCATCGAGTTCTGCACCCTTACAGCTGGCACGGGCTGAAACTTTTTGTCCCTGTTTGATGCCTTACTGTCTTAGCTGTTCGACCTCATCAGTCCGCTGCCGATGACTCTGCTTCGTGGTGCTTTTCCCCTCGTCACTTCCAGTATTAGTGAACCCTGGGGCAGTTGAGAGTTTTATGGATTGGGGGTTAGCAAATAGCATGGACTCAATTTAGTTATCTTGCCCAAGCGGTCAGATGCTAATCAAGTTTCAAGTTTTCAGGTTTTGCTCTGGATGGTTGGTTGCTGTGTAAAATCACTCACCCGCACTCAACCTGTTAAGATCATCATTGCCAAGGGCCACACTCCTGAGTTTCCATCTGTTCCATCTGAACTCCCCATTACATACAGTATTCCTTATCATGAATAATAGTAATAATAATAATAATAATAATAATAATAATAATAATAATAATAATAATGATAATAATAATGCTAATAATAATAGTATGGACTTATTAGTGCTTTTTAAAGTTCCCAAAAATGCTTAACCATTCATGGAGAGAAAACAAAAACAAGCAGTAGACTATTTTGGAAAAAAGAAAAGATAAGTAGGGAGTAAGAAGACGGGGTTAGCCGAGGAAGCCAAGTCTGAAGAGGTAGGTTTTGATGGGTTTTTTTAATAATGACAGTGTGGAGGCATTTCTTATGTGGTTTGGTAGTGAGTTCCACAGAGAGGGGGCAGCGAATGCAAATATCCTTTCACCACAGGATCCCACAGGAGGTTGGCATCAGCAGACCTAGGGCATGCTGGTGGAGGAGGTTGGAGAGGTAGGGTGGAGCCTAGTTTTTGCGGGTCTTGTAGGTAGTGGTAGTAGAATCTTGATGTTTATCCTGTATTTAACTGGGAGCCAGTGGAGGTCATTGAGGACTGGGGTGATGTGGTCCCTTGAGCGGATACTGGTTAGTAGGCGGGTAGCAGAGTTCTGTACGTATTGGAGTTTGCTGAGGGTTTTGTTAGTGATTCCATAGAGGATAGTGGCAAAACTATCCTGCAGTAAGCCTGGATGTTACAAATGCATGAATGAATGTTTCTGCTGCAGCAAGTGACAGTGAGAGTCAGAGGCGAGCAATCTTGCAGAGGTGAAAGAAGGCTGTTTGGGTGATGTGGTTGACAAGAGGCAGAAACAAGAGGTGGGATCAAGGATGCCTCCAAGGTTACAGATTTGGCTGGAGAGGGTTATGGTGGATCCATCAAGAGTAAGGTAGTCTAGGTCAATGATTAGGATTTCAGACTTATTGCAGTTTATTTTTACAAAGTTTATTTGCATGCATGTTTTAATGTCAATCAAGCAAGTGGTGAGGATGGAGTGGGCGGCTGTGATGGTCTTGGTGGGTAGAGCTGAGTATCATAGGCTTAACAGTGAAATTGAAGGCCATGGTGGCAGAGTATCTGTCTCAGTGGGAGCATGTGGAAGGTGAAGAGAAGGGGATCAAGCACTGAACCCTGGGGGACATCATGGGTGACAGGGGCTATAGGCGATTTGCAGTTATTGATCGAGATTAATTGATGTCTGTCCGAGAGATAGGACTGGAACCAGGAGAGGGCAGTGCCAGTGATACCAACAGAGGATTTGAGGCATGTGATAAGTGTGGAATGGTTAATGGTGTCAAAAGCAGAAGAAGGATGAGGATGCTGATGAAGCCAGAATCTGAGGATAGCAGTAGGTTGTTTGCGACTTTGATCAAAACAGTTTCAGTGCTGTGTTTTGAGCAGAAACCAGACTGAAAAGGCTCATAGAGGTCATAGAGTGGCAACAAAACTCTCCAGTATTTTTGACAGGAAGGGCAGGTTGGAACTGTGCCAGTAGTTACTGGGAGAGTTGGGGTCAAGATCAGGTTTAATCAGAATTAGGGTGACTGCGGTACAATTAAGGTGGAGGGAACGTAACCAGAAGACAAGGAGGAGTTTACGGTTTTGGTGATGAGTGTGGGGAGGCAGGCATTGACAAGAATGGAGAGGAATGGGTCCCAGGCACTGGTAAAAGACTTAATACCGGCTACCATTGAGGATTGGTCAGATGACAAGATGTCAGTGAGTGATAAGAAGGTGTGATCTGTTTGTGGTGGGGTGTCAGGTTCAATTCAATTGTTATATATATATATATACAGTATATTCTTAAAATAAATAAAACAAGACACTTTACATTTAGAGCAGGTCTAGACCAAAATGCTTTATGATGTTATTTACAGAGACCCAACAGATTCCCACCATGAGCAAGCACTTTATGCGACAGTGGCAAGGAAAACTGCCATTTATCTCTCTCTCTGAGGTTGATTAATGCTGATTTAATTTTGTATCAAACTTATTGACTTCCTATACCCAAACGAAATACAAAAATAACACATTTCCAATATTTACTCAAGAAAAACGTATTATTTACATATAAACCATTTAAGTATACGAAAAATTAAACACAGATCAATCCAATAACCAATTATACTGTGACACTTACGGGGTTGAGCGGAGACAAGCACGAGACCAAGCAACGTAAACGGTGGAACAGAGTTTATTTAAGTGCCGGACGAAACCGGTACAGGCGCACACAGCGAGGTGTGTGCGTCTATCAAAGGACAAAGACAAAGCACGTCCATATACGATATACAATACACACACAACAACTCACAATGGGGAGACGAACACACGAGGTTATGAAGGGAAACAAACAAGACACAGGTGAGACACATTGGGAATTAGACACAGGTGCCTGCTAATGGCCGCCGGGGATTCTGGGGGTTGTAGTGCCGGGACCGGTGACGCCGATCGAGGTAGAGGGGGAGGCGTTGGCGTGACAGTACCCCCCCCCCCCCCCGAGGCGCCGCCCACCAGGAGGGCTACCAGGAGCGGAGCAAGGAACGTCAGGCGGCACCCCTCTGGAGGCCGGCGGCGGGGGCCCTCCGGAGGCCGGCGGCGGGGGCGCGGGCCCTCCGGAGGCCGGGGGCGGGGGCGCGGGCCTTCCGGAGGCCGGCGGTGAAGGCAGAACCCCTTGAACTCATGAACTGCCGCTGGGACAAGGGCCTCAGGGGAGGCTGAGGCTGCAGAATCTGGCGATGGAGTCTCTGGAGCGGCTGCAGACTCAGGGGGTGGAGTCTCTGGAGCGGCTGCAGACTCAGGGGGCGGAGTCTCTGGAGCGGCTGCAGTCTCCGGGGGCGGAGTCTCTGGAGCGGCTGCAGACTCAGAGGGCGGAGCCAACGGAGCGGCTGCAGACTCAGGGGGCGGAGCCTCCGGAGCGGCTTCAGACTCCGGGAGCGGCGTCGGACGGACGGCCACCTGCATGCGTGGAGCGGGCGTCAGCTGGACCTCCCCAACTGGGGACAGCTGCGGACCCAGCGGCGGAGACAGGAGGCCGCTGCGGCCCAGCGGCGGAGACAGGAGGGCGCTGCGGCCCAGCGGCGGAGACAGGAGACCGCTGCCCAGCGGCGGCCTGGCTGGACAACGGAGCCGCAGGCTTGGTGGCCCGTCTGGCTGACCGAGGTCCCCCCAGTGCCAAACGGGTTCCACAGAACGGGTTGGCCTCAGCTGGCCCGTTCTGAGGCTGGGTGGCCCGTCTGGCTGACCGAGGTCCCCCCAGTGCCAAACGGGTTCCACAGAACAGGTTGGCCTCAGCTGGCCCGTTCTAAGGCTTGGTGGCCCGTCTGGCTGACCGAGGTCCCCCCAGTGCCAAACGGGTGCCCCAGTATGGGTTCCTCTCAGCGGGGGCTGGGACTCCTCCACTCGCGGCGTCGGAGGCGGCGCCACTCGTCGCCGGCAAGCACCGGAGAAGCTCACGGAGCAGTGCCTCCGTGCTCGTGATCCGCTGCTCCAATACGTCGTCGGTAGGGAGCCGCTTGAGCACGGAGGCAAGCGTGGGCTCCTCCGCTGCCTGGTCCGCTGTCTCCATAGGTGGTGAGTTGTTCTGTGACACTTACGGAGCGGAGACAAGCGCGAGACCAAGCAACGTAAACGGTGGAACAGAGTTTATTTAAGTGCCGGACGAAACCGGTACAGGCGCACAAAGCGAGGTGTGTGCGTCTATCAAAGGACAAAGACAAAGTACGTCCATATACGATATACAAATACACACACAACAACTCACAATGGAGAGACGGACAACGAGGTTATGAAGGGAAACAAACAAGACACAGGTGAGACACATTGGGAATTAGACACAGGTGCCTGCTAATGGCCGCCGGGGATTCTGGGGGTTGTAGTGCCGGGACCGGTGACGCCGATCGAGGTAGAGGGGGAGGCGTTGGCGTGACATATACAGACACCACATTAGTTAATATACTCTAAAACCAAAACTAAGCTGGCAAATAAACAAATAATTAACTGATATGGGTACCCACACCGCAAAGCGTCAGTTCGAAGGGGACAGCTGCAGGCCCGTTATGTTGCTTGGGAGTGTAGAAACCATCAAACAAAATGGTGGCTTCGTACCATTGCGCTGCAAACAAAAAAAACCCCTCACTGCTGGTCATTGTTGTCGTCGTCATCCACACCACGACAAAGCAGTTCTGCCGATGCAGGTGTTTCAAGACGTTGTCCGAAATCCACACAGTGACAGCCAAACAGGATAGTTCGGAAAATAAGAATTCCGACGATTTAATACAGGGCAACCGAGCAGGCTTCTCCTTAGCCAAGTCCTATTTGCTCAGTCGCGCTGACTTGCTTCCCGCCTTCTCCTCAGTGAAGACTCTACCCCGAGTTCTCCGCAATCACCGACCATATAACCGTCGCTGCACACTTTAATTAAAATATATATAAACTCACTTTTTGTAACGTCTACAAAGTACATTTACTTCAACACTCCTTAACTTGTTGTTTTACCAAGTTCTAATGTCACCCCTTCTCTCTTCTCGTCTCGTACTCTCACAATCTCTCCGCGTCCGTCTTCCTGCCACTTCCTCAACTTTCATCCCGACTGCTGATTGGTCCTCACTCCAGATCAGTGCATTTTATTTAACAAATTTATTTAACAAATGTGTAATATTCTTTTAAAACAATAAAATAAACTAAATACCCAAAACCTCTATAGGGCTACGCCAGGCTCAGGGTAGGTGGCCTTCTGCCTCGGCCATGTGGGTTGAGGGAGAGAGAGAGAGAAAGGGGGGAAGAGGTGGGTGGAAGACATGGCATAGTGCAGGCCAACAAAGGGATGCAGAGTAGCAATGGCAGTGAAAACATCAAGAGCAATAACAGCAGAAATAGTGAATAGAAATGGTAGAAATAGTTAATATGAATAATGTATGATGATAATAATAACAATGATAAATAGTAACAATGATTGTAACAATGATTTGGGGCAGCCGGCCTACTGGTTAGGGCTTTGGATTTGTAACCGGAGGGTGGCCGGTTCGAACCCCGACCAGTGCGCATGGCTGAAGTGCCCTTGAGCAAGGCACCTAACCCCTCACTGCTCCCCGAGCGCCGCCGCTGTTGCAGGCAGCTCACTGCATCGGGTTTAAGTGTGTGCTTCACCATCACTGTGTTCTGAGTGTTCCACTAATTCACGATTGGGTTAAATGCAGAAGACCAAATTTCCCTCACGGGATCAAATCAGTAATCAGTAATTCTTATTCTTTTGATAACATTAATAATAATAGCAATAACAATAATGATATTACAACTAAAAATAAAAGATTCTAGCAGTCATAGTTGAGCAGGAACATGGTCAGATAGTCCCAGAGGCACCTGCATGGGTGAGGGAGCACAAGACTCCGGGACCAAAGTGTGAGTTTGTGACATTGTAGCAGTTTAATGTTAACTTGAACAGCCTTAAGTATAAGCCTTAATTAGCCTTACTCTTGAATGCAGACACGGTGTCTGCCTCCTGAACCCAAACTGGGGTCTGGTTCCACAGGAGAGAAGCAGACAGCCAAAGGCTCTGGCTCCTAATTTCCTTTTAGATATTCTAGGAACCACAAGTATTACTTCATTCAAGGAGTGCAGTGGTCTAGTGAGATAGTTCAGTATTGTGAGCTCTTTCATTATGGTGCCTGACAATTAAGAGCTTTGTAGGTGAGGAGAAGGATTTTAAATTATATTCTGGATTTTACAGGGAGCCAATGTAGAACAGCTAATATGGGAGTAGTATTTTCCTGCTTCTTATCAGAACATGAGCAGCAGCATTCAGGATCAGCTGTGAAGTCTTTAGAGACTTATTGGGACAGTATGATAATAGGGAGTTGCAGTAGTCCAGCCGAGATGTAACAAACACATGGACTCATTTTTCAGCATCCTTTTGAGATGGGATGTGCCAGACTTTTGCAATGTTATATAGGTGAAAGAAGGCAGTCCTCAAAATTTGCTTCATTTATGAGCTGAAGCACATATTCTGATCAAAGATGACTCCCTGATTCCTTGCGGTGGCGCTGAAGTCCAAAGCAATGCCACCCAGAGAGACTATATCTGTAGTTAATGTGCGTCGCAGGCGTTCAGGTCCAAGTACAATAACTTCTGTTTTCTCTAGTAGTATATATAATAGTAGATATAATAGAGTATAATAGTAGAAAATAATAGAAAATTGCCGGTCATTCAGGTTTTTATGTTCTTAAGACATGCTTGACACCACAGCCCTTCCCCCCTTGGCAAGTCAGACCACAACCTCTTGTGGGAAGGCAACCTGTGCACATCAGGCCAGTGAGGAAGTGGACACAGGAGACCGCTGAGGCACTGCAGGACTGCTTCGAGTAAAATTTAAGTGGTATAGAAGACATATGACGCATATGAAAAGCCAACCTTGGTAATATGTTCATTTTTACGACTTCAGATCTTCCCCAAAGGGATAGGGGTAAGACTGTCCATCTTTTAAGATCTTCCCTAACACTTTTAAGAAGTTCTGGTGCATTTATCTCAAAAATTTTGTTAATTGGAGATCTGATTTTAATTCCTAAATATTTCATACCTTGGGGGCTCCACTTGAAAGGGGAAGTGCCCAGGTGTACTTGGTAGGTGAGATAGTTGAGTGGGATGGCCTCACTCTTACTATAGTTAACCAGAAAACTGTCCAAATGTATCAATAAGTTCTAACACTTGTGGAATAGATTCCACTGGGTTTGATAATGTCAGTAATATGTCATCAGCAAAAAGGCTAGCTTTAAAATCATAATTATTAATATTAATACCGGTTATATCTTTCTGAGCGCGTATGGCACAGGCAAGAGGTTCAAGGGCCAGTATGAAAATGGTTGGAGATGCCGGACAGCCTTGGCGTGTAGACCGATAGAGATGGAATAATTCAGACTTGTTGCCGTTTGTTTTAACCGATGGTACTGGTTCATGATAAAGTGCTTTTATCCAATTTATACAAACTGAACCAAACCCATATTTGGACAATATATAAAAGAGGTATTTCAATTCTACTCTATCAAAGGTTTTCTCAGCATCCAGCGACACAGCTATTGCTGGCTGCTGGTAGGCCTCCGCCTTAGCCATCACATGTAGGAGCCTTCTGATATTGTTTGATGCCATTCGACCTCATATAAAGCCTGCCTGATCAATGTGTCCCAAGGAAGTTATAACCTTGTCCATTCGTTCTGCAAGAATCTTTGCAAATATTTTGTAGTCACTGTTTAAAATGCTCAAGGGTCTATAATTGCTCATTTGTAAATGGTCCTTGCCTGGTTTAGGAATTAAAGAGATAGTTGCTTGACGCATAGTTGATGGCATAGACTGATTGATGATTATGTCATTAAAAAGCTGCCTTAAAAGTGGTGGTGTAAGCCTGTCTTGAAAACATTTATAAAACTCAGCTGTATAGCCATCATCACCTGGTGTCTTATCAGATGGCAGAGAATTGATAACAGATTTAATTTCATTTTCAAGGACGGGTGACTCCAATGATTCCTTTCCTTTCTCACTAAGGGTTGGTAAAGATATATTTCTGAGAAAGTCATCCATATCCTTTTCACTAGTGGAGCAGTCTGATTTGTAGAGTTTGCTATAGAACTTTTTAAAAACTTGATTCATTTGATTTGGGTCACAAATTAAGGATCCATCCTCATCTTTAATACTTGTAATTGACTGACGATTCTCCTGTTGTTTTAGTCTTAAAGCAAGTAGTTTACCAGCCTTATCACCAGCCTCATAGTATTCGCCGTAATTTAAAAAGAGCAAATGCATTTTCCTCGTGTAAGATTGCTTGTAATTCTGTTTTAGTAATCAACAATGAGTTCTTTAATCGGAGGTTATTTGGGTCCAGCATATGTTTTACTTCTAGGGATTTGAGTTCTTTATTCAGCTCATGCTTCCTTGCAATTTTCCCCTTTTTCCTGGCAGTTGAGTAGCTTATAATCCAGCCTCTGCAGGTTGCCTTGAAGGCTTCCCATACAGTTTGTACCGATTGCACTGATTTAAGATTTAAGGATTGCCAGGTCACATGATAGGGATTTCAAATAGGAAATAATTTTATATCGTTTTGTCTTATTTGAGATCCCCTTTACATTCCAACTAATCAGATTTATATGGTTTGAACCCATAAAGCTTTACATACCATTCTTGTAACTTCTGTACCAGAGGTGGGTGGGTGGGTTAGGGTTAGTGCACAAACTGGGGGGAGAAACAAAAAACAAAAGAAAAAAACAAAAACAAAAAACAAAAACACATTTACTAATGCAATGCCAAAAGGCAGCAAGGGGGAACAAAAAAAAGAAATAGTGATAGACAAAATGTCCATCACTTGTAGAAGGTCACTTGTAACTTTGACCTCTGCAGTCTCTGTGCTATGATGTGCTCTAAATCCTGACTGAAAGTCCTCAAATAGGTGATTTTTCTGAAGAAAATCACACAACTGATTGGCGACTGCTTTCTCAAGGATCTTCGAGAGTAAGGCAGAACCTCAGGATCAAGCGTAGGCTTTTTGAGAAGGGGTTTGATTACAGCTGTTTTACATAGCCTGTAAATAAAGACAGATTAATCATATCAAGTAAAGAAGTGCTGATTAACGGAAAAACTTCTTTAAGCAGCTTAGTGGGGATGGGGTCCAAGCGACAGGTGGTTGGCTTAGATGAGGAAATCATAGAGGTTAGTAGGTGAATGTCAGGAGAGAAACAATCCAAATAAATACCAGGAGAAACAGTTCTCTCTAAAGTTTTATCTAAACCTACGATTGAAGAGCAGTCGGTCCTCTCTCACCTCTGGTTCCGTCCCATCCCCGTTCAAATCTGCTGCTGTTACACCCCTATTGAAGAAACCTGGCCTAGACCCCAACATTTTCAATAACCTTCGCCCCATCTCCAACCTGCCATTTATCTCAAAAATTCAGGAAAAAGTTGTCGCATCACAGATTCAGGCCCACCTCTCCAACAATAACCTCTATGATCAGTTCCAATCCGGTTTCCGCCCCCGTCACAGCACAGAAACAGCCCTCATTAAAATAACCAATGACCTCCTGATGGCAGCTGACTCTGGTCATTTATCCATCCTCATCCTCCTTGATCTGACCGCAGCCTTTGACACCATTTCCCACCCCATCCTCCTCGACCGACTAGCCTCCATTGGTATATCCGACACACCCCTAGACTGGTTCCATTCATATCTCTCTGGCCGTACTCAATTCATTCAGTTAAAATCATTCTCATCCCATACATCCCCCCTCTCCTCAGGTGTTCCCCAGGGCTCTGTCCTTGGCCCTATCCTATTCATCATCTACCTCCTCCCACTCGGTCAAATATTCCGTAAACACAACATAAATTTTCACTGTTACGCGGACGACACCCAGCTCTATGTCTCCTCCAAACCCTCATCCACCTTCCCACCCTCTTCCCTCTGTGCCTGCCTACAGGAAATCAAATCCTGGTTTCCCTTCCACTTTCTCAAACTTAACAGTAACAAAACTGAGATAGCCCTCATTGGCTCCAAATCCTCACTCACCAAGCAACCCAGTTTCACCCTCTCTATTGACAACTCCTCAGTTTCCCCCTCCCCTCAGGTTAAGAGTCTGGGTGTCGTCCTCGACAGCACCCTATCATTCCACACCCATATCAACAACACCATCCGGTCTGCCTACTTTCACCTCCGAAATATCAACCGCCTCCGCCCGTCACTCACTCCCAACAGCGCTGGTATTCTGGTCCACTCTCTAGTCACCTCACGCCTGGATTACTGTAACTCCCTTCTGTTTGGTCTTCCCCACAAACTCCTCCATAAACTCCAACTGGTCCAAAATGCTGCTGCCCGTATCATCACAAAAACCCCTGCCATCTGTCACATCTCCCCCGTCCTACACCAACTTCACTGGCTCCCTATCAAACACCGCATTGAGTACAAGATCCTCCTCAATACATTCAATGCCATTCACAACCTTGCCCCCCCATATCTGTCTGATCTCATCCAAATCCATACTCCCACCCGGTCACTCAGATCCGCCTCCTCCATACACCTACAGGTTCCCCCAGCCCGTCAGTCCACCATGGGGGCACGAGCCTTCAGCCGCTCCGCCCCACGCCTCTGGAATAGCCTTCCCCCGGACATTCGAAATATGGACTCACCTCTCTCCTTCAAATCCCACCTCAAAACACATCTTTTCAGACAGGCCTACTCACACATGGACTTAATATCTGCTGCAAGCTCTGTGCCTTTTTAAATCTGTTTTAATCTGTGTCCTTTGATTGTTTTATGCTTTTATGCTTGTTAGGTGACCTTGAGTGTCCTGAAAGGCACCTCATAAAATAAATGTATTATTATTATTATTATTATTACTGGTGGAGAGGCGGAGGTGCTGAAGCTCTACTCGCCACTACTGAGAGCTATAGGAATACAGGGCTCAATAGAGCTATGACTCTCTGTCAGCCTGGCTACAGTGCTGAAAAGAAAGCTGGGGTTGTTCTTATTTTCCTCTATTAATGATGAGTAACTGAGATGAGGCTGCTTTGGAGAGACTTCCTATATGTTGTAAGATTTAGCCAGACTAAATAAGCTTCTTCCGGTTTGGAGGAGTGCCATTTCCTTTCAAATATTTGTGATGTTTGCTTTAATTTGTGGGTTTCTGAGGTATGCATGGAGCCAGCCTCCTGCCACCCCTTACCCTCCTCATCATGGGAGCATGCAACATAGTTAGTGTAGTGTTAAGAGTGTTATTTGGAGGACTTCCGGTTATGGCGGCTGGCTGAGTAGACGCGTGTAAGACTGCTCTGCTACTCAACTCCTTAAATCCTTTCTAAAAGTTCGATTTTAAGCGTTAATCAACCCAACTACAGCGCCAGAACTTAAGAGAATATTCATGGGACCAAAAAAGCCAAACCGCGGCCGGACACAACAAACCAACTTAACTAACTTTGCAACTCCAACAGCCAAAGCTAAGCTAACCGCAAGCAACCAGGACATGGAAACCGACATCTACGCCAGCCCAGCTGCTAGCCCCACCGCTAGCCCCTCCGCTAGCCTCGCCGCTAGCCCCGAAAAACAGCCAGAGGAAGACACTACCACTTCCAAGGGAGAGTCCGTTGCCTCTTTGACAACAATACTGACAGCTATTAACATCATGAAAACCATGATCTCCTCCAAATTTGATGGGGTAATGTCCGCGATTGAAAGCGTAAAGAAAGACATTACAGACTGCACCAAACGAGTTACAGAGGCAGAGACAAGAATCTCAACAACAGAAGACGATGTGAACGTGCTTCAAAAGAAGGTGAAAAGTCTTGAGGGGCAAAATAAAGTCCTCGAGGAGAAAGTACTGGACCTGGAAGCTCGTTCACGTCGCTCCAATGTACGGCTTGTCAACCTACCCGAGGGCGCGGAGGGTGAAGACACCTGTGGATTCCTGGAGAGCTGGATACCGGAGGCGCTGAACCTTGCGCCGCTTCGGGAGAAAATGACGGTGGAAAGAGCACACAGGATCGGATCCAAAAGAAGCGGAAACACTAACGCCGCACCTCAAACCCTCATCATGAAGTTTCTAAATTACCGAGACAAAGAAACGGTGATGAAAGTGGCTCGGGCGAAAAATCAAATCCTCTACAAAAATCAGCCGGTGAGATTCTACCAAGACATGGCAACTGGGATGCACGAGAAGATGAAAGAGTTTGACGAGGCGAGGCGACAACTCCGTTCACTGGGGCTCCGGTACAGGATGATCCCTCCTGCCCGGCTCATTGTTACCTACGAGGGGCGCACACACATCTTCGACAGCGCGGACAAAGCCGAGCACTTCATTGAGAACATTCAGCTGGATAATCATTCAGATGATGACTGAAGTACAGGTGAGCAGATGACACCATATAAGCTAAAACTGTTGATGGAACACTATCCCGATGTCACAGGAGTGGAGGGTAGAGCGAGAATTACCGTAGTTAAGTTGTTACATTGAGTTCTGATCGCTCTCCCTCCCGATATGTAACAATCCTTAAATTTACACCGTCTAATTGAGGAAATGTGGATATGCGCTTTTTGTCTGTAGGGTTGATTTAAAAGGTATTTCTGAATCATAGTAGCAGAGCAGCTACGTTTTGTCTTTTATTTTATTTTTTATTTAACATCAGCACAGTTATACTGATCCTCACCTGGTGCGTGTGGATCAGCTCTTTGCTTTCTAGAGGTCTAATATATAAAGTGTGGGGGGGGGGGGGGGGACACCTGAAGGATAATATTCAGGTGAATAATGGTTCAGGGAAATATCTTTTGTCCTGTGTTCTTTTTCTTTTTTGTTTAATTTGGGATTACTGGAATGTTGGGAAAATTCAAGGTAACTTATCCATATGTCTGTTGATCTTAAGATAAAAATTACATCCTGGAACTGCAGAGGGTTACAAAAAACAAAAAAGGTCAAACAAGTTATGAACAGGATTAAAACATTACAGTCTAAAATAGTATTCCTTCAAGAAACTCATTTAACATATTAAGATGAACTTAAAGTGAGAAGGAGGTGGAAGGGTCAAATTCTGTCAGCCCCCTTTACCTCTCAGGCAAGGGGGGTTATGACTTTGATCCATGACTCAATTCCACTACAAATTGATAAAATTATCAAAGATAAGGCTGGGCGATACTTGATTATTCAAGGGAAAATTCTTAGGGAACAATTAATTCTAATAAATATTTATGCTCCAAATACAGACGATCCCAAATTTTTCCAAAGCTTGTTTCTTACTATTGCCTCTTTGTCGGGTGCCTGTATAATGGCAGGTGATTTTAATTGCACCTTAGACCCACGGAAGGATAAAAGTATAGGAGTGGACCAGTCACATTTGAGAAGCAGAGGTGTAATTCATCACTTCATGAAAGAAATGAGTCTAATGGATGTTTGGAGGGAAGATAATCCCAATTGGAAAACATATTCATGTTACTCCGGTACACATCAGTCGTACTCTCGCATATATTTCTTTTTAGTCTCAACAATACTAAAATGTAAAATAAAGGAGACTTCATATGATGCCATACTCTTGTCAGATCATGCTCCAAACTCTCTGGTATATTACAATTCCAAATTGACTAGTGATATTCCCAAATGGAGATTCAAAACAAAATGGTTGGCAGATACTGGCTTTGTCACCTTCTTAGATGAACAGATTAAATACTATTTTGAAACAAATACAACAGAAACATCAGGAAGTATCAGGTGGGAGGCCTTTATTAGAGGACAAATAATTAACATTACTAGCTTTAAAACCAAAGAAACCTACAAGAAAACAAAGTCATTAGAAACAGATATAAAGAAATTAGAAGATGAATATTACCAATCAGGCTCGCAAGAGGTTCACCAAAAACTACTCCCGTTAAAAACGCAATACAATGAATTATCTTCAACAAGGGCTTTATCAAGCTTATTACGACTCAAACAGACGTTCTACGATCAAGAACAAAAGCCTGGCAGAGTGCTGGCATGGCGCATCAAACAACTTCAGAATGAAAGGCTTATAACCTCGCTACAAAATGATAATAGTGAAAATATTGTCGACCCAATTGAAATAAATGATAACTTCAAACAATTTTACGAAAAACTTTATAGTTCAGAAATAAATCCCAACACATCTGAAATGAATAATTTCCTCGATAATATCCACATTCCCAGAATTTCAGAAGCAGTTAAAGTAGAGCTAGAGAAAGATATAACCTTAGTAGAACTATCTATGGCCATTGACAGTATCAATGGAGGAAAAACCCCTGGGCCTGATGGGATACCCATTGAAGTTTATAAAATGTTTAAGCATAAACTGATGCCAGCAATATTAGAAATGTTTAAGGAATCGTTTCATAATGGAATTCTTCCAACATCTTTAAGGGGAGCACTAATTACTTTGCTACCTAAACCAGGCAAGCCAAATAATAAATGTGGGATCTTTAGGCCAATTAGTCTTCTAAATGTGGATTTAAAGATTTTGAGTAAAATAATAGCCAGAAGACTGGAAAAAATAATTCCAACTATTATTGACAAAGATCAAAACGGATTTGTACAGGGTAGGCAAGGCTTCCATAATGTTAGGAGAATTCTAAATATACTATTTGAGGAAAACGGAGAAACAGATACAGCACTACTGTCCCTAGATGCTGAAAAAGCGTTTGACAGAGTAGAATGGCTGTATTTATTTGAAATCCTCATACGTTTCGGCTTTGGAGAAAACTGTAATAAATGGATAAAACTACATTATACAGAACCATATGCTGAAATCATGACTAACCGTAATATATCCAAAACCATTAAGATACAAAGAGGGTGTAGGCAGGGAGATCCCTTATCTCCCTTGCTGTTCATTATGGCTATAGAACCACTGGCAATTGCAGTAAGAACACACAAAAACATAACAGGTATAGCAATTGGACAACAAGAACATCGTCTAGCTTTATTTGCGGACGATGTAATAATATTTCTTAAAAAGATGGAAAAATCCATTCCTGAATTATTAGAACTCCTTGATGTATTTGGAAAATGTTCAGGCTATAAATTAAACAAATCAAAATCGTCAATAATGTTTTTGAATCAATCAGAAAGTCAAAGTCCTCCTATTGCAGCCACTCAGTTTAAAGTCCTGGGGGGGAAGACGACAGCCTTCACGTGGCCTCCCCTGTCAGTAGTGAGAAATGGTGCAAGATCAGCTCACGAAACCAATGTCGCCAAAGAATCAACGAGCCGGCAGGTCCAAGCCAAGGTCACGACCAAGGCAGAGAACGTTCCTACCAGGTCCGGCAGATACCCCTTCTGTTGAGAACAAAGGCCTGTCGGTTCTCCAACTCAATGTCGAGGGCCTTACCATCGCTAAACTCGAAGTCATCAGGCACCTCGCCGAATCCAACAAAGTGGCAGCAGTTCTCCTGCAAGAGACACACTGGGTTTCTGACGACAACCTCAAGCTACCCGGGTTCCTCCTTTCTGGATCTATCCACAGCAAAAAGCATGGAATGGCAACATTCGTCCGAGAGGGATTGAGCTGGTCAGCCACTAGTCAATCTCCACCTGACTGCAACATCGAGTGGCTGGTCACCAAAATCCAGGAAACATCTGTCGTGAATGTGTACAAGCCCCCATCAACAGCACTGACTGCAACATCTCTCCCACCCGTGAATGCTCCCACCATCTATGCAGGCGACTTCAATTGCCAGCATACCGAGTGGGGCTACAACCACACATCACAGGATGGCGAAGTGCTGAGCGAGTGGGCTTCTAACACTGAAGCACTGCTGCTCTTCGATCCAAAAGAGCCCCCAAGCTTCTTTTCTGCACGCTGGAACTCCTATACCAACCCAGATTTGGCCTTCGCCATATGCCGCAGTAGCGACCTGAAACCGGAGAGACGTGTCTTGGACAGGTTCCCCCGTTCCCACCATCGGCCGTCCATCATCAAAGTACCATCACTGGGAGATGGAACTTCAGGAAGGCAAACCGGCAGTCGTTCACAATGGAAACGGAAAGAAGGTCCACTGGTCTCCCGGACCCAGAAACAACTGATGCGGACACTGCATACTCCGCCTACTGCGAAGTCCTCCTAAGGGCAGCGAAGCACAACATCCCACGTGGCTACAACAAGAATTACATCCCGGGCTGGGACGAGGAGTGTAGCTGCCTGCTGCGCCAACATCAGCAGGCCAGCTCCAGGGAAGAAATGGACGCAACAGCAACAACACTACTACAGAAACTGGACGATACCCGAAAAGCTAGGTGGACTGAAGTAGTGGAATCCATCGACTTCACACACTCCAGCAGGAAGGCATGGCAGACCATCAACCTGCTCTCAGGGAGAAAGACAACACCCCGCAGGTGTCCAGTGACTGCAGATGCCATTGCTTCCCAGCTCCTGAAAAATGGTCGCTTCCCCGCCGCCGATAAACACTTCACACGACTGACATCATGTGAGGTGTCATCCCTCTCCAGGGCAGCCAGTGTCGACGCTAATCTCTCAGGAGACTTCACAGTGGCTGAACTAAGGGCAGCAACTAAGAAACTGAAGCCGGGCAAGTCTCCAGGTCGAGACAATATCCACCCAGAGTTTGTCAAACACCAAAGTGACAGAACATCTCACTGGCTATGGTTCTTTTCATCCTGCTTCCGGAGGTCCAGGATCCCAAAGACCTGGCGCCGTGCCTCCGTCATCGCCCTGCCAAAACCAAACAAACCTGCTGAAGACCCGAAGTCCTACAGGACCATCTCCCTGCTCAGTATCCCATATAAGATCCTGGAGAGGCTGATATACAGCCGCATTGAGCCAGTGGTGGACCCACAACTCCCTCCGGAACAAGCGGGCTTCCGCAGAGGCAGGTCAACGGTTGACCAGGTAACACTACTCTCACAGGACATTGAAGACAGCTTTCAGGACAATGAGAAAGCCGGAGTAGTATTCCTGGACCTGACAGCCACCTATGACACTGTGTGGCACCGTGGGCTCCATTTAAAACTACTGAGGACAATCCCGGACTGGCACATGGAGCTGCTATCAAACCGTAGCTTCGTCCTACAGACCAGCGATGGCCAGACCAGCAGGCTCAGAAGGCTGAAGAACGGTGTCCCTCAAGGCTCCGTCCTCTCACCAATGTTGTTCAACATATACATCCACGACCTGCCAGAAACATCATCCACCAAATACGGATATGCGGACGACTTGGCCATCATGCTTCGACGCCCAACATGGAAGACAATGGAGGATGGCCTCAACCGAGACATGGGCATTCTGTCAAAATACCTACAGAAGTGGCACCTTCAGCTCAGCATAGGCAAAACGGTCTCTGCAGCCTACCACCTTTACAACCGGGAAGCAAGGAGGGAGCTGAACGTGTACGTTGGCAACAACCGCCTGGAGTTCCAGCAAGCCCCCAAGTACCTCGGTGTACGCTTGGACCGGACACTGTCCTACAAACAACACCTGGATGAAGTAAAGGCCAAAACAACAGCAAGGGTCTCACTCATCCGCCGCCTGGCAGGTTCCACTTGGGGAGCTTCCCCCCAGACCCTACGCGTATCCACGCAAGCCCTGGTCCTACCCGTAGCAGAATACTGCGCCCCTGCTTGGAGCAGAAGCCCACATGTGAGCAAGGTAGACACTGTCATCAACAACGCCCTCCGGATAGTAACTGGCTGCCTGAAACCCACCCCTGTCTCCTATCTGCCAGTCCTAGCTGGAATTGCCCAAGCCAACCTCCGACGGGATGCGGCCACCCTAGCCCTGGCAAGAAAAGCCCAGAAGCATGACTGGCATATCCTGCACAAAGCCACAACAACACCGGCACCACCAGGCAGGCTCAAGTCTCGCCATCCCTACACCAAGGCAGCACAAGAGATGCTACAGTCCATCCCTGAGGACTTGTCCAGAGGAGCCTGGCTGGCAGCATCTTGGAAACAATCATGGGAGGCAGCTGGGCCCTCCCGCATCCAGCGTTATATCCAGGACCCAGCAGGTGGAGTAAAAGGAGAAGACCTGCCACGGCACCTATGGACCTCGCTGAACCGCATGCGCTCTGGAGTCGGACGCTTCAAATCATCCTTGAAGAAGTGGGGCCTATCAGACAGTGCGGCATGCGAGTGTGGTGAACCTGAACAGACGGCCGAGCACATAATAACAGACTGCCCCTTATACAGCCCACTCTCAGAAGCTGGCCTCTGTGACCTAGGACCGGAGACGAGGACATGGCTGCAAGACACTGAGCTGGCCATCTGATACACGAGAGAAGAAGAAGAAGAAGTTTAAAGTCGTGGATTGCTTTACATATCTAGGCATTCAAGTTGTCCCACACCTTAAAAATATTGTAACCAGTAACTATGAACCATTAATGCAAGAAATTTCAAAGTTACTGGAAAGGTGGACACCCATACCAATGTCATTAATAGGGAAAATAAACATCCTTAAAATGAATATAATGCCCAAACTGTTGTATCTGTTTCAAAATCTTCCACTTCCTCTTCCAAGTAACCTGTTCAATCAACTTAAAAGACTGTTTGTCAGATTTTTGTGGAATTACAGACGCCCCAGGACACGACTGTCACTATTATACTTACCTTATGACAGAGGGGGACTCAAATATCCCAGTCCTCTCTGGTACTATTGGGCTGCTCAATTAAGAACAATGTTGTTTTACTTCACGGAAAGAGATGCTACTCCCTGGAAAGAAATGGAGGGACTCCAGCTAAATCTGCCCCTACCAATATATCTGTACTCAGCAAGCACAAAAACCCTTAAAAAGAGTACAAAAAACCCTATTGTTAAAAATATGATTGATGTTTGGCATCAAGTTAGAAAATACCTAAAAGAAGCACCTTCTCTGTCTGTCTTTAGCCCAATTTGGAGAAATGACTCCTTCCCTTCAGGTAAATCAGACGGGGGATTCAAATCTTGGGCTACTAAGGGACTTGGGAAGATAGGAGACCTTTACAACTCTCAAAAAGTGTTAATGACATTTGGGGAAATGGTTGATAAATTGAACATACCCCGTAATCATTTTTTTAAATACCTACAGTTGAGAAATTTCATTAGAACACAACAAAACCAAACATTAAACATCCCTGAAATGTCAAGTATAGAAAAAATAATGAACATGGATTGTTTAGGGAGAGGTTTAATCTAAAAAAATTACAAATGTCTAGTAGATGGAAGTACAGAAACGTCTGCAAATCGGCTCGGGGCATGGAGAGAGGATCTTCAGGAGGTAATATCAATAGAGAAGTGGGAAGAGGCATGCTCTAAAGCACAATCAAGAACTACTAACACTCGCCTAAAATTACTACAATACAACTGGTTGATGCAAACGTACATCACTCCAGAAAAACTTAACAGATTTAACAACGCCATACCTGATATTTGCTTTAAATGTGACAAAGAAAAAGGTACATTTTTCCATTGTATTTGGCAATGTACAGAAATACAAAAATTCTGGCAAGAAATAAAACAATGTATTCAAGATATTTTGCAAATTCAAATACCTCTAACCCCACAGTTATTTATTTTAGGTCTATACCCGAACAATTGGAAGATTAAAAAACATCAAAGAATGTTCATAGACTTAAGTGTGTTAATGGCAAAGAGAGTAATAGCCCTCTCATGGAAAAACGTGAGAAGTCCAAGTGTAAGCAGGTGGTTATCTGAACTATCTACAACTCTCCCTTTAGAGAAAATCACATATACAATAAAACACCAACTACATAATTTCCACCAGATCTGGGACCCCTTCATTTGCTATATATCATGAAGAGATTTGTCACATATCATGGAAGAATCTGGGGACGTGTAATATGTGGCCTTTTGCCGAACTTAAGATTGAGATGAGACATATTTGTTTGTTTGCTTGTTTTCTTTTTTTTATGTTGTATTTTTTTTTTCATATACAGTGAACTTGAATGAACCAACTCATGGACTTGATTCCAAACCTATTTGGAACAAATTGTTAAGGAGGGGGGTGGGGGGTTTAACATGTTTGTTCAAGACATGTAGTTGTATTGTAATGTATGGTTTCTTTGTTAACTTGTGAAAACAATAAAAAGAATGTTGGTAAAAAAAAGAGTGTTATTTGCAATGGGCTTGCAGTATCAACAAGATGATCAATTTGTGCAGGATAAAAGTTAGCAAGGTCATCAGTTGGATTTCAACATGGCATTGAGTTTAGTGCTGATGGAATTGCTTCCTTTAATGTAGCTATAGCACTATCAGATAGACATCTAGTGTAGGATTTTTTTCCTAACGGTGTGTAGTCCAGCAGTGTGAAATTCAAAAGTTACCATGTAATGGTGCGATAATAGAGGATTTTGTGGAAATATTATTGTATGTTCAATTTCATGGTATATCTCAGAACAAGGTCTAGTGTATGAAAATAGTGCATGAAATAGTGAGTGGGTTCATTTACACTCTGACAGAAGGCAATTGAATCTAATAATAACATAAACGCAGTACCAAGGTTGTCATTCTCAACGTCTTCATGAATATTAAAATCACCAACAACAATTACTTTATCTGTTTTAAGGACAAAATTTGACAAGAACTCAGGGAATTCAGATTATATTTGCTGTTGTGTACCACTCTCCTGGGCCATATTCAGAATATCTGAGAAAGGCCAAGCAGAGCGGTACACAACAGTGTAGGATTCATCAATTTCCCAACCAAGGACAGAAAAATAGTTTACGGAAGGTTTGGCGTGAGGATTCTGGCAGCGACTGAAATTACATTAAAACAATTAAACATACCTTGATCTGACTCCATATATTGCCACACAACCACGGTTGTGCCGTTAATTACTGAACATTATCAATACCGGGGCAGGCTAACCCCTGGATTCTAACCTTATTGCAAAGAAGAATGTCCTTCCTTCACACTTTCATGAAAACTGACAATAAAGTTTACTTGACTTGACTTGACTTGCGCCCCTCATAGATAAATACTATTATCACTTCATCCCCTATCCGGTTCTAGGCGGACTAATACACAATTAATCACTGGTAATGTATGAGGTTGAATAAACCTGAGTGGACACGATTATCAAGCCTGCATGTGCACCTGGCTTACCAGGACCCTCACCATCCGAGCTATTCCTGTGGCCACCAGAAATATAACTCACCGCATAAATAGCAAATAGCGTTACATCTCACGGTTCAACTGCAATCAAAGCCAGTGGGACTAGAATATATACCTTAGAATAAGACTTTATTAGACAGAAACAAGTTACTAACCAATCAAAAAATAAACACAGTGAGGAATGAGAACATGATGAGAAGACTACACAAAAACATACAAAGAATACAAGACAGTAATCAGAGAATGAAGTTACCTGGGTTGTAGGAATGTGGCTACACGCATGACGCGTGGGAAGTTCTGACTACAGATATCTTCGAAGAGCAGTGTCCATCGCGTCCCTATATACTGTTTTCTCAGTTATCCAAAGGCATTGTTTAGGAGACCACATGCTGAGTATTCATTTGTCTTAAGACCATTTGCTGTTGGTTCCCAGGGCCCAAAACAGTGTGTCATCTTCAGCGGAGCTGACTGGGCGTTACCTGATTTCATATGCATTGAGCATCCTAACCTCTGGGTTTAATAACCACATGATTTCACCATGAGACTGAGACAGTTTTACTACACTTACAGAGTTAATCAAAATGATACCAAACATGATATGAAAATGATATTGTAAAGTAACACAATCATTTCCACATACTCTCCCCCTTTTACCCCCATGTCTGTGTCTTCAGTGTGAAAGGTGTGATTACCTGGCTCTCAGAGGGTTGGGAGTGGATCAGAAGAACAATGGGAAGGAAACACAGTTAATTGCATTATGTTAACATATCCTGAAATTCCTCTGCCATCTGTCTCACAGGGGGCAAACCCCCATACATCACCACATCAAACCAAAAGGTCCCGGATATTTTCTATTTCTTTCTATTTTCCTACAACAGCAAAGCGAGGCAAGCATGAACCAAACAGTGAATGCAATCCGACACCAGGTGATAAGTGAAGGGCTGATTTGTAGCCTCCACTAATCGCCTGATGCGCCTGTGAGGCTGAATCAATGACTGAGGAAGGGGGCGTGGCAGACAGACTGTGACAGCATAGGGCAGTTGCTGCAGGGGCACACCGTTTTTGGGTGACCATCTCCACAGAAGCTGCAAGCTCACATTCATTAACTAATAGCTCCAGCTCGTTTCTATTCTTCTCAGACCGTAGAATGCTACAGTGCATTCTGGCACTTTTTGACGGTCTGAGATCACTGTTTTTCAATATTACTGCTACATCCCAACATCCACCATCCTTCTGTATCCAGTCTCTGAAGAGCACAGTAAAATGTATATCAGGTTGATGTCATTACCTGCCATTTGGTTTATCAAATTAGGAGGAATAGCAGCAGCAGGGGGCTGCTGGACAACAGTCGCCAGAGTTCTGCGTAGCACCATGTTGCATGCAATGGCGAAAACTCTGGGAAATTTGAAGCTTGGGGGTGGAGTTGTAGGTGGTTGTAGGACGTCGAATCTGCATGATTTTTTTCAGACCCTCGGTCCTGGTGTGGGTGGCCCCAATGGCTAACTGGTATTTTGGAGTGTTGAGTATGGGATCTTTTTGAGCAGCCCTTGCTCAATTGACCTTGATAAGGACCAGATGTCTGGACTTTCTGCAACTTTGCTCTTTTAGGAGCACAGGAGGAAATAGGCCAGCCGTGTTGTTAAGCTGGAGACTTTTTAGGCAAAAGTAGGAGGCCAGAAAGAGAGGTCAGGAACAAAAGTTATTTGTGTCTAACTCCCAGAGGAGGAGTTAGACACAACTATGGCTGCAAAGTGCTTCCCAGATCTTGTACATGGCCATTGCGATATATCTGCTATATCTGGATGTTTGGTGGCTATAAGACCACTACACCGAACATTGGGGAAACACTTGTTGCCTATTTTTGGGAAGTCAGTTGTATCTAGATCTGCTGGTCCAAGATCAGAATCATCTTCCCAGAGATCTCCCTCCTACCCGACAAGTGACGTGGTGAATGCCAAAGTGAGACACAGTGTGATTGATTTCATGCAAAAATTCAGCTCAGCACAATTAACTTTGCAGAGTATGTGTGAGATGGAAGGTCTTAAACTAACTATCAGCAGCGCATGACTCGAGTGTCCCACCGGAACTAGCTATGCCCATGATGTTACACCTGAAACATTGTTGAAGAATTGCAGTTTTGCAATTCTTCATTGAAAGAAATAGAATGGCTTCCTACTGTCTCCTTCTATCTTCTTGCAGAGGTATGTGTGATAGCTTATGTGTGGCCATGGGTAATATGATTAACATGCTCCCAGATGTCACAATACTGGATACATATGTAGCAGGACATTTTCACAATGGCCTTAGTAAAGTTCCTAAGGGACCTTGAGGAATGACTTTACAGAATTAACTTTCTGAATAAACATGTTTGGATCTATCTTCTATCTATCCCTTATTTCAACAAAATAATAAGAAAAAGAAGAAGAAAGAAGAAGAAGAATTACTCATTTGATCCCGTGAGGGAAATTTGATCTTCTGCATTTAACCCAATCGTGAATTAGTGACACACTCGGAACACAGTGATGGTGAAGCACACAGTGAGGTGAAGCACACACTTAAACCCGATGCAGTGAGCTGCCTGCAATGGCGGCGCTCGGGTGAGGGGTTAGGTGACTTGCTCAAGGGCACTTCAGCCGTTCGCACTGGTCGGGGTTTGAACCGGCCACCCTCCGGTTACAAATCCGAAGCCCGAACCAGTAGGCCGCGGCTGCCCCTAAGACACATCTACATTTATTATTATTAAAGAATGGCAAATAGCGTGGAAACTTTTTCCTGTAACAGAATACTATATTAAATCATTATATATAAATATTAATAAATATATATTAGATTACCATGCATGACTGCACAAGGGATAGTAACATCTTCATCGTCCTGTGTATTACTGAATGCTAAAGCTAGCTTAGTTTCAAGTTTTATAGTCACATGCTAGATAACAATGTACATCATTACCAGCAGTGAAATTCTTGTTACTCGGATGGGTCAACTTTGCTATGTAATATAAATATAAATGAAAAAAAGACAATATAAACAGAAAATAAGAATAAAAATAGACTATGCTAAAAACAATAAATAAATAATAAATGGCAGAGTAGTGAAGTGTAAATGAAGTAAGGTGCAGAGACATAGCAGCTAGATTAAAACATGTTACTATAAGGTGGCCTGTGCGTGTGTGTGACGGGAGGAGCGTGAACAGACTGCAGCTCAAGTGGCTGGGGTCCGAGATGATCCACTGGGCCTTCCTCCTGCAGCGTTTCCTGTAGAGGTCCTGGATTGGAGGCAGTTCGATCCTGGTGATATGCTGGGCCGTCCTGACCACCCTCTCCAGAGTGGTGCTGCCAGCCAGGATACTAGGCTAGTGACTGTTGTGAAAAGTGCAACTGACAACTAGGGAAAGACCTAGTGACAGCATGGAAAGACAGCTGACAATTCAATGCTGCAGTACCCAAGGTTATATAAACCTGTTGGCTACACCCTACTTGGCAACAGACACAACTTTGAGAAAAACACCCTTAGAGTTTGCAAGAGCGGGAGCGGAAGATGACTCACCTATGGTTGACTTGGCTATTGACTCTGTCTGTGGAAGGCTCAGTTCAGTTCAGTTCAGAAGGTTGGAAAAAGCTTCAGGTTTGCTTGTGCAGCTGGCAAAAGGTAACAACCTTAAAGGGCCTTTGAATTCACCAAGGGAGGAAACGGTGCTTGGTACAGGGAACACAGGGACCCCGCATTGACAATTATTTCCTTAGAAGTATGTCAAGTAGTCAAGTGAAGTCCAGCGGACTTAGCAGTGGGGAAGGCAGACAGGCCAGCCAACCTAAAAGGGAGAGGATTAGTGCTCAGAAACCTAGAATTAAGTGGCCAGGGGCCTCAGATGGTAGGAAATGGGAAGATATCAACATTGAACTGAGTAGGATTTTAGGCAAGCTTAAAGGAACTGTCAAAGGTAAATTGGAAAAAATGGGTGGTGTTATTTATGACTATGGAGCAGAAAGGTTTGGCATGTTTGAGAAAAAGAGGAAAGTAGTTACTGATGTAGTTGAATCTAGGCACCAACAAGAGATAGACAGACTTGGGTGTGAAAACGGTTCAGGAGGCTCTGGAGGAAAGCTACAGAGGTTGAGAAGGAAGGGCTAAATAGGTTGCAGGTAGATGAGATAGAAGGAATGATTGGCAGGTGATATTACAGGGAAGGTACAGAGACTGAGACTGAGATGATATTCGGGAAGGCGACGAGACAGGCAGGGCCGAGTTGTCAGGACAGGGGAGAGGCAGGCAGAAACAAGGAACGGAGAGACCAAGGTCGTGGTCGGGACAGAAGGCTGAGGTGGTATCTTGGAAGGCGACTAAACAGGCTGCTAATTTTGATCAAACAGCAATTTGCCACAGTGAAACTACGAGGCTATCAATGTGAATGACAAAAGATTTCTAAAAATGTTTCTGTGAATACATTTTGATGACACCATGTCCAGTCGTGTCTGTACATTGAGAGCATGGAAAAACCAGTCAAATTCCTTGTATGTTTGTGAACGTACTTGGCGAATAAAGCTGATTCTGATTGATTCTGATTCTGATTCATTTTTGTTTAAATTACACACACTATTAAGTTGATGTAATTACCAACATTATTGTGTCAACATAACTCATCAAAATAATATTTGCCACTTAAAATGTTTATTTAAATCAAGACATTTGAATCTTTATCTTGCAACCATGCATTTAATGAAGTTATGGTAATACAATTACTGAATTACTTTTACACACTGTCCTCTTATTGCATCCATAGTGATTAATTAAATTAATTGGCTGATATCACCATCTCTTATGTATTGACGATTCATCTCAATAACAATCATACAAGCCAATGTTTACTTACACTGCAGTACGTGAATTTCAGTTGATTTTGATAAAATATTGAAGAGATTCAAGATTCTTTATTGTAACATGTCATGTACAAGAATATGTGTTCTGGCTCCTCGACTTTGCAGCAGCAAATATGTTATAAATATCATAAAAATAACAGTCTGAACAATAACAATAAATACAATAAAACAATTTAAAAATATAACATAACGGTATGCAGTCGTATCGCAACAGATTTGTTTAGAATACGTGCTTTCTCAGATAGAGTGATACTGCCTACTTTTAGTTATGGAACAGGGAAACAACAGCTGAAACTAACCCCTCCAAAACATGTATGTAATAAAGAATGCATGCACTTATCATAAAACCCCCTCATCCGTGAACAGCCATTTGCTACACTATTTTACACTTACACACTCAAATTGTGTGTGAAACTCTCAAACATTCTAATTGAATCCTTTAAATACATAGGATGTGTTGGCTAAAGGACGGAGCATGCATGTCTTCACTAGAGAGGGTTAAGCTTCTAGGATACTTATAGTATAATAGCATGGTGTGTGTGCATATGTGGGGCTCCGTCTTGCCATAGTTCCCTTCATGTCTGCATGCTAACGTTGGGGGAAATTGAGTGACGCAGATCAATCTAAGGTCCTCATTCTGGTTGCCACTCTTTGAACTTATGTGCACAGTTACAACCGCACAGATCGAGCAGAGAATTACTTATTAAACATCCTCTCTTGTTTTGACAAAGGTTATAAATTCCTAGTGGACAGACAGCATTGATTTCGGATTGAATTCTCTGGGCAAAGGGAAAGGGTATGGGAGCAATTGGACAGATTTTCCTCTTGCAGGAAAACCTCACTTTCGATCATTTTGGAGCATGTGTGGCAACTTCAACTCAGCCTCTCTTTTTTTGACAGGAACTTTCTGTTAATCGCCATCATGAACAATTTGTATAATATTCCATTTGAAGGAGTGCCAGTGCAGTTTGCTTCAACATTCACCTCCACAACAAGAGCCCTCCCTCCACCACGCGGGAAGGTCAATCCCTCCCGCACTCAGCAGCCTCCACCCCCTCTACCAACCTCCCTCCTCCTCCACCCTCCATAAGTCACATAAATCATGTATGCGCACACCTAGTTGAGCCCCGAGCTCACACTTCTCAGAAGATGCCTGACATGCATCACTCCCCACTCCCCATGTTGAGATCCCCTCCCATACCCACCCAGGTTATTCCCCATATCGGCCCTGGGTGCACGTCAAGCAGATTAGCGGTGCTGTTGAATATGCAAACTACATATATATATATATATAAAACAAAGTAACGACAAGTGACAGGAGTAGAGAATGTGTACTGGAACCGGGTGGCGCCACAGTTAACGCTCTGAGGTAGCTGCTAATGTACCAGTGGTTTTTATGATGTCATCCCGATGCTTGTAGGCTGAACAATGGACTGCAATAGATCCCCTACCTGATCACCACGTCACCCTGACTCCTGCTGGATGAATCGTTGAAATGACAATTGTCAAAAATGAGAATGTTAATATGAGTAAAAACGTGAATGGTTATCAATTATTGTGGTTGTAGTAGTTGATATCTTCTTCACCCACAACATTGACTAACCAGAAATTGGGATGAAAACGCAAAAGTAAGAACAGCAAAAAACAGGTAGAACAATCAATTATGTTGATCTTACATACTAACACTGAGAGTGTATGTGTGTGTGTGTGTGTGTGTGTGTGTGTGAGACGCCAAAGAAACAGCAGATCCAGGCCCGACAGTGCCAGTGCCATTGATCAGAGTGTAAATATAAATAAATAATACGATCCCAGACCATGTGAATATCAGCTGTCTGGCTTGGCATCATCCAGAACCTGTGGAACATATTAACTATCACTGCAGGGTGGAAACAGCACTGGGCCTGCTCAACACAACAGACTGGGCCTGCTCAACACAACAGACTGGGCCTGCTCAACACAACAGACTGGGCCTGCTCAACACAACAGACTGGGCCTGCTCAACACAACTGACTGGGCCTGCTCAACACAACAGACTGGGCCTGCTCAACACAACTGACTGGGCCTGCTCAACACAACAGACTGGGCCTGCTCAACACAACTGACTGGGCCTGCTCAACACAACAGACTGGGCCTGCTCAACACAACAGACTGGGCCTGCTCAAAACAACAGAATGGGCCTGCTCAACACAACAGACTGGACAAAAAGCAGAGAGAGAGAATATAATTTTTTTTTTCATAGTTGGACATAGGTTTGTATTATTTATTATTTATTTCATATGTGATGAAATGTAGGCAATGTGTTTTTTGATGTGATACTTTAACTTGGAAAAGCAGTTAACCAGTACCAGTTATGAGGTCACAACTGTACCATGTTACCTGACAATGCCCACTGACTTAGTGATATGCAGTCAATGAATGGACGAAGGTTTTCTTCAACAGGAAACAGACAGAAGATTGTCTTTATTTGGGATAGGTGTGTGTGTGTGCGTGGATGCCTGAAAAAGTGGAATAATAACATTATTTATAGAGCATGTCTGTAATTTAATTTAGTTTAGTTTAGTTCAGTTTATTTAATTTATAAAAGGACAGTGTGCAAGTACATTAATCATTTAACAAATGAGAAGATGGTTGCACCAGATTTAGCAGAGCAGCTCATTTCCATCTGCAGTCCTCGTACCTAAAAACAGACAGTAAAAACAGGCGATTATTACAGTAAAATGAGACAAGACAGACAACAAGAAAAGTGCAGTATAGAACGTATTATGTTCAATACAATACTATACATTAAGAATGTTCATAAAAGTGCGTAGTGCGGCTCAAATAGAAGATACAGTCAGACATTCATATAAAGTGCACATAGTTTTCAGTAATAGAAATAAAAGATACTAAATACTTTTAAACTCAAAACGAGATGCACAAATTGCTCAAGATCTGGGACATAGGTAGAGCCCTGTAGGGGGTGAGACTACCCATAAGGGTAGCCCCATCCCCAGTGGTCCCTACAGCTAACCTCAGCACAGAGGTCTCAATCTCAGTGCTAGCAGGACTGTTGTGCTGCCATGACTGTGGGAATGAGACTACCCACACTCGTAGCCTCGTCCCCAGAGGTACCCACAGGTAACCTTGGCCCAGAAGTCTCAATTTCAGTGCTGGCATGACTGGTGGCTCAGAATCCAGTTTTTAACCTCCTGTTGAATCTGTGAAATTCTGGGATGTGTTTCAGATATTCTGGAAGCCTGTTCCATTCGCTGGTGGCTTTATAAGAAAATGCTGATTGGGAGAAAGCAGTTTTACGTTGTGGGACGCTGCAGTCCCCATGGATACAGACCGTAGGGCTCCGTGAAGCACTTCTCAATGAGGCTGCACAAAGGTCTTCAGGAGGGGAGGTGCTACGTTATGAATGATCTTATGAATTAGGCAAATATCTGAAAACACAATTAGATTATCAAGACTCAGCATTTTATATTAAAATAGTAGATCATAGTGATGGTGCCGTCGAGGTTTCTTGTCAAGAACTTTCAGGGATTGATTGTAAAATGATCTTACTGGATTCAGAGCCGTCCTACTGGCCTGAGACCAAGATGATACACAGTACAGGATAGGAGACAGAATCATGGCACGCAGATATGCTTTAGCAGCTACGGTTGACAGTGCATTGCGAATGAAACGGAAATTTGCAATAATTTACCTGAGTGTGTTACACATCTTTTTAATGTGTTTTTTAAATGTTAGGGTGGAGTCCAGAATAACACCTAGGTATATAAACAATATTTATCCTGTGGCAATTTACAAAGTTGTTTGGGCGCATTTGTGTTTCTGTGCATTTGAAAAGTACATAGTCACTGTGTTTTTTGTGTTCAGTGTAAGGCATGTCACTGAGCCACTCCGCTACCCTTTCCATGGCTGCTGTTCATTTATTTGCTACTGTATGGACATCTTTCCCATGTGTAAATCCATCATGTCTGACACAACTTTTTACTGATTGGACATGCACAGTATTTTACTACAAAATTGTACTACTAGAAATTATCCAGTCTTCTGTCTTTTTCAGAGGGAAAGCAGTTTTCCCTATCATTTGTAAATGATAGGGAAAACTATCCAAACTACCTAAACTAACTAAATTATCATTTGTAAATGACGACATTTACAAATGATAATCACCCACAACACAACTCAACAATACGTCAAATGAAACACCTAGAACTGCTAATAACCAGTAAAAATAATTTCCTCTAACCATGCAAATGTACACTCTACCCATCAATGCAGGACGTCAGACGTGACTTGAACCGCAAAAAGATAAGATTCCCAGAGCGTATAATCAATGCCAACCCCACATGCCCCTGTTGTCTGCAAATATACACCCTCTCCTCTCTTCAAGACCCCACTAACTGTATCATAAAATGAAAAACTAACACAAAAGCTGAAATAGTACGTTGAAGACACACTGATGTGAGATAATGAAAGCAATGTTAATAGCGCTATTAGTCACGGCGCTCAGCTCTCTATTGTAGATATAATCTGTTATTAGGACCTCAAGGAAACTTCAGAGCCATAAGTGTAGAGTGTAGAGCGTTATATTTTAGCATTTATTCTGAATATGGTCTTGATATTCGTTCTATCGGGGAGAGACAGACTCTTGTTCTCTTGTCTGTCTTTCAATAATGAAACGTAAAGGCATTTCCAGACAGTCCTCAAGGTGCACACGACAACATATTGTAAGGGCTGTCAGCCCCATCACAGGAGCAGTGGAGTGAGAGGAGGAGGAGGGTGGAGGGGAAGAGAAGAGAAGCCGTTGAAGCAGTGTGTTTGTTTGTGTTTATGAATGTGTCTGTGTGCATGTGTGTATCTGTGTGTGTGTGTGTGTGTGTGTGTGTGTGTGTGAGTGTGTGTGTGTGTGTGTGTGTGTGTGTGTGTGTGTGTGTGTGTGTGTGTGTGTGTGTGTGACAAAGGGAGGGAGGCAAGAAGTCACAGTGCAATGGGGCGAATTGTGATGGTTTTTATTTATTTTATTTTTTTACGAGGAGAGGGAGTGGAAAAGAAAGGTATTGGCAGACAATGTGGCTGGGGACCGGCCTGAACCCACATGGTCATAGGGAAGATGTGGACAAAAGAGAGGAACAAATAATTCAGCTTTCATCGTCGATTTAGGGAAATACATCAAGAAAGAAAAGATAGATTAATTACAGAGGAGATTATTTTTTGGCTGGGGGGGGGGGGGGGGGGGGGGTTATTTCATGTACATTGAGTCATAAACATTTAATCATTATTTAGCCGACACTGTTATCCAAAGCAAAATCAATCTTTGTGTACAATCAAAATTGGAATGACTAGAAAATAAATTTCTGCAAGCTGCATGTTTCTAAATAAACAAGTGGTCAGAATGCAGAGCTATGTCTCTTGTAGTGCAGACCACTATAGGGGTTATATCTTGATATAATATTGCTTGCATAGTTATTCTTACCTTGGAGAACATGCACTTTATATTATAACAGTAATTATGAATAATACCACACACCCAAAAAATATTGTATAAATGCAACATGGGCTATCAGCTGATCAACATAGAAATGTATAATAATTATAAAATACCAAACGTGCCAAGCAGGATTTTTTATTGGATGGTTGAGATGAAAAGAGTTTGGGATTTCAATGTTCAAGCCCTTCCGTAAGCAAGCATTTTCTAGATAATTAATTGATCTATAATATTCTCAATAAATCAGACTTCAGTCAGATTGGCCTCACCTCAATCATCTAAGCTTCCAGTACTTTTTCACCTGCCCCTCCTCCTCCTCACCTGTCTGCCAGCCACTCCCTGCACATCAAGCCAACTCTTTTCACCTGATCATGCCGTTGCCTCGAATCAGCAATCAAGATAGTAGGCGAGTTTCAGATGAGGCATGCGGCTTCGTTTGCCATGCGTCAGAATGCATTCTGGGATGAAAACGTCAGAAATACCTGTGATAAACTTCCGATGCAACGAGTCACCTGGCTTTCAAAACTTGCGTGGTTTCAGGAAAACAACTTCCGCCTGCTTTTCTGGGCATTTTCTCTCGAGCAAGTGCAGACATAAGACACTCCCCTCAACATCCCCTCAACTTTGCCCTGGTTGGTTGGAATACCGACATTAAATTCCCCATGTCAGAAGTGACATAACTCCTTTCAGAGAGGCGTGCCTGGTGCCCTCTCCCAAACTATGCATATTAAAAAGAGATTAAAAAGAGACGGTTTTGTGAAATTTCACTTCATCACTCATCATGCATTTTTTATTTTATGTATTTTATTTACACTTTCTCCACATAGCCAAGCCATTGTGCATGCAGAAAATTCATCACATTTGCTCCTCGGCCTGCATCAATAAGGGGAGATCCAATGCCTCGAACTCGTCTGCTACGAAGAACGCAAGCGCCAGTTCGTTTGCCATCCTTGTTGACGAGAAGTTCACCTGTGTCTGCCTTGACGGGATGGGAACTTGACGGGATTAGGACGAGTTCCGCCGGATCTTCTCAATTCTCGTTGCAACAAATGCACAAATGCAAACGATCTGAAACTCGCCTAGTGTCTAAATCTCTCCCTCACCATTCACCCTTTGCCAGATTGTTCTTCACTTCTCATGCAAGTCTCTCCAGTTTTATTCGGATTGCTCCCCCAGTTTCGACCCTACCTCCCTCCCTGACCATCCTGTCTCATCGCCTTCCCAGAGATCCCCTCAGCCTTCTGTCCCTGACTATAAACGACTCTCTGTTCCTGGGTTGTACCTGCCTATCCCTTGCCCCAATTACCCAACCCTGCCTATCCCCTGCCCTGTATACTCAACCCTGCCTGTCCCTTTTCTCGACCCTGCTTGTCCCCTGCCCTGTACATTTGACCCTGCCTGTCCCTTTACTAGACCCTGCCTGTCCCCTGCCCTGTACCCTGTACTAAACTCTTCCTGTCCCTGAGGCCATCCTTAAAAATATTTTGGTTTGCCGTAACCCGACCGATTTTTTTTCCCTTTTAGTCTGACCGACTTGCTGGCTGTAAACTTGTGTTAAAAACAACCGGTTTTTTTTAAACAATGATAAATAATAATAATAACTTTATTTATATAGCACCTTTCAAGAGAACCAAAGGTCGCTGTACATAGTGAGGCAGATAAAAACAGTTAAGACAAGGAACAGGAGTTGAACATAAATGGTAAAGGTAAAGGGGGCGTTTAGCAGACGCTTTTGTTTAATGTGACTTACAATCAGTACATGTGTGGGGGTTCGACATGTGGACAGTTGGAGGAGGGGGGGATCAAGGTGATCGAACCGCCGACCCTACGGTTAGCGGACGACACGCTCTTTCCACCCACTCTACCCACTGAGCTACTGCCGCCCCCAACATGGACATGGAGTATGGAGTTGACTAGGGACCATAGGCCTTGGTCAACAGGTATGTTTTTAGGAGTTTTTTGAAAGTATCCAGGGATGCAGCATTTCGGATCTCTGCTGGGAGAGTTCCAGAGGGTGGGGGCTGCCACACTGAAGGCTCTGTCCCCAAAGGTCCGTAGTTCGGTGTGGGGGGTGGAGAGCAGACCCGTGTCTGGACTGCAGATTCCTGGATGGGCTGTAGGGGGTGGAGAAGGTCAGATAGGTACTGGGTGGCAAGGGCATGGAGGGATTTGTAGGTGAGGAGGAGGAGTATGTAGGAGATGCATGACTTGACTGGGAGTGAAGGTGGATAAGGGTGGGCGTGATGTGCTGCCAGGGCTTAGTGCATGTGAGAACCCTGGCAGCTGAGTTCTGCACATACTGGAGCCTGTCCAGGGCTTTACTGGGAACCCCGGACAGGACTCCATTGCAGTAGTCCAGACGGGAGGTGATGAAGGCATGGATGAGGGTCTCTGCCATGGAGTCAGAGAGTGATGGCCGGAGTCTGGAGATGTTCTTGAGGTGGTAGAAAGTGGATTTGGTGATGGATTTGATGTGTGACTGGAAGGAGAGAGTGGAGTCCAGAATGACACCCAGGTTGCGGACTTCTGGGGATGGACAGATGGAGCAGCTATCCACATACTCCTCAAACAACTAATGCAACTACAATAAAACCCTATTAATCATATTTTAGTAAGTATTGCAAATATAAATTGCCTTCATATACACGTAGGCCCTTTCTTTTATATTAGCTTCATTTCATCAATGGTTCGTGCTTGTCTGTTATGATGGCTACGGCTTCAGTAAAGTAAATGTTTGCGGTCACCGTTCAAAGTTATATGGGTTCAGGCACCGTAGCAATACATTAAAAAAATCACTGAACTATATTGACACCGCTATAACGTGACGTGTTGACTGATGTCAAGGAGACCACTAAACTTTTACGGGTTGGAGACGCAGTCAGTGATGTCAGGATATGCAAATTTGTTTAAATTCATACCGACATATTCACCATGACCAAAATTGTACTTAAAAAAAAAATCTATATATATATATAGACCTACCTACCGACCGTTTTTGTTTTTTTTGGTTGTTACTGCAAACAGAAATATTTTTAAGGATGGCTCAACCATCCCGTCTCATTGTCTTCCCGACTTCTGTCCCTTCTGTTCCCGACCATGAACTTCCTCTCTCTGTTCCTGGTTTCTGCTGGCCTCTCCCCTGGTCCATTACCTGCTCAGAGTATTGTGTGTGACAATAATAAGTAATTGCCAATTATACCTGCCTCTTCGTGTGCTGCAATTGGGTCAGACCTCTACCCGTTACACTTTCCCTATCAAATATCAGCAAGAAGGTTTTTTGCTAAATCTGTGACCAAATGGCATCACAGCCAGCAAGGGTACCCCTCGTACTGCTGACTTTGCATGTTTTGACTGTTGGTACGTACAGGTAATATCCTAGTTAGCCTACTGAGATTTCACCTCAGTCAATTTTCTGAATAAATGGGCTACGTTTTTAAGGTGACGTTGATGTTAAGTGGCTTTCCAAGCTAAACTAGGAGTAGCATCTCACAATGTTATACTGTTATGGCAAATTATGTTCAAACCTAATGTGTACTCAGGTGATCAAGGAGGGTTAAGGGAGAATTCTTGCCTAGACATTAAGCATGTGTCATCATACTCAGTGTATTTCCCCATTATGACAAACAGGATTAGCATGAGACCTCCAGTATCGAAACTGGAGGTCTCATTGCACTTATAAGTAACCTGTATGAAGATGCTGACAAACTGGATGTGAATGAGAACAAGTTTCATCAAACAAAGATTTGACCAAAAAAAACATTGCGTTGGAACTATATTGGATGATAAATATGTTAGAAAGTGAGTCGTGAAGCTGTGAGGTAACTTTCTGAACAAGTGATAATCTGAGTAAATGGTTAAATAAATATACCATAAAATAGCAGTATTCGTTATTTCAATATATTTGCTGGCAAGTTACAGTCACAAAAGGTCTTATTGTACATTCTGGTCATGCATCCGTACGCAGGTGTGACGCAAAATTGAACAGTCCTGTCCCTATTGTTGCTGGGGTGGTGAATGGCAGCCCCAGTTACATATGCAATGAAAAGCTCTGCCTAAGCAACTTCCCTGATCCACCCATCCATCACAGCACACACACACGCAGTCTATCAGAGTCTATCTAACAGAGCTGTGTCACCACGTGTCTTCTGTCAATCTGCATGCTTGTGTGTCCCGCCATGGAGGTTTGTGTTGCACATGAGCCCTTCAAGCTCATAGGATTCCATGTACAGTGGGATTGCTCAAAAGACCATTCACCCAATCACCTTGCCCTTGACTTACTCAGCAGGGTCTGGTCAGCAGAAGGGAAGCTGACATGCAAGCAGAGAGAGAGAAGCACCCCATCTGAACAAGGATATTTAGCAACTACTTTACCAAATCATGTGCTGGTGACTAAATTTATGATGCCTTGGTAATAGTGGCCTCTGGCATGGGCTACCGTGTACACTTTACACAGTATGTGTGT
The DNA here is from genome assembly GCA_036785325.1 of Urophycis tenuis. Lineage (NCBI taxonomy): Eukaryota > Metazoa > Chordata > Actinopteri > Gadiformes > Phycidae > Urophycis > Urophycis tenuis. The sequence goes on along the minus strand of JAXIVH010000009.1, from coordinate 13,097,059 downwards.
GTGTGTGTGTGTGTGTGTGTGTGTGATCTCAATGACTGGTATTCATCATATGAAGAGCTTTCAAGCTTTCAAGCTTTCAGCATCATCTACTTTTAGTGTCGGCATATTTTATGAAATAAATAAATAAATGAATATATATATATATATAATATATATATATCCTTTTTTACATGTATTAGTAAGAGTTTTATTGAAACTTAAGGTCCTTCTTGGGGGGAAATTCACAAGTTATGTATTAATTAATTTTAATTTCATTTTATTTGTAGCGCTTTTCAAAGACCCAAAGTCGCTTACACAATGAAACAAAGAACAAAGAAAGAAAACAGTACCGCATATATACATACATACAGAGGTACATACAAACACAAGACAAGACATCCAAGACAAGACGTAAGGACAGGACAGGAGCAATAGCAGTCCAATGGGCCGAGATGCAGGGGAGAGTGGTGGGGTGGGATGAGGGGGTAGCGGGGCATGAGGAGGGGAGAGGGCAAGGGAGGGGATTGTTAGGGTTATGGATAGGGGAGGTTGTAGGCTTGTGAGAAGAGCTATGTTTTTAAACGGGATTTGAATGTGGGAAATGAGGGGGTGTCACGGACAGATTGGGGGAGTGAGTTCTAGAGTCGGGGTGCTGCTGAGGAGAAGGCTCTGTCGCTGAAGGTTATCAGTCTCGATGGTTTAGCGATCAGAGTGAGTGTGGAGGAGGATCGGAGGGCTTGGGAGGGTCGATTGGGGGTGAGGAGATCTGACAGGTAGGACGGGGCTAGGTGATGGAGAGCTTTAAAAGTCAGGAGGAGTATTTTGAAGGTGATGCGTTGTTTGATGGGGAGCAAGTGGAGAGTGGAGAGGACAGGAGTGATGTGATCACGGGACCGGGTGTGGGTAAGGAGGCGAGCAGCAGAGTTTTGGAACATTTGGGTTAGGGTTAGGGGAGTCTATGGAGGGAGTGAGAGGTGATGCCAGTGAGGAGGGAGTTGCAGTAGTCCAGACGTGAGGAAATTAAGGCATGGATGAGGGATTCGGCAGCAGAGGGGGAGAGGCAGTGTCTGATCTTGGCAATGCGGCGGAGGTGAAAGTACGAGGTCTTGATGATGGAGCTGACATGGGGATCGAAGGAGAGTGGGGTCCAGGGTGACGCCAAGGTTGCGTGCCAGGGGGGAGGGGGTGATGGTCGAGGTGCTGATGGTGAGAGAGACGGGACCAGTTTTATTGAGGGTGAATTTGGTGCCTATGAGAAGGAGTTCAGTTTTGTCACTGTTTAGTTGGAGGAAATTGTGGGTCATAGTGGAGATGCAGGTTTCAATGTGGGTGAGGGGATGGTTTTGGGTGGATTTGGTGCTGATGTATATCTGGGTGTCATTGGCATAGTAGTGGAAGTCCAGGTTGTGTTTGTGAATGATGTGACCAAGGGGGAAAAGGAAGCAGATGAAGATACAAAAAATATACATAAAGAAATATAAAAATATAAAAAAATGTACATACATCCAGGCATACACTTGGAGGTAATAGCACACACAAAGATGTAGCATGTCAGATTTTATGTGGTAAAAAAGACCAGTTATGCAGAGAGATAACCAGTTATGTAGTTAAATTAAATTACCAGTTATGCAATATGAATAACCTGTTATGCAGCAGAAACTAAGATGAAAGTGACCAATTGTGTAGTTTGATAACCACAGGCAGGAATGATTTCCTATGTCACTCTGTGGTGCATCTGGGTGAGAGGAGTCTTCTGCTGAAGATACTCCTCCGCTGAGCCAGGGTGGAAAAGAGAGGGTGAGAGGCATTGTCTATGATAGTCCATAGCCTGGACAGCATCCTCCTATCTGCCACGGTCGTCAGAATGTCCAATTCCTCACCCACCACATCACCAGCCCTCTTGATGAGTCTATTAAGTCCACAAACCTCATCCCACTGCCCCAGCATGTGACAGCGAAGAAGATCGCACTGGCAACAGTGCGATCTTCGCACTGCAGATGTTGAAGGACCTTAGCCTCCTCAGAAAAAATAGTTGGCCTTCTTGTAGACGGCCTCTGTGTTCCTGGTCCAGTCCAACTTGTTGTTGAAGTACACTCCGGGGTACTTGTACTTCTCAACAGTGTCGACAGAAACCCCCTGGATGAACACAGGGCCCACCAGTGTTTTTGCGCTCCTTAGGTCCACAATGAGCTCCTTTGTCTTCTTGCATTGAGCTGTAGATGGTTCAGCTCACACCAAGAGATAAAGTTGCCCACAACAGTCCTATACTCACCCTCGTCACCCCCTTCAATACAACCAACTATTGCGGAGTCATCAGAAAACTTCTGAAGGTGGCAGGACTCAGTGCAATAGCCGAAGTCTGAGGTTTAGAGGGTGAAGAGGAAGGGAGAAAGGACCGTCCCTTTTGGGGCCCAGTGTTGCTAACCACCCTGTCAGATCCACAGTTCTGTAGGCGTACAAACTGTGGTCTGCCCATCAGGTAGTCAACAGTCCAGGACACCAAGGGGGCTTCCACCTGCATCGCCGCCATCTTCTCACCTAGGAGACCCGGCCGTAAGGTGTTGAAAGCACTGGAGAAGTCAAAGAACATGAGTCTCACAGTGCTCGCCGGCTTGTCCAGATGAGAGTAGACTTTGTTCAGCAGGTAAATGATGCAGTCATCGACTCCCAGGCGGGGCTGATAGGCGAACTGCAGCTGGTCCGAGAAGGGTCTGACCATAGGCCTAAGTTGCTCCAGGATGAGCCTCTCCAGGGTCTTCATGATATGTGATCTCAAAGCCACCGGTCTGAAGTCCTGGGGCTGCTGGGGGCGCAGTGTCTTTGGGACAGGAACAAGGCAGGATGTCTTCCACATCAGAGGGACCTTCTGGAGGTGCAGGCTCAGGTTGAAGACATGATTAAGTACTGCACACAGCTGGGGGGCACAGGCTTTAAGTATCCTGGGGAACACACCATCAGGGCCCGCCGTTTTGCCAGAGTGGAGTCTAATCAGTTGTCTTCTCACCAGATCAGGCGTGAAGGACACTGTAGAGGTGTCCGTAGGGGGAGGGATAGGGTCCTCCGGTAGTGGACGACAGTATGCAGAGCAGGGGGGAGGGGTGGGGCAGGGTGGAGGTGTGAAGTGGCCGGGAGTGAATAGAGGTGGTGAGAGGCAGGAGGGCGGTCTACAAGGAGGGGGAGAAGGAGGGGGAGGCGGAGTGGCACTGTTTTTAGGGCTGCCAGCAGCAGTAGCAGCAGGGCCATGTGGGGAGGGGGAGGGGCCGCAGTATCAAACCTATTGAAGAAAAGGTGAAATTCATTGGCCCGAGCCACCCCACCCTCCAGCCCCATACTACCAGTCTTCTGGAAGCCTGTGATGGTTCTCATACCACTCCACACATCCCTTGTGTTGTTTTGCCGGAGCTTCTTCTCCAGCTTCCTCCTGTATGTCTTTTTCCTCCTTAATTCTGACTTTGAGTACCCCTTGTACTCTCCTCAGCTCAGCCTGGTTGCCCTCTCTGAACGCCCTCTTCTTATCGTTCAGGATATGGCCTTGATGTCCTTGTTGATCTAAGGTTTGTTGTTTGCGTAACATGTGACTGTCAACGCAGGGACATAACAGTCCACACAGAAGTTAATGTAGGCCGTGATGCACTCTGTGAGCCCATCAATGTCCTCCCCATGAGGCTCGCAGAGTGCAGGCCAGTCAGGCACCTCAAAACAGTACTGCAGTGCCTCGTACGATTCCTCTGACCACTTCCTCACAGTCCTTGTGGTCACAGGCTTCCTCTTCCCCAGAGGCACATAGCAGGGTTTGAGGTGAACCAGATTGT
>JAXIVH010000009.1:12923268-13088268 GCA_036785325.1 Urophycis tenuis | reverse complement strand
TATAACAACAAAACTTACTAATTTTCAACTTTAAAAGTCTGAACACATTTTCACAACACAAAAATGTTTTGCCATAAGACTTTTGCACAAGGTCAAAATACTTATGGCACTGATATGACTCCATATACATACAGTATACATACAGTATGTCATCACATTTAACATGTGAGAATATCTTACCATCAGAGCACAGGATGACTTTACTATTACCACACTGAAAGTGCAGAGAACCTGGCTATGTTGTAAATAGGAAAAATGACTTTGGAGCTGGTTAGTGTTTACATAACATTAAAAAACCTGCTTACCACTGTAACCTGGTTGAATTTTCAATTGACAAATACACTTGATTTAACATTAAATTCAATAGATTTAAATCTAAAATGTTTTCATATAAAACAAATAGGCCGATCAATACTATCTTGTTTCTATGGAAAGCAGCATGCCTGTGTGAATACTGGTGCTCATGTCCTGTGTGTTGCTTTAAATGCTTTAAACACATATATTTGTTCTTTTACATTTTCATTTGTTTCACTGTGAAGGAGACTGCTGCCGTTAGTACTTTCCAAGGATTTTTATATTTAATTTTAAAGATTTAATTCATTCTCTATTATCTCTCTAATTTTGTTGGGGTCGGGGATGTTTCTGTCCACCTCAATGCTGCTGTCATGGAGAACGCTTCCCGGGCAGGCAGCAGGCTGGTGTGTGTGTAGTGGACGGGGCCGATAAGGACAGCTGCTCTGAGGAGATTTCCCCTGAGAGAGAGAGAGAGAGAGAGAGAGAGAGAGAGAGAGAGAGAGAGAGAGAGAGAGAGAGAGAGAGAGAGATGGGCAGACAACAAGGCACAACAGACGTCTCAGGTAAATAAATAAATAAACAAATACATCCCGCAGAACACCTTGTGTGCCGCAGCTCCAACAAGAAGGCCATGTCTGCACTCTTATTATCTGATAGGCAGCTTACACAGACCGCTAGGCGCTAAAATCAAAAGGGGCTTAAGCTACTGCATTCTGATTGGATTCACTGGCCTGGGCACCCAGAAAAGATCAACCACTAGATTAATGAATTGAAGAAAGGAAGGGAGGATGAAGACCAGCCATATTCCAAACTCCTCTTTCACCTCACTTACATTAATTAATTTCTTTACTTCATTCAGATTCAATAAATACTGTACATTTTATTTGCAGAAACATGAGCCAGATGAAAACATGATGCATTGAGGATAATGGAATGACAACAGGAATTCGGGATGAGCAGAAATGTCTTTCATTGAGGACAGGTTAATGCCATGTTTGATAAATCCTCTTTCCAATTTTTTTTTCAACAAAGGCAGCCAGAAAAATAAAATTATTTCAACAGTTCTTAAATTTGAAAAATGAGCCGAAGTCCAGCCAGGGGAGAGTACGAATACTTTTATTTCTATTTTTTGAGCAGCATTATTCTGGAAGAGAATCACCCTGCAATGATCCTGCAGGGTTTCCATGACATACCTGTGAAGAAAGAGTGACTTTGATAGAAAATATGTATGGTCACTATCTGAACATGTCTTGGAAGCTTAAACTGACATGGTTGCCGTGTGCACGTGGCGACGGGAGTGTGCACATGCTACATGCATCTTGCATGACCATGCATTAACACGCGCAATGGTGAATTATCCAGAGGTGCTTACTGGATGTCTATCTTAAGGCATGCTCCTGATGGATTGCACGTGTCTCTCTGACCCCTGTGGCTCTTGCTTGAATGGCAGCCGGGATCAGCACTTTGTTTGTTGTCTCCTCTTGGCTCAACAAAAGCTAGTTTGAAAATTACAACTATTTCATAGTAATATTGTTTTATTGTTTATTGTTGTTATGTGTCTTTCTATCTTGTAAACTCCCAATAAATGTATTTTCACCTGCTTTGAGATAATATAATCTCTGTGATTGGGTTCACCCACCTGGTGCTGAAAAATACAGATAGTAGCAATGATAAATGACTTCATCATCAAAAGGATTGAACTGCTAATTTAAATTCTAACGTGTATGGTACAGTATCAAACTTAAGGGTTGGTTGACTTTAGGCCTTGCACTGCTATAATCAAGCAATACAAATAATAATCAATCATCAATAATCAATAATACAATGACATTGTGTGGAAATCATTGAGTCAGTGCTTGTAGACCTGCACTATTATGATAAACAATAAAATCTAACAGGGGAAAGAAATCATCCACACACACTCCACACATTCCATTTTTGTATACGTTTTGTATATGTACATGAAATCTTGATGTATGTACATCATGTAGGCATTACACTTGCTGGGTTATTAATAACATAAATTATTAATCAAAAGTAATAGCAACATATAATTCAGGAATCCGGCATTTTGACAACACCAGTATGGCTTTCAGTAGAGTTAAGGGATACATGGATATAAAATGATAGTGATATTGTGAGTGGAAAAAAGTGTCTTGGTATTTGACTTATCATAATATTGTGATGGCATTAATATTGCCATCCAGCTCTTTAACAGGGACATGTTACACAAAAAAGAGATCACAGTACTGTCCTTATCAAACCTTCTGCTTTCACGTGACCAAACCCAAGCTGATTCCATTGATCAATGAATAACTTGCACAACCATGCCCCCTACACAAAATGGATGCTTCTCATAATAGCTTTATGTGAAGTGGGAGGACTCCATGTTGAACACCAACATGTTGCCACAAATCCCTCTAATATTGGAGCAGCCAGGTTTATAAACCCAGTGCTGCACACAGACCCTGTATAAAACATAGTATTATATTATGGAACATAAAAAGATAATGTTATGATAATACATAGTTTAAAATGACTAAAATTATTTAGGCTTTTCATATACAGTCATTGGCATTCTAGGAACAAAACCTGATATAAATCAAACAAGAAATGTCTTAACTGTTTGAGTAACTAACTTGATCTGGCAATGGACATGGGTGAAGCCAATTATTTGCACTTTTTTCTGTGGTGTGGCATAGACCTATAACCACATTGCGCTCAGGCTAACACTTACAATGCTCGTATGTTCTGATTTTAAGGGCAATATAACACAATAAAAAAATGATAGAAAGTTGTTTAAAGATCAGTTGCTGAATAAGACACAAATGACATTCAGTTTGACAAGTGAATCACATGCACTACTATTAATTAGGAACATATACTTTGTATTCATTATTGATTTGGATTTATTGAAGGAGTTTTGCACACAGAAACAACTTGATGATCATTGGGACACAACAAAAGAACAATATGAACATTAAACATACAATAACAGATAAACATAACATACAAAACAATTATAAAGTTTCACGTAGATGAATATGGCTGTCTGCATGAACAGAACAGCCAATGGCTCTGAGAACTCAGCCTGGGGTCCTAATGAAGCGAGACAACAGCGCTATAAAGGCCTTGTTTCACATGGTAGGAATGTTGACATCAAAAAACTGTGACTGTAATCATTTGGCTACATAAGAATTTGGTTATGCCGTTTAGAGATATCATATTTTTGAAATCACTCTTGCTCTTCTTCTATTTAAGCGGCACAGAAGCTAGTTGGTTTCACATGAAGCAGAAGGAATTAGTGGAACGCAACCAGTGAGATGGACCAAGCTACTCTTTTTTCGTGCAAAAAAAAAACAAAAACAAAAAAAAAACAAAAAAAAAACAAGGGGAGTTGAGTTGCAGGCTGTTTATTTCTTCCTACAACCAAGATCAATGAAACAGGCTATGTATGTGGTTAAGTGTAGTGCTTTTATTCCATATACATGTAGTAACTTACCTACATTTGCTCAAAAGCTAGCTTTAAGAGAAGGTGCCAGTTGGGTGTGGTTATGGGTAATCAACCAGTACTATGAGTGGCAACTGATGGTGAAGCAGCTGTTGCTCATCACCAATCACTTCTAAACCTCTCTAAAGAACCTTACCCTCATAGCACAAACACGGGTGTCGCTCAAAACACTAATTATGGGTTGGTTCCTTTATATACCAGGCCACATAGCAGTCTCAAACTAAGTCAAGTCTACTGCCCGTGCACTGGTACATGCAATGACCCGACCCATAGTGATGACACCTCTGTGAAAAGTCTGCCCTCAATGGCAAATGCTAGCCAATCTGACTGATTTCACTCATAAATGAATCTCCTTTCTTTGTACACGCAAAATAACACAAACAGGATTTTGCATAGAAGGATCCTTATATATTGAAAATTACTGCAAAAAATTCTGAATTAAAAATGCTACTGTGATCCTCTTCTAAAAGAAGAACACAACAGCCTTATAAGAGAGTATGCTGAACGTGTTCTCCCACAGCCCTCTTGATCCATGACACACAGACTAGATCCTAACTTACAAGCTCTCAGTCGCTGACATGTTGTTGGGTGAGGCAGGTTGAATGTGACTGGTGTCTCGGTATCGTTACCATGCATCATGTCATTCTTCTTTCTTCTATGTTGACAACTTCCTTGTGGTGGAGTTACTGGTCCACTTGCACACCCACACATCACAACAAGATGATCTCTTGTGTTGCTCTTTTCCCCACTGCATCAATACCTGAGCAAGCACGGACACGTACATGCAAACACACCCACACATGCACACACACACACACACACACACACACACACACATTTTATTATTTGCTGTGATGCTATTCAGGATTACCAGTGCAAGAACTACATGCATGCACTGCATGACTACATTTAAAGTCTAAATCAGCACCCTGTTTCAGCTGGAGTTTGAACCCCATCAGATTATGCTTTTAAAATGCCTTTTGGAAGGAGGGTGAGGTATTACCCATTGTTTAGGCTCATGCCAACTTTTTTGCCAGTATGCATCATTGAGTGAGCATAATAAAGAATTATGTGGAATATGAAATGTGTTGTGTTATACTATAATTGTCTGAGAAGCTTGAATGTAGCCATCAACATTTACCAGGGCCCAGCCAGAGCTGCACTCATCCACCCACTGTGGCCATACCAGCCATCTCAACGTCGGTTGAAGTCCACTTTACTGTAACGACAATAAATAGGACGAGAGCTTGGAACAGAGTAGAACACAAAGGATTTTACACGTTTCCTAAATAAATATTGGTATTCATTAGAAACAGGGATGACATTACAGAGATTGCTATGTTTGGATCATATAAGACGTTCCATGGCATTCAAAACAAAATACTACAATTTTGGCACTGGCACTTAAAAAAAAAAGATTCTATTCAACGTTAGTCAAACATACTACTTCATAATCACAGATTTATTGTATTGCTATGCATTCTGCCATGCGTTTAATAATGTATGAGGGGACATATGGATTCCCTGTCACTGAACAGCTTCCTTTAAGCCGCCGAGTCACTTTTGTGCAGTACAGCAGTCTCTTCCATGTTGAAAAGCCCTGTTCTTTTATTAGGACTGGCCGAGCATGACTAACCGCAGTCTGTCTGCTTTGCAACCCAAGGAGTCTTTGGAAAGCATTCATTAGTGTCCTTGGTTCCTCTGCTTTCAAACATGGGTGCATAAATATTGAATCTCCCCCTTCAAGGTTGGTATATTACATGCATGTCACAGAGAGAATATATCCCGTCCTCTTCCCCGCTCGTTGACACTGATCTGGGGCCATTTCCAGCAGCGGAGAGGCACTGTGTGTGTTTGTCTCAAGACATTAATGGGAGCTGTAATTGCATAGTAAGGCTTAAATGGAAGAAATGGAGGGTGTCAAAATGTGGGGGGGGGGGATGGAAAAAGTGCTCCTGTAAAATATATCTGAATGGGTCTGATACATCTTGACCAATTGATGTATTTCATATACACAGCATGTGTATATAAAATGTCAAGTCAACCCCTATTCAGCATGTCAAAAAACCCCAAAACAGTTACAGCGTCTCATTGAAGTATATCAAATTTAAGAACACAAACGTATGTGAATAAATTAGACAGTATTAGGGCGGCAGTAGCTCAGTGGGTAGAGTGGGTGGTTAGTGGTCGTCCACTAACCGTAGGGTTGGGGGTTCGATCCCTGTGATCCCCACTTCCAAAAACTGTCTGCATGTCGAAGTGTCCTTGAGCAAGACACTGAACCCTGAACCCCAACTTGCTCCCCGGGCGCTGATCATAGCAGCCCACTGCTCCTATGTACAATATGTACAATAGGATGGGTCAAATGCAGAGAACGAATTTTGTTCCCATGTCACATGGGAATGACAAATAAAGACCACAGTGTGTCCTATGCCGTAGAAAAGTGCAACGTACTGTAGGTCTAGATGTGGAAATGTTTCTCGTAATAAAACAAAAAATAAATCACACATTTTTCTGATTTTTTTCTGAAAAAATGTTCACAAATATTAAATAAAACATTGCAATCGTTGTTTCTCACATATGTGGACGTACAGTGAGCATGACTACATTTTTTACGATTACGGTTTTGACACGATTTTGCCATAGAGGCAGGGTGAAGATGAAGGGGCAACTTTATTGCTCATCCTAACAAATGTGTCATTGGCATGTGCTGTGTGTACCTCCTGGACTGAAGGTATGCACTCTGGCACTGGGTAAAAGTAAAGGACTGAAAAGCCGACAGAATCCTTGCCAAAGCAAGCTACTGATCTGGCCAATGAGAAGCCAGTGCTGGTAACTGAGAGGCTAGCAATCTGCTGGATCAGCTACTTGGTTGGCCATTATCTTACAAGGCTTCTAACCCACTGGATCAACCAAGCATTCTAGTTACCTAACACATACCTTTAGTCAGGGAGGTAAACACGGCACATACCAATGACTCATTTGTTTGTGTTAATATATAAGGTAATACTATGCAGTTGAATAAGTATATTAGTCCATATCAACCAGGATTACTCATATGTATTATGTAATGTATTATCTCTTCTAAGAAAAGGTGCTTTTATTATTTTTATTTTTGATTTGACCGAATTTATTCTTTGTGAACTTATTCTTTTCTGTCACGCTTTGATGGCAAGTAGCCCCCTCGTGTCATCTGTCAGCACGTAGCCTTTTGCCATCTGGCCTTGGCATGGTTTGTTGGGTACCTGACACCGGCACAGTATCCAGGACAGCAGCACGGGCCACTTGACTTCTTACAAGTGGAAGGAGAAGGATTGTCTGACCTTTTCTGTGCACCTGGATGCTAACGGCTATCCTGACAGCCTAGCTGTTATCTAAGATAAAAACAAAACGTTAGGTAGAAATGCAACAACAACAACAGCAGCATTTTGGAAGTGCCAAAAGTTGTTGTGACTGAAAAAAGGTTTTTTCACATGCAAAATACTATTGAGCTCACAGAGAAGCAATAAGCGATGTGAAATATCATAATATGAGTCATATCATGATTTATATCAAAGGCAGAACTTTGTGCATTTACATCTTTTTCAGGTTGAGATTGTTTTTATCTATTATAGTATTATACTATTATATATCTACTATATTATATTATTATTTTTTTTAAGATTATAGCTTTTATCCATCATCACAACCATCGATTTGAGCCAATGGTCAAGAGCGGTGGACCCCCCCTATGGGATTTGGTTGGAAAACAGGTTATAAAGACCGTTGTTGTACTTCAGTGAACAGTAACATTGTATCTGGTCACCACTGTCTTTAAGTAGGGGCAGCATTGATCCTGGTCTAGTCTCTGAATTGTCAGCCAGTACAGTTAGACCTCAGCTCAGGGTATCGTTTGCTATATAGAAAGAGGAGTGCATGATTAGTATATCCCTATGGCCCCAAGCTGATCATACCACAGCAGAGGATCAGAGATGTCATTCAACTTATCCTGATTAATTAGACCAGACATTTTTTTAAAGATGTATTGAAAGATTGATCCAAATTATATAGTGGTCGATAAGACACTCTGCTGTAATCTGGATACAAAACGAAAGAACAGTCAGTATCATCTATGGTAATTTGCTAAAACTTGTTTGGAAAAATAAGCATGTACTCGTTTGTTGAGAAATGTTCAGATCAAAGCCTGGCTGAAGCTGCTACTGATTTGTTCTGTAATACTAATTGGGGCCCCAGAGACACGTTATTCAGAGCCATTGGGTATCTGGCTCTGAATATAGCCTACTGTGTTGCATTTAGGACCAAAAACCACAGACTAGTGTGAGCTTCTCCATCCACTTCTTTGGGGCAGTTTGGAGACACAGGAAGAAAGGTTGAGTGGGTGTATCTGCAATAAAGGCATACCCCCGTCTCCGGCTCTAGGGCTTTTTCACAACTATAGTTAACTAAATTTGTTTTTTTTTGGTGGCTTTTTTGTATGGACATGGTTTGTATGGTTTCAAATGTGTGGTGCTCCACATCACTGAAGACAGGAAACATTTCAGGATCAAAACAGGTTGACTAAATAGACATGGATGCTCTCTGTTTGGCAGGTGGCACCTAGCTACAGCTTTGACGATATTAACGATATTTACCTCCAAAAGCACACTTGTCTCCCTGGAAGCCAGCAGGGAGATTATATTGTTGCCTGTTTGCTCTCGTCATTTTAACTGCTAGTTCTCCAATTAGTGTACCCTCAATTTGTCTTATCTTTGCTTCAGTATGTATTCAGTATTCAGCCCATACAGTCCATACAATTGCTAAATTTGCTTTATATAAGTATACAACCAAAAAGGCAAATGTTACTTTCAATACCAGTTCTATCTAACAACGATATCATTGTCCCTTGCCTTTTATGTGATGTTTTTCAGCACACAGGAATTTGAGGTTGTTGATTCATTTGCATTCACCATTCTGTGCAGTTTATATCCCCCTCTGTGTACAGAGTCTCATCCTGATAGCAACTATTGTGGTTCCAAGTCAATTGTCATACTATGACAACAGCTGCAACCAAATTAAACTGATCCTGTTATTTCCCCACAAAGCTTTCAATAACCAACACAGGCAGCTTCATAAGAACCACTTGGTTATACCAGAGAACAGACATCAGACACTTGTTGATTTATGGTCAGGCATAGTGTAAATTAAGAGATTGGGCCTCTGCCTGCCTGCCTGCCTGCCTTCCTTCCTTCCTTCCTTCCTTCCTTCCTTCCTTCCTTCCTTCCTCTTACTCTATTTAGATTGCTCTTGAATTTTATTTGACTCTTGTCTGAGATTCGTGTGAGAAGAAATTTGTGTTTTTGATGTGTCTATTTTGGGGTCTGAGGGGTTATGTGTTATCTGGCTAAATCTGTCAACACTCAGTGGTGGTACGCCCGCCAGCCTCTGATCAACAGCTAGATGAGAGATATCGACAGAGTTCCTCTGATATGAGGAGGCCCACAACAACACCCTCACCACTTCCACTCAACACATGTTGAAATATGGCAAGATTAAAAAGAGAAAATGTAAAGCAGTAGAAGCTGATAGGCTGGGGCTGGGGGAGGGGAGTTCAACGAGATGGACCTTGATGTGATGTATGGCCATGTTCCATTTCATTTTCATATTTCTGTCACCTCTCTTCTCTATCTCTTCCTCTGTCACACAAAAGGTTGTGTGTGTCTCTATATCTGCTTCATTGCTTGGACACATAGGATTTAACATTAGCACATACATAGGCAGAAATGGCCAAGCATGTGCTCAACACACACACACACACTCACACTCACACTCACACTCACCCACACACTCACCCACACACACACACACACTCACACACACACACACACACACACACACACACACACGCAGACCCAAACACAAGCTTGTGCATACACACATATACAAACACGCACACACAAAAAGGCACTCAAAGAACATAAATAACAATCAGTGTGACTTTCTGAAGATCCATTGTTCTCACACAGAGGCTGGTTGACATTTAGAAACACTAATAACCTGCTAATGATGCAGTATTTTCATAGAGTGAACCCTTGCCAGGGTTCACAGGTACCACTCTATCATTTGCCCTCTATGATAAAGTTAAGTGTTTAATCAATGTCTTATTTAACCTGAGACAAGAGGTGTCAGTGGATTTGATGATTCACATGATTTAATTTAGAGCCAGTCTCTATTTTCCCTCCTCTTTTGCCTGCAGCTCAAAGCTAGGTGAGGTGTAAAGGGCTTGCAGCGCCTAACAGCAGCTGTTGTCCATGTACATTACACACCACTGTACATCTTCATTAGCAAACTGACACATCTTTTTTTTTAATACAAGAAATAAACATTGACATTATGAATATCTGACGCTATTCATATTAGTCAGCTATTGAAAGTAAATATGGTATTGTACAAAAAATAGCTAATTAGCGTACCTTCCTCTCTAGTTGAAGAGTGTTGAGGTTTTACATTTACATTTACATTTAGCAGACGCTTTTTTCCAATGTGACTTACAATAAGTACATTTGTCAGAATAAAGTGAAACACTTCATTGCTGTTAATACAATAAGCAAGTCACCAAAACAAGTTTCAAGCAATTTCAGCAATTGCTAGGTTAACCATTGCTGTTTTACATTGCAACAAATAGTATCAATGTCTTTCCAACTCTTCTCCTCTGCAACAAACTATCCAGAGCTGACTCATGTGACGTCACTTTTGCCTGATTCAATCAAATACTGATGAATCATATTCCTCACACATTGTGTCCGACATTAATAAACCTTTTACTAATACTTAATGCATACTTATATTATCAATGAAATGCTTGATGGAATGCCGGACATTCACCAACATGATGCATAAGTTGTCATCTGATATGATTTATAAACATATGAGCTGGAATAAATGCAATCAGTTACCTCTCAGCTACCTCTCTCTTGTTTTAAAACATTTTCATAGTCCAACCGACTTGTTTTGGTTGGACTGTGGGGAGTGAGGGACAAAAGTGAAAACTGAGAATAATGTTGATTCTGACCTGGGATTCAGATGTCATGGCATCTTCACAAGGGAAGAGTAGCTCTGTTCTTAAAGGAGGTGGAAGAAATAGTCAACAAGTCAAATTTTAATGTATATGAAGAAACATTTTTACATTTGCTTTGCAGGAGCAAAATGGTTTACCAAAAAGGAAGTATTTGATAACGCTAAAAATTATTAGCAAGTAGGCCTATGTTAGCCACGTGGTCAAAGAAAATAATCACTGACCCAGCTGCCAACCTCCTTTGGGTTGGTCAATGAAATCGCACTTTGCAGATTTCTTCCTTTCTGTATTTTACCAATACAACCTGAACCTATGTTGCGCTCTAAAACAAGTGATGGTGGAGTGGTGGAATGAGGTGCAAAAAAACAAAAAAAGTGCACTTTTTAGCCAAGTCCCTAAAGACAAGGACCAATTGCCTGTTGGTTTTTCTTCCCTTTCCCTCGATTCCATTTTTTTCTTTAAGCCAGGAGCCATATTATGGGAGTGATTTAATATCCGAGAGGAGGGAGGGATCTAGATTTTCATAATCGTATGATAGGGAAAGGGATTAATAACAGAGAAGGGATTAAGTCGCTTGATCTGCCAATATGGTGGGCTGACTGGTAGCCGTCCCTGGGAGGTGATATATGCTCCTCCATGGACAAACCCTGAGTGGGAACCCAATTACACTTGTGTGGGAAACTTAATTTGCTCTGCCATGTTATGACTGCTGACCCCCGGAGCACTCTATTACACCCAAGTGCAATCTGACACCCTTTAAGCCCTTTAGCACTTTAGACCAGAAGTCTCACTGATATATATATATATATATATATATATATATATATATATATATATACAGTATATATATATATATACAAAAAACATTCATAAAATCAACCGCTGACACATTCACACAGCCAGTGAATTGAATCGTTCGGTGGATGTGCAGGAACACACGTTAACTCTTAAAATAGATTGGTTGTTTGCTTAGCCTTGTCTCTCGATAATAGCATGTAAACAATTAGTAGACTGTATTTTCTTAACCTTTTTAACTTTAACTTTCCATAAACAGTTAACAATAAGTAAGACATTATTGTTGTTTTGTTGTTGTGATTTTCACCACAGTGTAGCGCAGTTACCCTCAAAGAACTTAACTTGAGCTACCTGTATGTATGATGATGCTTACATGACCCTGGGAGGTTCTGGCTTTGAAATCTCACTCACTGACTCATAAATGAATGAATCATATGGTTGTATGCTGAAGATTGTTTAATTTGGAAGTAATGACCGGTAAAGGTGTTGTGTGGCCACTACATGGCTGACTAGGCACCACCTACTTGTACAGGGCTCCACCAGAACAAGGACACAGGATGATGATGTTGGAACCTTGTTGTAGAAGTTGATAGACAAGTCAAGTCAAGTCAAGTAAACTTTATTGTCAGTTTTCATGAATGTGCAGGACATACACAAAAACCGAAATGCCGTTTCCCTTGATCCCCGGTGCTGGACACGCATGCAAAATATAAATATAAATATATAAAAATATGATTACAAAAAATCGAAACAAAAAGGGTCGCAAATATATACAAATGATATAAACAGTATAAACAGTATGAGGTGCACTATGAACATTGTATAAACAGTGTATAAACAGTGTTTAAAAAGTATAAACAGTATGAACAGTTATATAACAGTTATAAACAGTATGGACAGTCTTCTGGTGGAGGGGTTTGCGTGTCCCAATGACCCTGGGGGCTATATTGTCGGGGGCTTCATGCCCCTGGTAGGGTCACCCAAGGCAAGCAGGTCCTAGGCGAGGGTCCAGACGAAGAGTGGCTCAAAAGACCCCAATGAAGAAAAATATCTTTGGAACTGGATTTCCCTTGCCCAGACGTGGGTCACCGGGGCCCCCCCCCCTGGAGCCAGGCCTGGGGGAAGGGCCCGTTGGCGAGCGCCTGGTGGCTGGGTCTACGCCCGCGGGGCTCGGTCGGGCACAGCCGGAAGGAACGACGCGGGACCCCCTTCCCATGGGTTCACCACCCGTGGGAGGGGCCAAAGGGGTCGGGTGCGATGTGAGCTGGGCGGCAGCAGGAGGCGGGGACCTGGGCGGTCCGACCCTCGGCTGCAGAAGCTAGCTCTGGGGATGTGGAACGTCATCTCTCTGGCAGGGAAGGAGCCGGAGCTGGTGTGCGAGGCTGAGAGGTACCGGCTAGATATAGTCGGGCTCGCCTCGACACACCAGAGATGGGAGTAAGTCACACATATGCAAGTCTCAAGCAAGTCTCAAGTCTTAACCGTCAAGTCTCAAGCAAGTCTCATTTCTCATCTCTCATCTTCTACCGCTTATCCGGGGTCGGGTCGCGGGGGAACAGCTCGAGCAAGGAACCCCACACTTCCCTTTCCCGGGCCACATCAGCCAGCTCTGACTGGGGGATCCCGAGGCGTTCCCAGGCCAGTGTGAAGATATAATCTCTCCACCTCGTCCTGGGTCTTCCCCGTGGTCTCCTCCCAGCTGGTTGTGCCCGGAACACCTCCATAGGGAGGCGCCCGGAGGGCATCCTTATCAGATGCCCGAACCACCTCAACTGGCTCCTTTCCACGCAAAGGAGCAGCGGCTCTACTCTGAGTCTCTCCCGGATGACTGAGCTCCTCACCCTATCTCTAAGGGAGGCGCCCGCCACCCTCTTGAGAAAACCCATTTCGGCCGCTTGTACCCGCGATCTCGTTCTTTCGGTCATGACCCAACCTTCATGACCATAGGTGAGAGTAAGAACAAAGTTAGACCGCAAGATCGAGAGCTTCGCCTTCTGGCTCAGCTCCCTCTTCGTCACAACGGTGCGGTAGAGCGAATGCAAAACCGCCCCCGCTGCTCCGATTCTCCGGCCCATCTCTTGCTCCATCCTCCCCTCACTCGTGAACAAGACCCCGAGGTACGGACTCATTCCCTACCCGGAGTAGGCAATCCACCGGTTTCCTGCTGAGAGCCATGGCCTCAGATTTAGAGGTGCTGATCCTCATTCCAACCGCTTCACACTCGGCTGCGAACCGATCCAGTGAGTGCTGAAGGTCACAGGCCGATGATGCCATCAGGACCACATCATCTGCAAAAAGCAGCGATGAGATCCCTAGCCCACCGACCTGCAGCCTCTCCTCCCCCCGACTACGCCTCGATATCCTGTCCATGAAGACCACAAACAGGATTGGTGATAAAGCGCAGCCCTGGCGGAGGCCAGCCCCCACCGGAAACGAGTCCGACTTACTGCCGAGAACCCGGACACAACTCTCGCTTTGGGTGTACAGAGATTGGATGGCCCTGAGAAGTGCCCGCCTCACTCCATACTCCCATAGCACCTCCCACAATATCTCCAGGGGAACCCGGTCATACGCCTTCTCCAGATCTACAAAACACATGTAGACCGGATGGGCATACTCCCAGGCCCCCTCCAGGATTCTTGCAAGAGTGAAGAGCTGGTCCGTTGTTCCACAACCAGAACGGAATCCACATTGTTCCTCCTCAATCTGAGGTTCGACTATCGGCCGAACCCTCCTTTCCAGCACCTTGGAGTAGACTTTACCAGGGAGGCTGAGAAGTGTGATGCCCCTGTAATTGGCACACACTCTCTGGTCCCCCTTTTTGAACAGGGGGACCACCACCCCCGTCTGCCACTCCCTCGGCACTGTTCCCGACCTCCACGCGATGTTGAAGAGCCGTGTCATCCACGACAGGCCCTCCACACCCAAAGCCTTCAACATTTCAGGACGGATCTCATCAACCCCCGGGGCTTTGCCACTGCGGAGTTGTTTGACTACCTCAGTGACTTCCACCAGGGAAATTGACGATGATCCCCCATCAGCTTCCAGCTCTGCCTCTACCAAAGAGGGCGCGTTAGTCGGGTTCAGGAGTTCCTCAAAATGCTCCTTCCACCGCCCGATTACCTCCTCAGTTGAGGTCAACAGCGTTCCATCCTTGCTGTAAACAGCTTGGATGGTTCCCCGTTTCCCCCCCCTGAGGTGTCGGATAGTACGCCAGAAGCACTTTGGCGCCGACCGAAAGTCCTTCTCCATGGCTTCTCCAAACTCCTCCCACACCCGCTGCTTTGCCTCTGCCACAGCAGAGGATGCCGCCCTCCGGGCACTTCGGTACTCTGCAACTGCCTCCGGAGTCCCCCGGGATAACATATCCCGAAAGGACTCCTTCTTCTGTCGGACGGCTTCCCTGACCACCGCTGTCCACCACGGTGTTCGAGGGTTACCGCCCCTTGATGCACCCAAGACCTTGAGGCCGCAGCCTCCCACTGCAGCCTCAGCAATGGAGGCTTTGACCATCGACCACTCAGGTTCAATGTCCCCAACCTCCACAGGGATGCCAGAAAAGCTCCGCCGGAGGTGTGAGTTGAAGGTCTCTCGGACAGGGGCCTCCTCCAGACGTTCCCAGTTCACCCGCATTACCCGTTTGGGCTTACCAGGTCTGTCCCGAGTCTTCCCCCACCCCCTGACCCAACTCACCACCAGATGGTGATCGGTTGACAGCTCCGCCCCTCTCTTCACACGAGTGTCCGAAACGTGCGGCCTCAGATCTGATGATACGATTACAAAATCAATCATCGACCTTTGACCTAAGGTACTCTGGTACCATGTACACTTATGAGCAACCTTATGTTCGAACATGGTGTTTGTTATGGACAATCCATGACTAGCACAGAAGTCCAATAACAGACGACCACTCGGATTTAGATCCGGGAGGCCGTTCCTCCCAATCACGCCTCTCCAGGTGTCTCCATCATTGCCCACGTGCGCGTTGAAGTCCCCCAGCAGAACTATGGAGTCCCCTACTGGAGCCCCCTGCAGGACTCCATTCAGGGTCTCCAAGAAGGCCGAATACTCCGAGCTGCTGTTCGGTGCATACGCACAAACAACAGTCAGAGTTTTCCCCCCCATAACCCATAGGCGTAGGGAGGCGACCCTCTCGTCCACCGGGGTAAACTCCAACATAGCGGCGCTCAGCCGGGGGCTTGTGAGTATCCCCACACCCGCCCGGCGCCTCGCACCTTGGGCAACTCCAGAGAAGAATAGCGTCCAACCCCTATCCAGGAGTACGGTTCCAGAACCAAGACTGTGCGTAGAGGAGAGCCCCACCAGATCTAACTGGTAGCGCTCCGCCTCCCGCACCACCTCCGGCTCTCTCCCCCACAGAGAGGTGACGTTCCACGTCCCCAGAGCCAGCCTTTGCTGCCCAGGTCTGGTCCGTCGAGGTCCCTGACCTTCACTGCCACCCATCTTACAATGCACCCGACCCCAACGGTTCTTCCTGTGAGTGGTGGGCCCACAGAATGGAGAGGGGGGGGGGTGCCACGTTGCTTCTTCGGGCTATGCCCGGCCGGGCTCCGTGGCAAACCCGGCCACCAGGCGCTCGCTGACGGGCCCCCCTTCTGGGCCTGGCTCCAGATGGGGGCCCCGGGCTTCCTCCGGGCAGGGTCTCTCCTCCTCTTAATTGTTCTTCCATTAGAGTCTTTTTTGAACCATTCTTTGTCTGGCCCTTCGCCTGAGACCAATTTGCCATGGGAGACCCTACCAGGAGCACAAGGCTCCCGACAACACAGCCCTCAGGTTCATAAGGACACCCAAACCCCTCCACCACGGTAAGGTGATGGTTCTCGGAGGAATCCCAAGTCATTTTTGTTAGAGTCGAGTCAAGTCAAGTCAAGTCATAGCTTAGGTCAAGCAAGTCACAAGTCAAGTCATAGAAATGTAATAAGCGGGAAGACTGCAGTTTAAGAAACTGCAGCCTAAGTTTTATGTAGCCCTCCTTTGCACAAAAGGGCTAACAAATAGAGGAAGGGGATATGAGGCTAAAGAATAATTATAAATACTCACTAGGACCAGCAGGATCAGAATTACTAGGAACGACTACTGCTCTGCTATGCGCGTCGTTGCTATGCGCGGAGTGATATGTGAAGCGGTCAGCAGCAGCGTTGGATGGGGACAGGTGTACCTTATCGTCTCATAAGGTACACCTATCAGCCAATCAGAATCAAGCATTGGGACTAACAGTTTTAGAATCCGAATTTAATCATTTTGGGAACACTGGCTGTCAGCAGCAGACCTATTATCACCTTCTATCTTTCAAACCCCAGCCGCTTTACTGTAAGATGGGCGGGGGCGGGTGCATCACCTAGTAGAGCGATTACTGGTTGCCAGGTTCGCCCACATGCAACAGGAAACATCCAATCGAAAATATTTTTTATTATTATTATTCACCAATTAACCAAGTCAGCAATGACTTGTCGAGTCATTTCATGCAAGTCTAAGTCAAGTCTCAAGTCATGAGTAGCAAGTCCAAGTCAAGTCAAGTCTTTTCTCACTGTTGATCAAGCAAGTCACAAGTCCTCAATCTGGCGACTTAAGTCTGACTCGAGTCAAGTCACTAGACTCGAGTCCCCCATCTCTGCGACACAGTTTGGGCTCTGGAACCAGCGTCCTTGAGAGGGGTTGGACCCTTTTCCGCTCTGGAGTTGCCCCTGGGGAGAGGCGCCGAGCGGGGGTGGGAATGCTTATTTCCCCCCGGCTCGGTGCCTGTACGTTGGGGTTCACCCCAGTGGATGAGAGGGTAGCCTCCCTCCGCTTTCGGGTGGGGGTACGGGTCCTGACTGTCGTTTGTGCTTATGCACCGAAAGGCAGTTCAGAATACCCACCCTTTCTGGAGTCCTTGGGGGGGGGGGGGGGGTGTTGGAAAGCACTCCTTCTGGGGACTCCCTTGTTCTGCTGGGGGACTTCAACGCCCATGTGGGCAATGACAGTGAGACCTGGAGGGGCGTGATTGGGAGGAACGGCCCCCCTGATCGGAACCCAAGTGGTGGTTTGTTGTTGGACTTCTCTGCTCGTCATGGATTGTCCATAACGAACACCATGTTCAAGTATAAGGGTGTCCACATGTGCACTTGGCACCAGGACACCCTAGGCCGCAGTTCGATTATCGACTTTGTGGTTGTATCATCGGACTTGCGGCCGCATGTCTTGGACACTCGGGTGAAGAGAGGGGCGGAGCTGTCAACTGATCACCACCATGGGTAACATCAAGATGGCGCCGCGGATGGTCGCCTCGGTGTGTTGGTGCGCGTTGTTTTGTTTTGTTTTGTGTTTAAACTCCGTCTTTTGCGATGGCACCCGGAGCTCTTTCACCAGAGAAGAGCTCATGAACATCAGGGTAACAACGCCAGAGGATTTATTTCCTACTTTCGCTCTCCCAACATTGGAAATTTTGGACATTCTGGTCAAAGGTGCGCTCACCTTTGCTCACGCAGTAAAACGTCGGAGGAGAGGAAAACGTGCCGGTGCGCTTGTGCGTCTTCGCCAGCGCGGATTACGCACACCTCTACGGGTATATTTCTCTCTAACGTGCGTTCACTGCCCAACAAACTGGACGAATTACAACTGCTGTTGGGAAAAAACAGGGACTTTTATTCATCCGCTGTTTTGTGCTTTACGGAGACGTGGCTTTGTGGCTTAATACCGGACTCTGCGCTGCAGCTGGCAGGCTTCCAACTCTACAGAGCGGACAGAGACGCGGAACTCTCCGGCAAAACAAAAGGTGGAGGAATCTGTTTTTACATCAACAGTGGTTGGTGCAACGACGTGACGGCGATCCAGCAGCACTGTTCTCCTGATCTGGAATCTTACTTCATAAACTGTAAGCCCTTTTATTCACCCCGTGAGTTCGCTTCATTCATTCTGGTCGGTGTTTACATTCCACCGTCGGCCAACGTGCAGGACGCACAGCGCATGCTCGCCGACCAGATACTGTGTGTGGAGCGTACCAACCCGGACTCCTTAGTTATTGTCGTTGGTGATTTTAACAAAGGAAACCTCACTCACGAACTCCCTAAATATAGACAGTTTATTAAATGCCCGACCAGAGAGGAGAACATTCTGGATCACTGTTACACCACAGTCAGGGATGCCTATCACGCCGTCCCCCGTGCTGCACTGGGACACTCTGACCACGTCATGGTCCACCTGATTCCTGCGTACAGGCAGAAATTAAAGCACTGCAAACCTGTAGTGAGGACATCAAAGAAGTGGACCAGTGAGGCCGTGGAGGATCTCCAGGCGTGTTTGGACTCTACTGACTGGGATGTGTTCAGGACTGCTACCAACAGTCTGGATGAGTACACAGAGGCTGTGACGTCCTACATCAGTTTCTGTGAGGACAGCTGCATTCCAACACGCACCAGGGTGAGTTACAACAATGACAAACCCTGGTTCACAGCCAAACTCAGAAGGTTAAGGTTGGATAAGGAAGTTGCCTTCAGGAGTGGGGACAAAGACAGTTATAAAGAGGCGAAGTACAAGTTTGGCAAGGCGGTGAAAGAGGCTAAACGACTGTACTCTGAGAAGCTCCAACACCACTTCTCAGCCAACGACTCTGCGTCTGTCTGGAAAGGGCTTAGGCAAATCACCAACTACAAGCCTAAAGCCCCCCACTCCATCAACGACCATCGTCTGGCCAATGACCTGAACGAGTTCTACTGCCGCTTTGAAAGACAAAGGGACAGTCCTGCAACCATCCCCCATGACACCTCCCAACAGCTCCAGCTTATCACCTCCCCCACCTCAGTGGGGGCCTGGGCACCTCCACCAATGCCAAACTTAAAGGTCCCCCCCTCGACCCCCCCACCCACCTCAGTGACGACTCTTTCCATCCATGAGAGGGACGTCAACAAACTCTTCAGGAGACAGAACCCCCGGAAAGCTGCTGGACCGGATTCTGTCTCCCCATCCACCTTGAAGCACTGTGCTGATCAGCTGTCTCCAGTGTTCACAGACATTTTCAACACCTCACTGGAGACATGTCACGTGCCAGCCTGCTTCAAGACCTCTACCATCATTCCTGTCCCCAAGAAGCCAAGGACCACAGGACTTAACGACTTCAGACCCGTCGCCCTGACCTCTGTGGTTATGAAGTCCTTTGAGCGCCTTGTGCTCTCACACCTGAAAGGCATCACCGACCCCCTCCTGGACCCCCTGCAGTTTGCCTACAGAGCCAACAGGTCTGTAGACGATGCAGTCAACTTGGCCTTCCACTACATCCTCCAGCACCTGGACTCCGCAGGAACCTACGCCAGGATCCTGTTTGTGGATTTCAGCTCTGCTTTCAACACCATCATCCCGGCTCTGCTTCAGGAGAAGCTCTCCCAGCTTAGTGTGCCTGACTCCACCTGCAGGTGGATTACAGACTTCCTGTCTGACAGGAAGCAGCATGTGAAGCTGGGAAAATGCATCTCCGACTCACAGACCATCAGCACCGGTTCCCCCCAGGGCTGTGTTCTTTCTCCTCTGCTCTTCTCCCTGTACACAAACAGCTGCACCTCCAGTCACCAGTCCGTCAAGCTTCTGAAGTTTGCGGATGACACCACCCTCATTGGACTCATTTCTGATGGTGATGAGTCTGACTACAGGTGGGAGATAGACCATCTGGTGACATGGTGCAGCCGGAACAACCTAGAGCTCAACGCTCTAAAGACAGTGGAGATGGTTGTGGACTTCAGGAAGTACTCAGCCTCACCTGCCCCCATCAACCTCTGCGACTACACAATTGACACTGTGGAGTCTTTCCGCTTCCTGGGAACTGTCATCTCCCAGGATCTCAAGTGGGAGCTGAACATCAGCTCCCTCATCAAGAAAGCCCAGCAGAGGATGTACTTCCTTAGGCAGCTGAAGAAATTCAACCTGCCCAGGACAATGATGGTGCACTTCTACTCCTCCATCATTGAGTCCATCCTCACCTCCTCCATCACCATCTGGTTCGCTGCTGCCACCGCCAAGGACAAGGGCAGACTGCAGCGCATCATTCGGTCTGCAGAGAAGGTGATTGGCTGCAATCTGCCGTCGCTCCAGGACCTGTACACCTCCAGGACCCTGAGGCGTGCAGGTAAGATTATGGCCGACCCCTCCCACCCCGGTCACCATCTTTTTGCATCACTCCCCTCTGGCAGGAGGCTGCGGTCCATCAGGACCAAAACCTCACGGCATAAGAACAGTTTTTTCCCGTCTGCCACTAGCCTTGTCAACAAGGCCCGGAGCCCCCACTGACACTGACTCTCTCCCTCCCCCCACACAGACCTACATGCTACATTAACGTGGCATCTTCAGATCGTCTGCGTTACATTAACGCACAGTGTGCACTCATTCGGGTCCACCATTTTTCCATTTTCCTCTGCATGCACTACTGCTCTGTATTCCATATCCATATTCATATTCATACTCATATTCATTGTACATTGTATATATATATTTATTTTATTTTATTATAGTTATTTTACTTTTCTACTTTTTTACTTTTTTTTACTTACTTATATTTTTAATACTGTTTTTTCCCTTGCACCAATTGCACCAAGTCGAATTCCTTGTAGGTGTAAACCTACTTGGCAATAAACTTGATTCTGATTCTGATTCTGATTCTGATTCTGGTGGCCAGTTGGCTCCGATGGCGGGGGAAGATGCCGGTCAGACCTGGCAGACCCAAACGTACTGTGAGGGTCTGCTGGGAACGTCTGGCTGAATCTCCTGTCAGAACGAGCTTCAACTCCCACCTCCGGGAGAGCTTCAACCATGTCCCGGGGGAGGCGGGGGACATAGAGTCCGAGTGGACCTTGTTCTGTACCTCCATTTTTTAAGCGGCCGACCGGAGCTGTGGCCGTAAGGTCGTCGGTGCCTGTCGCGGCGGCAACCCCGAACCCGCTGGTGGACCCCAGCGGTAAGGGATGCCGTCAAGCTGAAGAAGGAGTCCTACCGGACCTTTTTGGCCTGTGGGACTCCTGAGGCAGCTGATGGGTACCGGCGGGCCAAGCGGAGCGCGGCTTCGGTGGTTGCGGAGGCAAAAACTCAGGTGTGGGAGGAGTTCGGTGAGGCCATGGAGAACGACTTCCGAACGGCTTCGAGGAGGTTCTGGACCACCATCCGGCGTCTCAGGATGGGGAAGCAGTGCTCTGTCAACACCGTGTACGGGGGGGACGGGGTGCTGCTGACCTCGACTCGGGACGTTGTGAATCGGTGGGGGGAATACTTGGAAGACCTCCTCAATCCCACCAACACGCCTTCCACTGAGGAAGCATGGTCTGGGGACTCGGGGGGGGGACTCTCCTATCTCCGGGGCTGAGATCACCGAGGTGGTTAAAAAGCTCCTCGGTGGCAAGGCCCCGGGGCCGGACGAGATCCGCCCCGAGTTCCTAAAGGCCCTGGATGCTGTGGGGCTGTCTTGGTTGACACGACTCTGCAGCATCGCGTGGACATCGGGGGCAGTGCCTCTGGATTGGCAGACCAGGGTGGTGGTTCCCCTCTTCAAAAAGGGGGACCGGAGGGTGTGCTCCAACTACAGGGGGATCACACTCCTCAGCCTCCCCGGTAAGGTCTATTCGGGGGTCCTGGAGAGGAGGGTCCGTAGGATAGTCGAACCTCGGATCCAGGAGGAGCAATGTGGTTTTCGTCCCGGCCGTGGAACTGTGGACCAGCTCTATACCCTTAGCGCGGTCCTCGAGAGTGCATGGGAGTTCGCCCAACCAGTCTACATGTGCTTTGTGGACTTGGAGAAGGCGTTCAACCGTGTCCCTCGGGGAGCCCTGTGGGGGGTGCTCCGGGAGTATGGGATACCGGGCCTGCTGATACGGGCCGTCGGGTCCCTGTACTCCCAGTGCCAGAGCTTGGTCCGCATCGCCACTGGTAAAACATCCGTAGCAGCCTAGTGCACACATTGAAGGATCTCAGCCTCCTCAGGAAGAACAGCCTGCTCTGTCCCTTCCTGTAGAGGGCCTCGGTATTGTCTGACCAGTCCAGTTTGTTGTTCAGGTGCACCCCAAGGAACTTGCAGGTATCCACCATCTCCACCATCTTAGAGAGGATGTGGGAGGTGGTTAACAGGGTTCAGCTGCCGCGTAGAGGTAGAAAAGCAGCACTGAACAGGGACAGGATGGCCCCTTAGAGAAGACAGAGAGAGACCCTGCCTCTCAAGACAGGTCACTCTGCAGCAGCTGCAGAGGTGGGCCAAGCCCATTTGAAGACTTTGTTTTCCCTCTTGAGGATGATGACTTTCTTGAGGGCATTGCATTGTAAAAGTTCTAGATTGTGTTGCCCTAGTTGCATTATGTTCTGTGTTAATGTTGTGATTGGGTGCATGGCAGAGGGGGCGGGCCTTGGGGAGGTTAGATACAAGGGATGCTGAGCTCCATAAGAGGAGATGGGGAGGGAGATATGTTGAAGAGCAAATCGAATAGTGCAAGGTCGACATAGCCTATAGCCTACAGTAACCTGTGTTACAGAGCGAATAAAGAAGTTCTAACCAAACAACCTGTGTGGTGCTTGTGTGACTAATAGCAAGGTTGCTACAATATCTTAACATGTAAAAAAATGCAAGGGCAAAGGGAGAAAAGAAATGAACAATATATACTCAAGGAGATGCAAATGTAGGTGTATTGCACAGATGAAATGGTGATATTGGATATTGCATATGCACTAATAGGGGATAACACAGATTTAATACTTCACAAATATCTCTATGAATTATAATATCTAAAGTATCACACTTCGTGTGTGCGAGTGTGTGTGTGTGTGTGTGTGTGTGTATTTACACTTGCCACATCCTTAGAGCTGGTTCAGTCAGGCTAGTCAATGGAATACAGACACATGCTGTACATGCTGATCAAGCTGCCTGGGGGGTAAGGGGTCAACCATCCAGGCATGTATACATTGCTCAGCTACGGCATGAAGAGAGTATCAGAAGATTATCTGGTTGCTAACGACAAATTGGAATTTCACCATAATTAAAGAACTTAGATACCAATTTCATATAAATGATGTACAGCAAAGGCCAATGTATGACATCGTCAGAGTTTTGATGACCAGAGTAGAATTGACTAAATACAATACACTTGAGTTGAATTAGTATACAATATAATACACTCAGGCTGCAACAGAATACATTTTTGGTGTTGTCTCTTGGAATAGTGTTGCTATGGAGTTGTTGTAGGATGATGGACACCCTGCGAGTCTATCTGTTGATAGAGTCCCATTCACATCTGAGTTTAGGTTTCAATTCATCATCAGATCACCCCTTCCTTTCTCATTGAATGCAGTCTCGTCTTTTTGACAGTTCACGTTTGATGCACAACAACACATCGACTTTGCTCGACCAATTATAGTGATGAGCCAGATGTCGTCAGAACTTCAACACAAACTGTTCTTATAATAAAAGTGGGTAAATAAGTACAACTTTATCTATATAGCCTTTTTTTTAAAGTCCTACATGATAAGCTACAGAGACAATATAAAAACAATATTAATCAAACAGAATACAAAACAGAATGAACAAAATGGGAATAAGATTGACCCCCCTCCACACCTTCTTTTTGCCGCCTGGCTGTGAAGCACTTTGGTACAAATGATAGTGATGATGTATACAGGTAAACTAACTATTTTACAACAACAAATCATCAAATAGTGTAAAAAGCTGTACAAGTACGTACATGGCTTTTATTTACTTCAATAAAAAAGGAACCAGCTTATGGAGACTACTATCAGCGATAGGCCTGTGTCTTTACAGGAAGGTGCAGTATGCCTAAAACACAAGATCATTTATCCTATTTAGTTACAAAGAGTATAACTGATAGTGTAAATGTAACGTAGATATGGTCGGTCAGATAATAAGAATATTTAAGTGATAACCTAATATCTGTCTTTGGCTATTGTTGGGAGAAATCTCATCGATACTTTGAGGGACAGCCGTGTGTAACTGTAACTGAAAAAGATGCACACTGCAGCCTGATAGCAGCTGCCCAAAAGTGGGAGATAAAAACATCCAGTATTTTGCAGAAAAGTTTTTTTTTTTTTACATGATGTTAATCCACTAAAAAAGGTGCATTGTGGGCAGCCTCAGGTGCGGTCTCTCTGCTCTGCAGTTGGGCCAAGGTCAGCATCTCTTTGAATTCATTATTGTGTAATTGGCTAGCTACACAAGTGAAAAAAACAGGTAAAGAAATAAATGACCAATGGAGCTCCGGTGTGGATGTTACGCGCATAGACTCACACAGATATACAGAATAATACAGATTAAACTGTCTTTCCATTGTGTGCATTGGTGGAAACTATCACATACTGAAAACTACAGACAAGGGCTGACTAGTACCAACAGTGCAGGACACGACACAGAAACAAGGGCCACAGACCCTCACCAACAGCCAAACATTGTCCGACAGTTACGGCCTTACAAGTGTGGGCCTTACAAGCCATGCCTAATCTGATTGTGAGGTCATAAATGTGAGGAGAATTAATCCGCTTTTCAGGTGAACTTTAGGAACCTAACCTCCCAGCGCCATAGCTGAGCAGACAGAAAAAGCTTTCCAATTCAGCTGGTAATATATCTTAAATTAAATGATTTTGACTTTAAAAGACAGCAGCAGGTAGATTGCACATTTTGAGGAAATGCCACCATCAATAGCCTTAGCCTTTCCTGATTGGCAGTATTTTTTGTCCTTTATGACATAAAAAATGTTTGAGGCTTTGCTCATTGGCCTAGGCAACTGAGAATTAGGCTCTCTATAACATAACAGCTCAACCCTATTTAGTCTGATTCGCTTTTCTTTGATTCTTCATAACTTTTGAATGATTGGTCGTAGAAAGTGGTTGATTGACTCTGCTGAGAGAGAGTTTGACTAATTATAGATTAAGTCATTCCCTCTTTCCGGATTGGCTGATCTTTGAACTTTCCCTTCATAACCTTTGACTTGTTTGTTGTAGACAGTTGCAGGTTCGCTCTTTGGACTGAGCAGGGGCTCTTCTATCAGTTGACTATTCCTACTAAACCCCACCCCCTTTTCTGATGAGTCAATCTTTGAGCTTTCACTACGTTAAATTGTTTGTCAGTTCATTTGGACTGTCATTGCCTGAAAGCTTAAAGACACGCAGCGGGTAAACAGCAGTTTCAGTAGCAGAGAGGGTAGGTGAAGGAGCTCGCACACTTCAGACAAGGCGACCAGTGTTGCAAGGCCATATCTACTCAAACAGCATAAACAACAAACTTCATGAAAATAAGGGAAACATTCAAGCACAGACAAAAGTTGATCCATGATCCTGAATGTAATAATGTTTTGCTAACACACCTAGGTGGCTACTACTGGGCTCCTCCAAATCCAGGGCATAGGGTGTAGATGGTGAAACTGGTTCATAGCAGTCTGAGTACAATGATACATACAGCAGTTGTTACATGCTGCCATGTCCGAGATATGGCGAGTGTGTGGCGATGGCTGGTTTAACCTGTGTGCATGACTGTCAAATGCCCCATAGGAGTGTAGTCTTACCAAGTGCCAGAGTCTAATAGGTCTGACTCTGGCCAGTGCAGGACAGTGCTTACTCAGAACTCAGAAGAACTTTTTTATTGCAAAGTAGGTTTGTACCTACGAGAAATGTGTCTTGGTGGTTTGTGCACAACAGTAAACATTGAACGAGCAACAAACATCACTAACAATAGACAGTACAAACAACAAGCAACACGATGGTGGGGTCTGGTACATTAACACAAAAAGTAAGTTGAGGTAGTAAGTGTTTTAAATTGTATTCAGTGTTATAGAGTGCAGTAGTGTACAGTAGTGTATTAGTGCATCAAACAGTAAAGTTCAAGGGCGGTGGTGGGATTGGGTGGAACGCTGCAAGGAGTGCAAAGAGTGATGTTGTCATTGGGGGTGGGGGAGGGGGTGAGGGGGGTCCCGGGACTTATTAATGATCCCAACAGCAGCTGGGAAGAAGCTGTTTATGTGGAGGGAGGTTTTGGTCCTGATGGACCGCAGCCTCCTGCAAGAGGGGAGAGGGTGAAAGAGTTTGTGTCCGGGATGAGAGAGGTCGGCCACAATCCTACCTGCACTCCTCAGAACCCTGGAGGTGTGAGGCCCTGAAGGGGTGGAAAGTTGCAGCCAATCACCTTCTCCACAGAGCGAATGATACGCTGCAGCCTGCTCTTGTCCTTATCAGTGGCTGCAGCATACCAGACGTTGATGGAGGAAGTGAAGATGGACTCAATGAGAATCAGAATCACCTTTATTCACCAAGTATGTTCACAAACATACAAGGAATTTGACTCTGGATTTTCCATGCTCTCAATGTACAGACAAACATTTATCTACTATCTACTATATCTACTTTATACAGATGTAATATAACAAGTGTATATATACACATACAAAAACAACAGCAGTTAAATTGTAGCAGGGGGCAATAGTGCAATGATGCAGAGTGCAAAGATGCTGGAATAAATATGAAGAGATAGTTTATGTACATGAGGTAGGTGGATGTGACATAACATGCATGTATATAATGTACAGTATATACATCGTGCTTAGATTTATATTGATATTGACCATATGTTAAAAACTATTTAGCATCCCCAAAATATATAATTAGAATGTGTATGTACAGTGAGTGTTTAGTATTGCGGTGTTATTGTACAGGGATTGTCTTTGAAAATGTGTGCCTGGGTTAACTGTTCATCAGAGTGACGGCCTGTGGGAAGAAGCTGGACTTGTGTCTGGTTTTTTTTTGGCGTACCGTGTTCTGTAACGCCTACCAGAGGGGAGGAGTTGGAACAGGTTGTGTCCAGGGTGTGATGGATCTGCAGTGATGTTTCCTGCACGTTTCCTGACTCTGGACACGTATAGGTCCTGAACGGAGGGCAGGTTGGCACCGATTATTTTTTCTGTAGTCCTGACTGTTTGTTGTAGTCTGTTCCTGTTCCTGTTTGTTCCTTTCTGTTCCTGATTGGTGGCCGATCCAAACCAGACAGTGATGGAAGCGCAGAGAACAGACTGGATTATTGCAGTGTTGAACTGGATCAGCAGCTCCTGAGGCAGGTTGAACTTCCTGAGCTGGCAAAGGAAGTACATCCTCTGCTGGGCCTTTTTGATGATTGCGCCTATGTTGGGTGTCTACTTCAGGTCCTGGGAGATTGTAATCCTGAAATCCACTGCCATCTCCACAGTTTTGAGCTTGTTCAGCTCCAGATTGTTCTGACCGCACCAGCTGTTCAACCTCCCATCTGTATGCAGACTCGTCACCATCCCGGATGAGGCCGATGACCGTTGTGTCGTCTGCAAACTTCAGGAGTCTAACAGACAGGTCTCCTGAGGTGCAGTCATTGGTGTAGAGGGAGAAGAGCAGAGGGGAGAGCACACATCCCCGGGGGGTGCCAGTGCTGATGGTCAGGGAGCTGGATATGATTTTCCCCAGCTTCACCTGCTGCCTCCTGTCTGTCAGGAAGTTAGTGATCCACTGACAGGTGGGGGCTGGCACTAGCCTGGCTGATGCGTCCACATCTCGATGAGATGGTGGTCTGGGAACTAGGTGTGCATTTTCTCGTATTTGAGGCGTGGTTTACGAATGCCTAGAGCCGTTTATTGGGCGCTACGAATGTCTATCAAATGGCGTCTGGTTCTTCCCATGTTGCTTTGCGTGCGATTCATAGCCAATTGTATCACTTATCACTCTTTTTTAAAAGTAAACTTGCGTTCTAAGCTACTTAATACACTTTCTAAGGCTGCATCGAACGGTAACGTTGTGTCCGCTGCCATGTTGGATTAACACGCTACAAGCTTCGGTGTCGCGCATAGACGTCGTCATCGTCTTGCTGCCCCCCCCCCCCCCCCCGTTCTGTGATTGGTGGTTCTGTGATTCCCTAACTCAGGCAAAAATAAGAGCGGTGGTTTCCAGGCTGTCTTTGCTGTGAGAATGAAATCGCGCGCAAAGCAGCATGGGAATTCCCAGGCTAGGCTGGCACAGTGAGCTGAGAGAGTTTGGAGTGGAGGATGTCTGGGACG
Organism: Urophycis tenuis; assembly: GCA_036785325.1. NCBI lineage: Eukaryota > Metazoa > Chordata > Actinopteri > Gadiformes > Phycidae > Urophycis > Urophycis tenuis. The sequence continues at coordinate 13,059,581 of JAXIVH010000009.1, read as the reverse complement.
ATGGTGTTGAACGCTGAGCTGAAGTCCACAAACAGGACCCTTGCGTATGTCCCTGGTGAGTTGAGGTGTTGGAGGATGTAGTGCAGTCCCATGTTGACTGCATCATCCACTGACTTGTTTGCCCGGTAGGCAAACTGCAGGGGGTCCAGCAGGGGGCCTGTGATGTCCTTCAGGTGCATCAACACCAGTCTCTCAAAGGATTTCATAACCACAGACATCAGGGCGATGGGCCTGTAGTCATTTAATCCAGAGATAGAGGGTTTCTTGGGGACCGGGATGATTGCGGAGCATTTGAAGCAGGAGGGGAAGATGGGGGGCAGCTGGTCAGCACAGACTTTCAGGCAGGAGGGAGACACACCGTCTGGGCCAGGTGCTTTCCTGCAGGAAGAGCTGACTCACATCCTATATACACATCCTGTATATCACATCCTGCCTATAAAAGACCTTCCTCATTCTGCGAATGCTGGCTGGGGGGGAACTGATTCTTGCTCACCGGCAGGCCTGATGGCAGCACTTTCTCTTTGTTTGTTTCGATCTGCACATACATTTTCACACATCCATACATGCTTTCATTACTGATACTGATCTTTACACGTTTGCCTTGGTTGAGTTATGTGTAGCCGTACAGCACCGACACTAGTTGCCGGCTCATCTTCCAATTACCCTATCGGCACCCGCGGCGAGGATATAAGAGGGAGCTAGGCTCCTCCCCTTCCTCCTCTGGCACTTCCTGGTTCACCGGCGTGTCCGCCGCTCGCTCCCATCTCCACCACCACAGCAGGTAGGCACGTGGCAGCCGGGCTGCAGTTTGAGCGCCTTGATCGCGTCGGCTAATGTTCCTTATGCCTCTGCTGCGAAACAGATTGTTACACTTGCGTCCGTCCTCGCTCCCGAACCGGGCCACCAGCCGTTTCCCTGCGCGCTCAGCAACAATCCTAACAGGTAGGCTCCGATTGCTCCGGCGGCGTTATTCTCGTGATTAACTCACGGCCGTGTTATTCTTTTAGTTTGCCTCGTCTTCGCGCTGGAGAAGCTCCGCTGCCGTACTCGCCACTTCTCCTCGCTGGCCGGATCGGAGCTCGGCGCCCCCCCCTCCGCCAAGGTCCAGTGGGGAATCCACTGCTGCTTTGCCCTGCTGATTCGTGTACCTCCGCCATTGTCCGGGTGCGGGTCCCCTTCGTTTGACCGCGTCGGGACCCGTCCTGTGTTGTACTGCCACGGCGACGACATCAAGAGTGCGTGTGAGAGTGAGAGTGCGTGCGGCCGTCAGTCACGGTTGCCATAGCGATGGCATCAACTCGCCGCCGGCGTGTTTGTGTGTGTGTGTGTATGTTTGGGTTCGTGTGCGTGTTGGGTTCTGAGTGCATGTGTGTGGATGTGTGATTGGGGGAAGGGAAGAGGGCCATAACTAGGGTTGGGGGTTTCATTGTGTTTATTTCTTTCATAGTTTTTTTTCGTTCGCATTACCTCTGTGTTCCTGTGTTAATTACCCTTATTTTGTGTATAAAAAAAAGTAAGAATTTTGTTTATCTGCCAATCAGGTATTTTTGATTTTGTTAGTTTCTGTTTCTTTTTATTTCTGGATTCCTTATCTGTTTCCTTCGGGTTTATGTCGCGTTTTGTATTTCCCGTTAGCTCAGTTCTGTTTAGTTCATTTACATTTCCTTAACTGTTTCTGTTACGTTCAGTGCCTTGCTGCACTCGTTGGCAGCCTTCGTTTCGTTTATTGGGTTTTTCCAATTCGTGTTTCTTTTGGTTCTGTACATTTCCCAAATCTTTTGTTTACTTGGTTTGGCGAATAGCATACCGCCTTCCGCCCTTTTGGATTGTTTGTTTGTTTTTCGGATTCCGGATTTTCCTTGGTTATTTGTTTCTTTTGCAAATTTTGTTTATTAGTTTAAGTAGCCCCACTGACCCTATTTCTTCTATGGTGAGCCATTGGTGGAGGAGGTGTTCCCGGGTGGTGGTGTCCCTCCTGTGTGCCGGGTGTTCCTGGGTTTTGGGTTGTTTTGTTTGCATTTTCTCCCTTCATCTTGTTTGCCCCTTTCGTGTGACACGGGTGAGTCTGGTGTTCCCTCTTTGACTTTCCTCCCCCTGCACTAATCCCTCTCTCCACAGGCCTCAGCTGGACTGGGGAGTTCCCTCTCCCCTAGCCCCCACTTTTAGTCCATTTTTAGTCTATGTATCATTCTAATCTATGTTCAATAAATTTGTATATTTTGACGATTGAGCCACGTCTCCGAGCCTCCCTGCAGCACTAACCTGCGTGCCACACTGGTCCTTGGTCCCCAGATTGCTGGCAAAATACATAAGATTAATTATCCTCCATTGGCATCACTGGTATCCCCCTTGACTGGTTCCACTCCTACTTCTCAGGCCGCACTCAGTTCATCCAACTCAAATCCTTCCGTTCCCATCCCTCCCCGGTTTCCTCTGGTGTCCCCCAGGGCTCTGTCCTGGGTCCCCTCCTCTTCATCACTTACCTCCTTCCCCTCTTAATATTATTTTCCACTGCTTCACGGATGACACTCAGCTCTACCTCTCTACCCAACCCAACTCCATCCTCCCCCCGTCCTCCCTGACAGATTGCCTCTCCGAACTTCATACCTGGTTCACCTCCAATTTCCTCAAACTCAACAGTGATAAAACTGAAATCCTCCTAGTTGGTACTAAATCCACTTTATCCAAAGTCAACAGTTTTTCTCTCTCCATCAACAGCTCCATAGTTTTCCCCTCCCCCCTGGTGAAGAGTCTGGGTGTCATCCTCGATGGCTCACTCTCCTTCAAATCCCACATCAACATCACCACCCGCACTGCCTATTTTCATCTCCGTAACATTAATCGCCTCCGTCCTTCCCTCACCCCCCACACCACCTCTATTCTCGTACACAGTCTTGTCACCTCCCGCATCGATTATTGCAACTCCCTCCTCTATGGTCTCCCCCAGAAATCCCTCCATAAGCTCCAACTGGTCCAGAACTCAGCTGCCCGCATCATTTCCCAAACCCCCTCTTTCCACCATATCACTCCCATCCTTCAGCAACTCCACTGGCTTCCGGTCAACTTCCGCATCAATTACAAAATTCTCCTTCATACCTTTAAGGCCATCCACAACCTCGCCCCTCCCTACCTGTCTGACCTCCTTCACACTGCCACCTCCATCCGCTCCCTCAGATCCTCCTCTTCCATCCACCTCACTGTCCCCTCTGCCCGGCTCACCACCATGGGGAGCAGAGCTTTCAGCCGCTCTGCCCCCAAACTCTGGAACGCACTCCCACCTGACATCCGAAACATCGTCTCTCCCTCCCACAGTTCAAATCCTCACTAAAAACCCTCTTTTCAGGACAGCGTTCTCTCTTTAGTTTTATTGTTGTTTTTACTTGCACTTTTAATGTTTTATTATTTGCCTGTTCTTAATTTGTAAAGTGTCCTTGTGTGTCTTGAAAGGCGCTCCCAAATAAAATGCATTATTATTATTATTATTATAAGGGTCCCGAGGTGAAACCCCTCGGGTGGCGTTGTCGGTGCCATCCACAAAATAATTGTTCAAAGCAAATATCTGCCCCCACTCGTATCGCCACATATGAAATAAATACTGCTTGCTAGTAGCCAGCTCGTGTTTGTTCTCCCTACTTTGGCAAAGTCTTGGAGCCGGGTTGTGACAGCTGCTGGGGTATGATTGTATTGAATGCTGAGCTGAAGTCGATGAACAGCATTCTGACATATGAGTCTTTGGTATCCAGGTGGGTGAGGGCAGAGTGGAGGGCAGAGGAGATGGCATCATCTGTCGAACGGTTGGACTGATGCGAACTGGAAAGGGTCCAGGGTGGGGGGGAGGGCAGATTTGATGTGGTACATGACTAGCCGCTCGAAGCACTTCATGAGGATGGGAGTGAGTGTGACTGGCCGGTAGTCATTGTGGCAGGAGGGAGACGACTTTTTCGGCAACTTTTTAAAGCTCTCCATCACCTAGCCCCGTCCTACCTGTCAGATCTCCTCACCCCCAATCGACCCTCCCGAGCCCTCCGATCCTCCTCCACACTCACTCAACATTGCTAAACATTCAAGGCTCAAAACCTTCGGCGGCAGAGCCTTCTCCTCTGCAGCACCCCGACTCTGGAACTCACTCTCCCAATCTGTCCATGACACCCCCTCACTTCCCACATTCAAATCCCGTTTAAAAACATAGCTCTTCTCACAAGCCTACGACCTCCTCTATCCATAACCCTAACAATCCCCTCCCTTGCCCTCTCCCCTCCTCATGCCCCACCACCCCCTCATCCCACCCCACCACTCTCCCCTGCATCTCAGCCCATTGGACTGCCATTGTTCCTGTCCTGTCCTTATGTCTTGTCTTGGATGGTTTGTCTTGTGTTTGTATGTACCTCTGTATGTATGTATATATGTGGTACTGTCGTCTGTCTTTGTTCTTTGTTTCATTTTGTAAGCGACTTTAGGTCTCTGAAAAGCGCTATACAAATAAAATGAATTATTATTATTGTTATACTTATATTCTGCATGTGTGTCTAGTACCGGGGATCGAGGGAAACGGCATTTTGGTTTTTGTGTATGTCCTGTACATTCATGAAAACTGACAATAAAGTTTACTTGACTTGACTTGACTCCGACTAAAAGCTCTGTAAAACTTTCCTGTTCAGTGAAAGACAGTGAAAGAGTTTGAGCAGTGGATAGAAGGAGGTTTAAAAGTTCTTCCCTGCTGAATGTGATCAGGGAGAGAGAGCTGGGAACAAAACAAATAAATAAAAACAGGGAAAGTACTAGAGAGCACAGAACCAAGATGGCCTTCTGCGGCACAATCTTGGGTCAGATTTTTGATGGCAGTGTAGAACTGCACCATCATCGTCTTTGGCAGGTTGAACTTCTTTAGCTGCCACAGGACGTACATCCTCTGTTGGGCTTTTTTGGTGAGGATGGGATCTGAATCTAATGTTCAGATCCCATTTTATGTCCTGGGAGATGATGGTGCCCAGGAAGCAGCAGACTCCACAAAGTCAACTGGGGAGCCACACAGGATGACGGGGGTGGGCTAGGTTCACTGTCTTTTGAGCAAAGTTCTTTGAATGAAACTCAAGGTTGTTCTGGCTGCACCAGGTCTGGGGTTGGTCAGTCTCCCACCTGTAGATGGACTCAGCCCTACCAGAGATGAGTCCAATGAGCTTGGTGTCGTCCGTGACCTTCAGGAGATTGACAGACTGGTGACTGGTATCCGAGAAGCTGTTAACTGTGTTGCCAAGTTTATAAGGTCAGTGTGTTCTGATTTTCCATTCTTATCCATCCAATAAGCAACACCTTAACACACTCTAAAAACAAATACATATTTTGGCCACAAATACCAGAATAAATTGTAAGATATATGCTCTATATGTTATATGCAGGCATAATTGTCAAGTTTCCATAACAATAATAATGAATATAGGAAGCTGGTTAGTTGAAGCAGCACAATTAATCCTTCAGGATGAATGGTTTTGAGGCATAATCATTCTTGATTTGCATTGCAGCAGTTTATTTTCAATGTCACCTACTTATCAAGGCATTGTGATTATTTGGACCACATAATTTCAAGTCAGATTCTTCATGGTTAGCCTTGTTGGAGTTCCTAGCTACTGGAGAGTGGGGTTCACCATTTCTGCAGTCTTGTGTTTGTTTATTGTTATTTTCATTTATCTGTTTGTCTTGCCATAAAGTATTGGAGTTTGCAGGGACATAAATTGATTGAATGTACTGTATATGTTTTTATTGTTTTTGTGTGACCATGCTACAAAAACATCAATTGCATTGTCACATGCTTAACAGGTCCTGCAGGGGAAAGGTCTCTGTCTGAGTCTAACTTTTCCATCAAAATGTGATGTACAGTTTAGTTATTTTTGTTTATTATTGTCTTACAGTCATGCCACACCCTTCAAGAGCACTATGGTCTAGACCAGCCCTACATCCTGTGTGGAATATGTTGACCTGCAAGTCATCACTGGAGTGCCATATATTGCCCTAGTCAATAAACTCAGTTAAGCTATAAACCCAATGTCATCGTTTAGTATAACCTTATATGGACTTGGTTTTGTGAAAGCAGCGATTGCTTGACAAAAGAGGTGATTGACTATTGTGGCCGGAGGCAATCAGGGTAACATTACGTCTTCTTTGACATTTGAATACGAATCCTTTACAAGCTCCTTCATATGTTTAACAACAGTATTCATAACATAGCAGCCATACCACAAACACGTTCAAGATTTTGAATGTATTTTATTCTTTCAAAACTATAACTAACTAGAACTGCACAATAATAAAGACATGTAATAGTCAACAGAATCACAAAGCCTAAAAACACATTACAAAGTTGTTTATGGTTTACAAGTCACAAATATGTTCTCTAATTCAATCTCAATAGCCATTTAGTGGGGATAATCCACTTATCTTAATTATTAATGTTAATTCTATTCAGCTGAGCTGATAATGTACAATGTGAGTATTTAAAAGTCTTACATTTTCTAAGTGAATCACAAACTTGCAGGGATAGAAAATCCCTAGCGGGGACCTTTTTGTTTGCTCTTTGATGTGGTGATGTATGAGGGAGTTTGCCCCCCTGTGAGACAGATGGCAGAGGAACTTCAGGATATGTTAACATAATGCAATTAACTGTGTTTCCTTCCCATTGTTCTTCTGACCCACTCCCAACCATCTGAGGGCCAGACAATCACACCTTTCACACTGAAGACACAGATTTCCATATCATGTTTGGTATCATTTTGATTCACTCTTTAAGTGTAATAAAACGGTCTCAGTCTCATAGGGAAATCATGTGGTTATCATCCGAAACCCAGAGGTTAGGATTCTCAATGCATTTGAAATCAGGTAACGCCCAGTCAGCTCCACTGAAGATGACACACCTTTTGGGGCCCTGGGAACCAACAGCAAATGGTCTTAGACAAATGAATACTCAGCATGTGGTCTCCTAAACAATGCCTTTGGATAACTGAGAAAACAGTATATAGGGACACGATGGACACTGCTCTTGGAAGATATCTGTAGTCAGAACTTCCCACGCGTCATGCTTGTAGCCACATTCCTACAACCCAGGTAACTTCATTCTCTGATTATTGTCATGTATTCTTTGTATGTATGTTTGTATGTCCGGTAATCTTTTATAGTGTTTTCAATATTCATTCCACACTGCTTTATATTTTTTTGATTGGTTAGTGACTTGTTTCTGTGTAAAAAATTGTTATTCTTCTTAATATTATTGTTTAATTATTAATGTATTCATTGGATATCCTAGTCCAACCGAATTTGGGTCCAAATAGAACCCTTAGATGTTCCACTATGGGCATAATTATGTAGAGAGTAGTATTTCCTGTGGCGACAGTCAAAATAGCTTGTCGTTGAGAACTGAGGTAGTACGGGCGGACACGTAGGCTGATAATCGTGTTCATTCCAGTCTATCTGGTCTCATTGATGGCTGCGAGGGATAAGGTAGGATTCAGTAGCTGAATAATAGTAGTCTACAACACAATCCGGTAGGGGGTGAATGGAACCTAGGACTCGGTAGACAAATGATAGTACTCTACCTAAGATCCAGTAGGGGCCGTCAGGGGGGAGACTGATAATCATGTTCATTTGTGTTTATCTAGTCTCATTCAGGACTGATAAGGATAATTATAAGTAATCCACCCAGGCCTCAGTAGAGGAATGAGAGCACTCTGTTTGGGATCTGGTAAGGGATGAAGTGGAGGGGCCGTGATGGGCCGAGTGAACATGTAAGTTGATGATTGTATTCACTTGTGTTTATCCGGTCTCATGGATGGCTGCTATGATTAATTATGAGTAATCGCCCTAGGACTCGGTAAACAAATGATAGTAGTCTACCTAAGATCCGGTAGGGGATGAAGGGGCATAGTATTCATCTATGAGGGGGGTTTCAAATGGACATCTCAATTATATACAATCATCCGGGGTTTAGCCTGCCTTGTGAGGAAAACCGTTCTAACTGCACACAGTGGTTGTGTGGCAATACATGGAGTCAGATAAAGGTATGTTTGATTGTTTTGTTTTAATTCTAGTCGCCGCCAGAATCCCGTCAATCCGTCAACTCCTTTCTGTCCTTGGTTGGGAAATCCTACAAGCTTTCTGTGGCAAATCCAATGGGTTGCTTAAATCCATGGCTCTGGCTTATTCAATATTGCAAACATATGATCTAATTGGCTACGTGAAACCTGCCTTCTGATCGGTGGATACATTTGTGGAATTTATCAGATGTCGCATCAAGACTGCCAAAAAGATTTGTGTCTCCACAGCAGTTTGTGTCCACATGAGATGGACATTTGTGCAAAAGCAGATCTGCAACTCACAACAAAGATTTTACAGTTGTAAGACAGGACAATGTGCTTTTCTGGAAATATATTTGCAGATGTGAATATAATTTTCTGTTCACAAATCTTAACTTAAAAGTGTAAAGTAAAAAATTCTGAAAAATGTATCTACATGTGTGGATTTTTAATACATGTAGGCAGTATTTAAACTAAATTCACTCCACATTAAATGTGGAGTGAAATCTGGAGTTCACACGGAGTGAAAATGTACTCTATGATTTTGCAGAGCTGTTAAAATTTTTAACAGCTCTGCAAAGTGATACTTAAACTGACTTGCAATAAATTGTTTACTCATTAAGGGTTCTTCGTTGATACAGGTTTTCAAAAGTACCAGATACAGAGTATATCAGAGTGGTCACTGCCAATAGAATACAACTCAATTGAAAATGTAATTTATCATTGGAAATGTAGTATCTGTGTTTGAAATAAGTCATCTTCTTTTCCTCTTCACATTGTCTTATTTTTTCCTTGCTTGTGTCTGAGTCCATATGTCAGCATATATTATGTTATATTATGTTATGGTTCCCAGACACAGTGGGATGTACATAGAAATTCAAGATGAGCCAAAGACTTGAGAGCACTTGACCTTACAACCCCATGGTGCACACATGTCTGCAGTACACTTGTCATTTCTGCAGGTTTTCCTCACTTCCCTTTTTTCATCATGGGTCCCTTATTCTGAAAGACAATGAACAGATGATCCCCAGGTCTATATTTCAGGTCTATTTTTCATTTCATTATTTGCACAGATGAACGTGGTTGATGGTATCAGCGACAGCTGAGCGTGGCCAGCTAAGCTGTGTCTAATGGGCTTGGCTCCATGCGCACCCTCACCAATTATCCACTGTAAATAGTATCTACGCTTTCGCTGCAGGCTTTGTTTATTCAATTCTATTCACTTCATAACCGCATGATTATGATTAAAGCAAATAAATACCCACAGCTAGAGGGAGACGGGCCTCAGATCCCAACACACGCAGGTAAATACTGAATCTCGCTCACATTACAACACATAGGCAGAAAATTCTGACTTTTTCTTTATTGTCACAAAATGGAACAACAAATGTAGACATGTCATCTGTCTAGCAAATGGCAAGTTAGGCAAGTAGAGTGCCATTGTTTTGTAAGAACATATTAGAATCCAGTCCCAGGGCACTGCTGTTGCTTGGGTGGGCTGAATCTTAACCATGTGTGGAGGTGTAAGGCAACAGGAAGAGCAGAGGGGTTAAGATACACCACAGGGGCCTGGATTATGGTTGTGGTGGGCCGTCAGGGCCAGCAAGGCCTTCTCTGCTGGCCTAACATAAATCATGATCATAATTTGATAAAAGTTAATTTAATTTTGAATGTACTTCCCCTAAATATATAAAAATATTATTCATATTCTCTTCATGTTCGTGTTGTTTTTAGGTTAGAGTTTTTATTCAATCAGAATTTAGCTATCTTGTGTTGCCAGGTTGTATGAATTCTGCCCGAGGCCTTCAGAATCAACAATGCGGGCGTCTGTGCAATGTAAGTGAACGGGTACATACAGTTGATAGACAGTTGCGATAGCCAATCAGATCACGAGTTGTTGACAGTAGGCCTTCTAGCAGGCCTCACATTGAACGTGACATGCACGCGTCCTGTGATTGGATACTCACTTACCACCGTAAAACAACTAGAAGAAGAAGGATAGCCTACTCCACCAGAGCCACACCCGGTTAGAAGAGAGAAATCTAATATATCTACTCACTTTTTTAACCCACAATGGCCGAAGGAGGGGCAAAACGTTGATATGGTTGCAGATAAACTTGCAAGCCCATTTTCAAGACAGACCTTTCAAGAGAAGCTAGATCTCATGAGAGGAAGAATGTATGTAAATAATGTGGCACACTGGTGCGGCTGTGTGGTTGTACTCAAAGAGACCTGTGTCATTGTGTTTCATTGTGCCGCTGGCTGTCGCCAAGATGTGGCCGTCTTGTTGGTGTCTTTCTGATATTAAACTGCCATTTCGCAATTTAGTGTACAATCTTGTTAAAGCTTGCCTGTATTCCATGTGAACTTATTAAAACTTTTTGGACAGATAATTTTAAATACCCTGTTATCTTTTAGTTTGTACCACGTAGAGATATGTTTTAATTGCTGATGCGAGTTTATTGATTTTTAAATGCGCTAGAAAATAGCCCGTTTTGTACACAACTGAGGTGATGCAATGCCCAGTAGTGCGTAAGTGTGTTTCTGTATAATATTTCTCCAGCCGTGGTCACGTGGTGTCATACATGATGGTATTATGGGAGGTATTTATTGAAGTCGGACTAAGTGCGACATCACTGAAGGCCTGGGCGTGAAATACGCGGCCCACCACTGGATTGTGGGTACGTGGATAGAGACAAAGAGCTGAAACCCCATATAATCAAGGTTAAAGAGTAATGAAGTCTATCTTGCAAACTTATCTTCAATATAATTCACTTTAATGCAATTCAGCTGTCCAATGGTTGCAATGAACAGGTGGTGTAAATATGGACAAATGTGTGTTTTGCTGTTTCATATAGAGATGGTATGCTGGTGTTTTAATTGTCGAAGACTGGATGAAAAGACAGTGATGGATGGGGTGAAGAGTGAGGGACATTCTCCAAGTCACAAAAAGCCTCGAACAGGTGATGTTGGAGTCAAGTATATTTTTACTAACATTCTAAGGCTGGTTTTTGTTGGAGGGATGTAACCTAAATTTAAAAAAAATATTTTTTGAATCTGTCATATGCTAAAGACTCAACCAAAAAGTGTTAGTTGGTGCCTTGTCTTTGGATAGACAAATAAATTTGATTTGAGAAGCAGGTCTATCAAGACAGTGGTTTGCTTGAAAATTGCACTACCCATTCCCTTAGCAAAACCAAGCAGATGAAGACCATCCTTTATGAAGAGAGTACGCAGCGACTTTTTACTACGAATATTTTAGAAAAAAAATAAAAAAAGTTCCAGAGACACAATTTCACATCAATCCAGATGGTTATCTTTGTTGGCTGATGTGTATAGGTGCAGATATTGCTGAAGGCACCAGAAAATAAGGAGAAAACAGATGACCAAGCTGAGGGCCATCATCAGAGCCATAGCACATTGCAACTGACACGGAGTCAGAAGCTGAAAATCTCAATATAGACAGGGCTAAATCTTTCATGAGCAGGTCATCTCTTATTCATAGCAACTCTCTATTCCTCATTTTCTTGTTTGTTTTTTTCCAATTGAGGTACTGTGACAGACGGAAGTGACGTTAGCCTCCACTTTTACCCTCGTCCTCAGCTGTGTCAGTTTAACCTTGAGTGCAGTGCATAATTTAAAAAATGTGAGCACGCATTACCACGGTAAACCCAAGCCTGGAATTTTATATGAAATAAATGGGCTGCGTTAGATGCATATTTCATGCACATGTACATTTCAGCTTAAATTCCCTTATTAGCTAGCCTTGTTAGCTGCTTATTTCTTTACCTACTCCAATGCAATAATATCTTGATGACTGATAAAATAAATATCAGTGACACAACTCATATTTTAATGGAGTCATTAAAACAAGCCATTAGTTTCTCCCTTTTATGTAAATAAGTTCAAACCCATCCAAAGGGATCTAAGATTTTGAAATCATAGCATTCATAACACATATATTAACATGGCTCATTTTGTTTTGTACACATTTGTCCCACATATTTTGCCTCACACCTATTTTCTTCATCCCCTTCCAGCATACTTGTTCTCTGTCTCTGTTAATGTGGCACACAGGGGGATGCCTCAGTGATGTCTGGGGCCAGGCCTCTGGTGGGGGCCACAATAACTCGCATGTTAAGCCCTTCATACCTCCTTAAGACATACATATGCGTGGGCACAGACATTATGGGCCCACACACACACACACACACACACACACACACACGCACACACACACACACACACACACACACACACACACACACAAAACCCGGCTGGCATTCCCTGTCTTATTTATGTTCCCACCACTAAATTGTGCTTCAACAAGCTGTTGCATCAGGTAATTCAAAATGTCTGTACAATGCTTGCTGAAATGCAGAACACATGGCTGCAGGTATATCATCTTGAAGTGTGAGTGTCCATCTCAGTCTTTCTCTTTCTTATTTTAAATCCTATGTTTACTTTCGGTGATATAGGTTAACATCCCAGTGTGCTCGCTTAGTTTCTGTGAGAAAATGAAATTATTTTGCAATAGCTGTCTCTCCATGAGAGAACCAAAGGGAATCATCAAACGTTGCTGGGAGTTGTGATTATGCAAAGTTTTTCCTTTACTATTCACACGGCTTCTTTATGTTGCTTAGCTTGTCTATCTGCTATAACCCAGAGGGGACAGATATAGACTAGGAACACAAGACAACATGCCTATTTTAGTGGTGTTCTTGTTGTCACTGGGTAGGCATTAGGCACGGAAAACATGCACATCTTATTAGCTTGCATGTCTTTCAAGATGGTAGGATAGCTACGTTAACCCACACTCGTCCTAGTCAATGTCAATGTCATGTGTACTTTTGATAATCAATTAATTCTTTCAATATTCTACCAAGTTAAAAAATAACATTTATGTTAAATAGATTTAGAAATAAATTATATATAAATATATTTTCCAAATAAAGTGTTAAATAATTAAAAATGTTTTGGCAGCAAATCTGGCTACTACTTTGCCTTTTGAGACCATCCAGATATTCATTTTGCATTTTTTAATGCATATCAGTCCAGCCTTGGTTGGGCAGCAAATGATTTCCACGCGTCGCATGGCCTCACGTTGATCAAAACAGTCCAGATAATCAGAGTGATGTTACAGCTCTCTGTGCTCCTGCTAAATTTGGCTCTTGCCGAAGTAAAGCACAAACATCTTCACCTAAAAATCTGCTCAAATATATGTATTCAGTCTATTTCACTTTAAACAGTTTTGATTTCAACACTTCCCACAGATGCCAGTATTGTTTTATTAAAATTGGCAATAAGGGGCTCCTTTCTTCATCACTTATTAGAAATGTCACCACTGCGTGGTCCTATCATTTTACATTGTTGAAAGAGGCTTTCAACAGTATTGAAGCCAGACGGATCTGCAGAGGGAAACAGAACGTGAATTCTGAGGTCAGCATGGTGTCACAAGGCGACGCTCTGGTAATTCCAAAAGGCATTTCATTATCAATTATCTCTGACTTTAAAACTGTTCTTTAAAATTCTTCCTTCTTCTGACAAATGTACTTATTGTAAGTCACTTTGGATAAAAGTGTCTGCTAAATGCCCGACATGTGAATGTAAGATGTAAACATTGTGACTGCAGTCACCGGTCACCAAAGGTATTCACAGTACCACCCACCCTAGTGATGGGCGGGCACTGCTTCTCTTACTGCAGAAAACACACACACACACACACACACACACACACAACCACAGACACACAGACAAACACACACGCACACACACAACCACAGACACACAGACAAACACACACGCACACACACAACCACAGACACACAGACAAACACACACACACACACACACACAACCACAGACACACAGACAAACACACACGCACACACACAACCACAGACACACAGACAAACACACACACACACACACACAACCACAGACACACAGACAAACACACACACACACACACACTCACACAACCACACACACACTGACACATAGAGATACACACACACATACCCACAGAAATTCAGAGACACACACACATCCATGCACACACACACAAACAAAAAATACTCACACAGACAGACACACGGCCACACACACACACATCCATTCAGACAAAGACACACATGCACGCACACATACACACAGCAGGAGCAGCTCAGTGGATAGAGCGGGTCGTCCACCAAACAGAGGTTTGGTGTTTCAATCCCCACCTCCAACTGTCGGAGTGTCATTGAGGAAGACACTGAACCCCACAAATGTATGACAATGTACTGATTATAAGCTGCTTTGGACAAAAGCATCTGCTAAATGCTCTAAATGTAAATGTGATGCACGCACACAAACAAACACACACACAGAAATAGAGGTACACACACACACACACACTTATCCATACACAGACAAAGGCTAAGCTACACACACACAGCGATACACTAACACACACGTAGAAATTCAGAGAGACATACACACATCCATGCACAAACACACACATACCCACACACAGACACACCCACACATCCACAAACACACAAACGTACTCACGCACACACAAACACACCCACACACACATACACACCCATGCAGACAGACACACACAAACATACACGCAGAAACAAACACACACATATGCATGCAGACAAAGACACAGCCACACACGCACACGTACACACATACACATGCACACACACACATACACACAGAATTACAGAGACACACACACACACACTCACACACAGATATAGACAGGCTGTGAATTTAATAGTTGTGGCTCATTGAAATTGGTTGAAAAATGTCAACTTGAGAGTGCTTTTTATCCAGAAAAACAGCTCCATAGCTACTCCGTTTGATCGTATTTATTTAGGGGCCAGTATCCTTGGTGGCGATGTTGCCGTATCACAGCAACTTCACCGAGTAGTAAATGCAGTAAATGTGGTATCTTTGCATATGTCTTTGGTCATAGTGATATCAAGGAAAAGAGCAAGCAATATGCTAGGAGTAGTGATAAATATGATATTGCAATATTGATATTCAAAATATGTAAAAACACAAAAATGCATCAAAATAGATTCATGACATCAAAACAGGTTAGGTATATTTTGAAATAAAATAAGCTTATTTCAACTGATCATAAATAATATTGAATTGGTATAACTTGAATAAATAAATGAAGACCATGTCTATAGACATGTTCTACTGGTAGTACAATTTAAAAACAATCAATAAATACTATGTCTACAGAACACAACATTTAACAAAAAATATATATATATAAAAAAGTAACAACAACAAGAACAAGAAAATGGACAGACAGACATACTGTCTGTCTGTCTGTATCAGGGCCGATCAATGTACATGTAGCATTTAGAAGGCATGGTGAACTTTCCCCATGAAGCAACTGGTAGAGGTTACAGATTACAGGTTAAGAAAAATAGCATGTCAACCACACTTTTGTTCGGATGTGCCAAATTGGAACACAAGTCTGACCTTTACACATGACACTTGATGGCAACACATTCTCGCAAAAATACTCATGTCCAATGTCATTTAGTGGAAGAGAAGTCCTTATGTTTTTCTTGCTGTTCAAACTAACGTCAAAAGCCTTTGCGATGACGTAATCAGGTATGGTTGTTGAGGTGCTGTATAAGATAGGTTACCAAAGCTTAGTAATTGGCCCGGGAAAGAGGAGTTCCCAATGCATTGGGACAAGTTTTACAATAATAATAATAATAATTCATTTTATTTGTATAGCGCTTTTCAAAGACCCAAAGTCGCTTACACAATTAAACAAAGTCAAGTCAAGTAAACTTTATTGTCAGTTTTCATGAACGTACAGGACATACACAAAAACCAAAACGCTGTTTCCCTCGATCCCTGGTGCGAGACACGCATGCAAAAATATAAATATATAAAATAAGAATATAAAAAATCTAAATAAAAATGGGTCGCGAATATATACAAATGATATAAACAGTATAAACAGTATGAGGTGTGAGGTGCACTATGTACCGTATGAGCAATATGAGCAGTATCGACAGTAATAAACAGTAATAAATAAACAGTATGGACATTGTATAAGCAGTGTGTAAACATTTTATAAACAGTGTAAACGTGTATAAACAGTATGAACAGTTATATAACAGTTCTAAACAGTATGGACAGTGCAAAGAACAAAGATGACAGTACCACATACATACATACATACATACATACATACATACATACATACATACATACATACAGAGGTACATACATACATACATACATACATACATACATACATACATACATACATACATACATACAGAGGTACACACATACATACATACATATATACATACATACAGAGGTACATACAAACACAAGACAAACCATCCAAGACAAGACGTAAGGACAGGACAGGAGCAATAGCAGTCCAATGGGCCGAGATGCAGGGGAGAGTGGTGGGGGGGGGGAGGTGGTGGGGCATGAAGAGGAGAGAGGGCAAGGGAGGGGATTGTTAGGGTTATGGATAGGGGAGGTTGTAGGCTTGTGAGAAGAGCTATGTTTTTAAACGGGATTTGAATGCAAACAATCCGGACATCAAAACTGAAAGGCAATAGCAGTAATAGCAGCATAGTGCTGCTGTTGTGTATTAAAACAATTACACATTAGAATAGAAGCTTATGCAGTTTGAAAGTACTTTTAGTTTTTTGTTAAGATATTGGATATTCAATAGATATTCACAATCTGATATAGCCAAGTTAGGCAAGGAACTAAAGCTACAATGACAGGTATGAGGCTACATCTAGCAGAGTATCTAGTAGTGTATACCTGCCAGGGAGGCAGAGCAAATTCCAGGTAGGCTCTTGGTAGGTATGGGGTGTGGTTTTCATGACGTAGCCACTAGTCTGCCCACAATGTGCCCAGATTGCTGTACACACACCCAAGCAATCCTCTCAGAATGCTGATCACATCTGGATATGGTAAGATCTGATCTAGAACGGCCCAAAACTGGCGGTTAATGTGTCCTGGTGTGATCGGATGATAAAAGTTGCATCACACATCAAGTGTAGCCGGGGCCTCCACCTCTTCACTCACCCAAAGCCTGCATGTCCCATGGTGTGCTCCATAAGGTATGTTCGTTTTGTGGACCCATGCTCTCACACTTGAGTGTGACAGGGCCCCTGGTCCCAAAGAAACTTAATCATAGTATAGCGGTTTCAAGTGGGCTGTAAAATCAAACACAACCAAGCCACACACCCAATGGACACATCTTTCCACATCAATAGAATATTGCATACTTTAAACACAACATTTTCAGTTTCATATTGAACAATGTGATTCATAATTCAAATTCATAGCTAGAAGACTGAGAATAAGGGCTTATAACATTTAAGGACAATAAAGCTTTTAAGATTTTAGAAGATTATATTGTTAGGGCGAATTCAGATTGTAACGATTCAACATTGATTAGTCCTCAACAATGAGCCAGAAATGTTCACTTTGGGGCGGCAGTGACTCAGGAGGGTTGACTGGCATCCGGAAGGTTACCAGTTTGTCCCCAGGCTCCACCTTGCTGAGTGTCGAGGTGTCCCTGTGCTAGACACTAACCCTAACTTTTGACGAGCTGGCTGTTGCCTGACATGGTTGACACCGCCATAAGTATGTGAATGTGTGTATGAATGGGTAAATGTAAATGAGCGCTGTCCAAATGCAGTCCATTTACCATTTACTTTGTCAGTATATTATCGTTGTAAATGTGTGTCCCCATATTGTTTGTTTGCTACATTTGGACTAGTTGTACTGTGTGTACTACACATTTGATATATTCATTACATAATATGAATAATAATAATACTATAACAATAATAATGCTAAACTGTACAGAGTCAGTCAGTCTGTGCAGTTTAGCTTTATTGTGCAATATTATGCAACAGACAGTGTTGGCCGGTGCCCTGCAGTCTGTCTACCACAATGACATTGTATTCCATTAACAACACTGGCAATCACCACTATATTTGTGAACATGTGCATGACCTTGACTGCTCAGCACACCTCCCCCTACCACCTGGAATAAGTGCCCTCTCTGGATGAATATTTCTGAGGGATGAGGATGTTTTCACAGTGTGCTCATGGAGCCAGCGTCCGATGCTACGTGCTCTGGCATCAGAGGCCTGACATGAATCTCAATCAGAGACTGAGTTAACATGGGGGTTCATCACGTATGTTGAGAAGATTTCCTCCGCTTCAGGATAGGTTCCGAGTCTTTTCACAGACTCCATTAAAATAAAATGAATGCATTAAAATTAAGCATCTTATTTAACAACCTCACTGTGGAACCATATCTTGACATTTTCAAAGAGTGTTTTGACTTCTGCTGTTTTAAGGGGAAAATATTTAAAGCAATTTGGTGGTGGCAAGGAGGCACAAGGTCTGAAAAAGGTTTTTTTTTTTTTTCTTCGCTGGCGTTAGATTAAGAGGTAGCATTGCAGCTGTTGTGATATATTTAAATGGCATAAGGCTCCCTGGGGCAGAATGCTGTGTGCTGATCATGTCACCAAGTGGGGGTTGATGTCTGTTAACACATGCATGCCCTGTTGTCTCTTCACACAGCCGTCGGCCTGGCTTCACATTGCAACAGAAGTGCGATAAGACTCAGAAAAATAACGAGAGAATGTTTATGTTATTGTTGTTGTTATTAAAGTGCTGCTAGTCATGACTGTATTACTGTTGGGATCACAACACTTGTTAATATCATATTGAATAAAGGAATTGTTTGTGATATTTGCATAATTTGAATTATAGGCAGTGTCACTGTGACTACATTCCGTTTGCTCACCTGCCCCACAGTGTGAGACAGCTCACTGATGTCATTCCAAAGATATCACATGACCATACAGTCCTTAATATCAACACATCATTATCGTCACCATTAGATGATGCCCCTTTTAAGAGTGGCCTTAATCATGGCTTCATGAGCATTGGTTGAAAAAGCCAATGACACATTCCAATCCATGACCATCTAAAGGCAATCCAATCATGCCTTACAATAAACTAAATGATGTGCATTATCTGCACACATGACCCATCAATCACTTGACTCCTAGGGGAAGGATTCTGAGAGTTTGTTCCCCAAGGAGCTCAGCTGAGCTCCTTGTGCCCTTGAGCAAGATACTGAACCCCAAACTTTCTCCATAATGGCATGCATCTGTATTCACTGTGAATGGATATGAGTGTCTCCTAAATGACTCCTAAATATTAATAGTCATTGCAAAATATAGACAGATTTCAATTATAAAAAATAAACAATTATTGCATAAATGTCTTGGATGGGTTGGGGGGCAAATGCTGAGCCATCAAGGGTTCTGTTGTAAGATAGTGTTTCATTAACATTGCCATGCGTTACTGAGGGTTGCTAGAAATTTGCTACAATTTTGTTAGATTGCTAGAAACAGTACTTTGACAAAACACAAAGATTGGGACTTCAGTTTGGAACAGATTACAGCAATCACAAACTGGATTTAAGACACTGGCAAAAACCTCATGCTATCTTCGAACTTTACATTAGCAAAATTACATTGATCCCAATGTTAACGATTTTGGAAAACTAAAGTACAGTTTTGGGTTTCAAGGCAAATTCATAATGATATTTGAGGCACATTCTAAAAAGGTATTATGTGTAAACAGGCTTAAGTAACCCTTAGATCCGATTTGTTGAGGAATACAACAAATGGCAAACTTTTCAGTCAAGTCTTTTCAGTCAAGTGCTAACATATTGGGAGTCAAAAGAAATGTTGGATTTTATCTTTGAGTCTATCTTGAGTTTACAGCATGTATGTGTGGTTCAAATAATAATCAAAATCATAATTTGGTATTCTGGGCAATGAAGTGCAAAGTAACAGCAGCTGCTATTCAGGTGAGTTTACTCTCGAGCTGCGAACCACACATTTCTCTCCAAAGGTAATTTCTCACTTATTTCTTATTCAAACCGTGAGATAGCATTAACTCTTGAGGGATCAGAGTGAGTCAGGTATGTGACAAGAAGACTTTTCCAGGAATGGAATGCAAACTTAATATTTGCTCATATTAATCATGGTATTTTTTATTGATTAGACTTTGTTTTCTTCCTAATGACAATAGCCGAAGAGGAAGAGGAGAAGAGGAAGTGGGGCACAGAAAAAAAAATAATAATAATAAAAATAAACGGACCAATTTCAAAAGGGACCTCGTCCTGTTTCACAGGCTCGGTCCCTAAAAAAGATGCCAACTACCAACAAAAACTCAAAATAGAAAGAAGACTAATAGAAGAGTAATATAGGTACTAAATGGAGATACACCATAATGCCAGAGGGAGCAAGAGAATCTGTGTGTAATTTATTATTTTCTTATTCAATTGAGAATCCATAATCAGAAAATTATAAAATGTTTAGTCTCTGAATCAACCAATGTTTGTTTTTTATTTCGATTTTACGCTAGATCAAATACAGGACATGTAAAAACAGGCCATGGGACAAACTGATTGACTTTATTTTCTGCATCTGATAAGCTTACAGAAAATCCACCAACACCTTGGTGTGAAAGACACCTGAAGAAAGAGAATCATCAACAATCAACAACATGGCCGCACTGGACTAATACATTGATTTAACTAAAGACTTGTTTGAAAGTAAGACAAGCAAGACTCAGCCACAGACTTCCACCATGCTGCAGCTGATAGGTTTCCAGTGATGATCTGAATTGAGTGTCAGCAGATTATAGCCCTGTACTGTTCCAAGTACTGTTCCATTCAAAAGTGTTCCAAGTACACTCCAAATGCCCGGATGTGTTCTTGCTCCCCCCATTTAATCAAGAATACATTGTGAGGTGACTTGTGTCAACTTGTGAAAGCCAAGTTTCCCGGAATGCATTTCACAACAACCAGCAGGAATGGTTGTGAAAACTCGCAACTGTTAATTGTAAATCCAAAAGTATATTTTTTTATGTTTTGTAGTACTTTCTAATGTTTAGTGTCAAATTTTGTCATTCATGTGCCCAACAACAAACTTCATTCTACAACCTATTATTATTGGAACACAAAAAAATACAGTGTGTATATATATATATATATATATATATATATATATATATATATATATATATATATATATATATATAACAGAGAGAGAGAGAGAGAGAGAGAGAGAGAGAGAGAGAGATACAAATCAATCAATCAATAATCAAGAATCTAAAGTAACTGATTGTGGTCTCACAAATAAGGATTTGTTAAAACAATTCCTAAACAAATAATCCAATAACAAATCACTTTTTATTTTTACATTATTAGAGTCTCAATTGAATATGAAAAGTACAAATTATAGACGGAAGAAGAAGAACATTATGTACGAGTATGGACAAAGCTCTCAGGCGCAAAACCTCACATGCAACATCAATATCATGAAAACGTGTGTGTGTGTGTGTGTGTGTGTGTGTGTGTGTGTGTGTGCGTGTGCGCGTGTGCGCGTGTGCGTGTGTGTGTGTGTGTAAATGCAAACGTGATACTATCCAATTCCACTCACCTACTCCTAGGTTAGATGTTGATCTGCTATTATCTCCTGATGGGAAGGGCGTGTCGTGTGGAACAAATATAATAGCAGTGATGGAAGAGTGGAGTTGCATGGGGCACACACATCATGGAGAATTGAAACGTACAAGCTTGTTTCTACTACACTTTACACCACACACCCTGACGTGAGTTTTCCAAGACACACACACTAGGAGGTCTTCACCCCTGGGGTGGGAGGGGGTGGGCAGTGACTTTGGACACGGTTCAACCTGTTGTGGCCCACCCCCTGACCCAGAACACAAACCAGGACATGAATGAACCTGCTGTGGCCCCGCCCACTGTGCACCAACCAGGAGAGAATGCTGGTTTGTTTAGCATGTAGCTTCTACATGCATGTATAACGTGTTGAACATTGTCAGGTTCCTTCATTTTATCCACAGCTTAGGAGTCCACATTGAGAACAATCTGACTTTTTTTTTTTTAAATAAAATATAATATAAATACAAATAATTAAAATAGTATTAGGAAATATACACAGAGTAATGAAACCATTATTTTATGTTGATTTGATATTTAAAAACATTTTGAATGTTAAAACCACAAACCACAAAAAAACAAACACAAACTAAAGGCTACATTTCAAGATACATTTCTTGAGCAATAAGAGGGCTTGACTGAGGTGAGCTGTCCCTGCAACCTTTCTCTTTCACCAAGTAAGCCCGCCCCCCTACATGGGAATAGACACAATTAGGAAGTGCAGGAAGCATTTTAATTTAGAAATGGTTAAAACATTGTTTTAATGTTGCTGGGAAATCTTCCTCCGCTTTACACACACACACACACACACACACACACACACACACACACACACACACACACACACACACACACACACACACACACAGCTGTTCCTCTGCTTGGGTTTGAGGCATTACTGTAAAAGCCTTATTACAGTATTTGACATTCAAGATGATTAAATGTTATGTTGCCTGCCAGACTATTCACCACATGCATTATTTGACGAAACCTGGCATGACCTGTTTTATAGTGTGGAATAAACAGCCCAGGGCTGTATATTTAGAAAGTAACACACTGAACTATGAAGCATGTCTTTTTAAAGGGACTCTTTGTTCACATACCTCCATTTCAGCTCAATACCTTAGTGTATTCAAATCAGGATGATACGAGGATAACAAATCCTGGTGATATTTTGATTCTTACAATATGAAAATGAAACAAAAATACTAGTAGGTATTTCAGCTCACTTGATTTGGTGTTATAAAAATGGAGGCACATGTCACACATGAAAATATGGATGAATGAGGATAAATGGAAAATGTAATATGGTTATTACTCATGTAAGTCAAGGCATCATCACATGATTGTGTGTGTGTGTGTGTTGGGTGTGTGTGTGTGTGTTGGGTGTGTGTGTGTGTGTGTGTGTGTGTGTGTGTGTGTGTGTGTGTGTGTGTGTGTGTGTAGTTGTAGGCCCTAGTTAAAGTTGAGCTTCAAACAACCAAAATGTGGCTTCATCTTACAACCTATCAGCGATCTGCCAACAAGAGAACGAGAACCAACTCAGGACAGTTTTGGTCATTTAATATTATATTATCAATAATAATAATTACATTTTCCAGTCCATACACATTCAATGTTTCATCTTAAATAGCTAGTATGGTGAGGGGTGGGTTTAGTGGGATGTGTGTGTCTGTTGTAGAGGATCCATCTCTACATGCTGCCATTAAGTAAAACAAAACAAAATTAAGCTTAATATTAGGCGTACCAATGAAATCAAATGGATGGCCCCCCTGCCCATGTCCTAGATCTGGCAAGAGATACACAGCTGGAGGGGCAAAATGCTGCTACCCCCTACACACCACTCATTCAGTCTTAATTATGACTGATTAAAGTGACTTCAACACCCCAGCATCTGGGAGCTGGAGATGCAGTGGATTAGCAACCTCAAAGAGAGATTTGTCAGTGCCTTAGAGCGATAGCCTGGGCCGTGCTTCTAATCTTCTCGCTGCTAATATGTGCTCCTGGAAAACTCACACTCACAAACACACACACACATGTACATGGGCACACATGTGCACACAGACACATACCTGATTTCACAACCTTTCCAGTTGTATGTGTTTGGTGTGCTGTTGTATTCAACAGAGTGACAATACTCCACTTACAGTGGCATAAGGCCAACGTGCTGCCCATTTCATTCTGGGGTCAAAAAGAAACAATACATAGCACTCCAAATCAAACCAGAGGAACAGCGCCCCTTCTGGTGAAACAAAGCTTCTGGCTACGTACGGCTCTTGGCTTGAATTAGAGCCTGGTGATATTGTGATTTCTTACAGTGTGAAACATGGCTTGAGCCGTGTACTTTTTTTATAGTCAACTGATGTCATTGTAAAATATGACTTTGCAAACCCATTTTAATTAAATTGTGACTCCCTGGGGCTGTTATAGTTTGTTTCTTTGCTAGAAGTCTTTAATTATAGATTCCTAGTCATTGGCCACCTGTCTGGGCTGGCACTGCAGCCATCCCAAGAGCCATCAGGCATCCTCAGCCCATCTCCCAAGGCTGACAAACACCACTGAAACCAATCTCAGAATGTTTGTTTTGACAGACAGGCAAGACGCTGACAGAGGTCTCTATAACAGTTTCCCATAGCTTCGTCTGAATTACAGTGCCAGCCTTTCTCTGTTCCTCTTTGTTCTGGAGGGGTAAATGGCTTGGTTTGGTAATCAAGAGACTGTTTACTCTCTATTTACATGTGTTTGTTAGAGGATGTGAAAGGCTTCAAAATGTTGAGTTGGGATGTTAAAAGTTGTGTGTGTGTGTGTGTGTGTGTGTGTGTGTGTGTGTGTGTGTGTGTGTGTGTGTGTGTGTGTGTGTGTGCGCGCGCGTGTTCACTCATAGCCCTTTTCCACCAAATTAGCTCTGGTTCTTGAACCAATTCCATTAAGGATTCTTGTTCTTTGGTGCTATCTAGCCAACCAACCTGTGTTGCCACCAGTTTTGAGCGGAACCATTGTAATCATGGATGCATCAACGGAGGGCATTGCACAATGCACACTATAAGTAAACAGTAATAGCACGCACACACACACACACACACACACACACACACACACACACTTTTCTGTCATTTTTCCAACCTGTAGAATATGACAAGCGCACTGATGTTGTCATGGTTCAGGTCAAGGAAAACCTATTGTTTTTTGGTTCCGGCTTTCCTGGTTCTGAACTAATTTTCTTCTTGGTGGAAATTCTTGAAACAGTAATAACAATATAACAATATTAGGTGCGCAAACCGGAACAGCACCCCTATGTTGGTGAAGAACAGATATACAGAGGGCATTAGTGTCCATTTGAGGAATGGCGTGTGTGTGTGTGGTGTTTGTCAGTGGTGACCTCTTAACTCTGTAAGTGGCACAATCTTGTGGCACAATCTTGTGGCACACTCTTCAAAATAAATGCTTACTGCCCACTGACGACTCGTCCTACCACCTCGGTCAAAAATATTATCTTATTATCTTATTATCAAAAATATTATCAAGTATTGGCCTTAGATAATAAATCCATACCTACATATGTGTGTGGGCAACATACAAACGTATTTATATTTACATTTAGGGCATTTAGATGCTTTTATCCAAAGCGACTTACATTTGTCAGAAGAGGGTGAAATATTTCTGTTATTAATACAGTAAGAAAGTCACCAGAACAAGTTTCAAGCATTTCAATTGCTAGGTTAACCATTGCTAGTATACAACATCTCTAGATGGCCCTATCCTTTCTTCCTTTTTTTTGACAAGACAGGTTGTGACACTTCACCTGTGATTGCCTGAAAACCGTTACGGGCACACCTGTCATGTGATGTGAGCGATGTAGCAGAGCAGCCGGGCAAAGTAGAAGAATTCATTACTATGTCTTTGCTGGCTCCCTCTCTAGAGGTTGCTCTTTGTCCAGGGCTGTTGATGTGTCTCATTCCAAGGCTCTGACAGAAGACACATGCTGTGAGCTCATTCCCACCCAGTTCACTAAGGACCACTATGGACCACAAAATGTCTTTCAGTCTTTCTTTGTGTTTTGAGATGCACAGTTCAGTTAAAACACTAAGGAGCGAAACAATGTCACTTAAACCTGTTTTGGGAACTCTCTTATTCACTCTCTGCCACACACACACGCACATCCACACATGTCCAAAAGAAGCCAGTCAGGAGCAGTACGTGTGTGGAACGGTATATGTGCATGCACAACAATCCCTGTTGAACTTGAAATAAGAACACTTTGCAAATGAGTGCTGGAACAAAGTGTGCAGGCTTGTTGGAGGGTCCAGCAGGGGTTCCTCATTACTTAAGTCTATAGCTGGAGGTCATGCACTGCTTCCTCCACAGCGCCGGGTCAAACTGTTTTTACCCAGTTAGCCATCCTATGACATTTCCCCACCTTATTAATGAGACAGGAGAAAGGAATGCAGGGGGACCAGCAAAACCTGCTACAGTTAACCCCCTGGGTGAAGGGGGCTGGACCTCGGCCCTATTTACTTGTGTAAAATATTCTGTTGCAGTTTCATTGTGAGGATTAAACTCTGCCCATCTACATCTACCTTTGAATGATGTGACAGTAGGTATCGGAGGATCCATCAGGTTTGGTGTATCAAATGTTTTTTATTTGATACATTTTATTTTATTTTATTTTTTTATTTTCATTTTGTAGTAGGTATGTGTAGATAATCTGTTAATCTGTCCCTTATGTGTTCAATTTCCTTTGTAACTGAATACAGGCAAGCTACTGTGACAATTTAGATGGGCAGAATTAAACAAGATGTTTTAAAATAAGAAAGCACAGCAGATGGAAAAGATTCTTCCTGGCGAGAAGTTCTGCAATAGCTTCTGTCAGAGCAGTTGGTCTACTCAATGAATGGCTACAACACTAAAAGAGTGATACCAGGTATTGTAAATGAAGAAAGGGGGAAATAAGTTTCATTAAATTAAAGATTTTAGTGCTGACTTCAATCAACCCACTCACAACTGCGATGGCAAGACAAATGCCTTGGACCCTGATAAAAACAAACACCAATCTGTGTCACTCAGGCTCGGTAAGCATTAGCTTCAATATTTAGTTAGCAGCAGGCTGAATCTACACGTATGCTTATCCGCCTCCAAGATCAATAACATGTATTTATAGC
Source organism: Urophycis tenuis (assembly GCA_036785325.1). Lineage (NCBI taxonomy): Eukaryota > Metazoa > Chordata > Actinopteri > Gadiformes > Phycidae > Urophycis > Urophycis tenuis. The sequence goes on along the minus strand of JAXIVH010000009.1, from coordinate 13,032,795 downwards.
CTGCAGCAGCAAGCTACCACAGTCACCACACTGTACGGCTGGCACACACGCACACACACACACACACACACACACACACACACACACACACACACACACACCATTGTCCCCCTGCACTTTACAAGCAGCGGGGGCCACGCTGAATCCAGCGGCTGGAGGGGCCCCTCCAGCCATTTATTCTTCAGGCTCTGGAGGACCAGGAGGGTTGTGCTGTTGACATGCAGTGCTGGCTTGTGTCCTAGCGCGCAGCTGACCTCTAGCATGCAGTCTCACCATTCTCCTCACCTCAGAGGGGGGTTCGGCGACCAGAAGAAAAGAGGCCGTGCATCACACTCTCTAGCTGTGGGGAAGTGCTCTGTTGGAAAGGCAGTGGCAATAAAACCCCATGCCCCCCCCCACCATCCCCTTTAAACATCAAACTTTATTTTTATTTTGTTATTTTAGCCTTGCAAATGTGTTTTGTTAAGAGCACGGGTCAATTTCCCTGTAGCTTGGAGGGAAGCAGGAGTCTCAGACTCCTGATAATTGAAATATGATACATGAGCATCCCCGAAAAAACACTGTTCAGAACATTGGGTTTTGCAAAAGGAAGAGGTAGGGTGGTGGCAGTGGGGTGGATGGAGTACTTTTGTGGCTCTTGGCAGGTGTCATATTAGCGCACCGGCCAAGTTCAGAGAGAGCTGCTTCCCTCTGCTCAGTGGGGAGTGCTAAAGGGGTTAAGGTCCAATGTGGGACATGCCACCACGCTCATCACCACTCTCAGAGTGTGAGAGCTGAGGCACGTTTTTTAACAAACTATTTAAAATGAAAAGGATTTTACCATCAAAATAAAATGGACATGGTGAAAGGATAGAATGTATAGATGTGATATTACTAACTTGACTTCCCAAGGCAGCATGGGCGGAAGTATACAAACATTAAACAAAGAGCTATAGACATCATCAAAAATGTTGTCTTGACCTTCCTGATGAAACACCCAAATGTTACGTAGAAATTGGGATGTATATTCTGTCAAAGACCTTTGTTGTCCAACAACACATTATAACAGATAGCAATAGCCAGTTGTTTCATTAGGAAGTGTCAGCAACCAGATAAAACAGACTAATGTCACGCCAACGCCTCCCTCTCTACCTCGATCGGCGTCGCCTGGCTGTTGATCACCGGTCCTGGCACTACAACCCCCAGAATCCCCGGTGATCATTAGCAGCCACCTGGGTCTGATTCCCAATGTGTCTCACCTGTGTCTTGTTTGTTTCCCTATTTAACCTCGTGTCTCCTGTCTCCCCTTTGTGAGTGGTTGCGTGTATTGTGTTGTATGTATTTGTATTGAAGATATGGACGTACTCCTGTCTTGGCTTTGTTAATTGACAGCCGCACACATCTCGCTGTGTGCGCCTGTGCCGGTTTCGTCCGGCAACTGCATTAAACTCTCTGTTACACCGTTTACGCTGCTTGGTCTCGCTCTTGTCTCCGCCCAACCCCGTATTGTCACAGAACCACTCACCACCAATGGAGACAGCGGACCAGGCATCGGAAGAGCCCACGCTTGCCTCTGTGCTCAATCGACTCTCAGCTACCGACGACCGTTTGGAACAGCGGCTCACGAGCACGGAGGCACTGCTCCGTGAGGTTTTCCGGCGCTTGCCGGCAACGAGTGGCGGCGTCTCCGACGCCGCGAGTGGAGGAGCCCCAGCCCCAGCAGTGGCAGCCCGGTCGTCACCCTCCTCGGTGCGCCTCCCGGAGGTCTACACGGGAGGAGCTGCGGAGTGCGCGGGCTTTGTGCTGCAGGTGGGGCTTTATTTCGTCCATCACCCCTCCACCTCCGATGAGGAGAGGATCGCCACCATCATTTCGCTCCTGGGGGGAAGAGCCCGGGAGTGGGCGGTGGCGGTCTGGAACAGGGGAGGAGGTGCCCTCGCGTCCTATGCGGATTTCATCCGCACATTCCGGGCGGTCTTTGATCATCCGACCGATGGACGCGAGGGAGGGGAGCGATTGTTCCGCCTGCAGCAGGGCTCACGTCCTGTGGCGGACTATGCGGTGGAGTTCCGGACGCTGGCCGCCGCCAGTGGATGGAATGACACTGCGCTCCTCACGGCCTTCCGGCAGGGCCTCAGCCCGAGGATGCAGGTGGAGATGGCCTGTCGGGACGACACCCTGACCCTCGATGCGCTGATCGGCATGGCCATTCGGTTGGACAACTTGCAGCGAGCCCGGCGCCAACCCGGCGTTCCTCCGCCAGCGAGGGAGGAGCCAATGGAGGTGGAACACTACAGGCTGTCCGCAGCAGAGCGACGGCGCCGAGGGGAGCAGGGCCTCTGCATGTACTGCGGGGAGGAGAACCACCTGCTGGCGGCTTGTCCTTGGTTGCCATCAACGGCTGGTCCACGAGGGGGACCACGCCGCAACCACCAGAAGGTAGGTGCTCCACCCCCCACATACACGGTGGATCACTTTACCTCCAAGGTGTACTTGCGTGCGGGTCACAGGTCCCTCTCTGTTTCAGCCTTAATAGACTCGGGAGCTGCCAGCAACCTCATCTCTGCGACGGCGGCGAGGACGCTCCACCTCTCTCTCCACCGGTTGCCAGCACCGATCACCATCCGGGCCGTGGATGGCCGGGGTATCTGCGGGGGGACCATTACCCACTATGTCGGTCCAGTGGAGGTGGCCTTGGGGGATCATCGAGAGGTGATGACGCTTTTCGTCATCTCTCCCTCCAATCACGCCCTCATCCTGGGCTTACCTTGGCTCACCTCCAACAACCCCACTATCAACTGGAGGAGGAGAGGGATCCATACGGGGGCGCCCGTTTGGCACGGGGGGGACCGCGGTCTGCGAGACGGGCCACCAAGCCTCAGAACGGGCCAGCTGAGGCCAACCCTTTCTGGGGAACCCGTCTGGCATTCGGAGGACCGCGGTCTGCGAGACGGGCCACCAAACCTGCGGCTCCGCTGTCCAGCCAGGCCGCCGCTGGGCCGCAGCGCCCTCCTGTCCGCGCTGGGCCGCAGCGGCTTCCTGTCTCCGCCGCTGGGCCGCAGCGGCCTCCTGTCTCCGCCGCTCCGCCGCAGCGGTCTCCTGTTTCCGCCGCTGGGCCGCAGCGGCCTCCTGTCTGCGCCGCTGGGCCGCAGCGGCCTCCTGTCTCCGCCGCTCCGCCGCAGCGGCCTCCTGTCGCCACCGCTGGGCCGCAGCTGTCCCCAGTTGGGGACGTCCGTCCGACGCCCGCTCCACGCACGCAGGTGGCTGTCCGTCTGACGCCGCCTGAGTCTGCGGCCGCTCCGGAGGCCCCGCCGCCTGAGTCTGCGGCCGCTCCGGAGGCCCCGCCGCCTGAGTCTGCGGCCGCTCCGGAGGCCCCGCCGCCTGAGTCTGCGGCCGCTCCGGAGGCCCCGCCGCCTGAGTCTGCGGCCGCTCCGGAGGCCCCGCCGCCTGAGTCTGCGGCCGCTCCGGAGGCCCCGCCCCGCCTGAGTCTGCGGTCGCTCCGGAGGCCGCGCCGCCTGAGTCTGCGGTCGCTCCGGAGGCCGCGCCGCCTGAGTCTGCGGTCGCTCCGGAGGCCGCGCCGCCTGAGTCTGCGGTCGCTCCGGAGTCCCCGCCGCCTGAGTCTGCGGTCGCTCCGGAGGCCCCGCCGCCTGAGTCTGCGGTCGCTCCGGAGGCCCCGCCGCCTGAGTCTGCGGTCGCTCCGGAGGCCCCGCCGCCTGAGTCTGCGGTCGCTCCGGAGGCCCCGCCGCCTGAGTCTGCGGTCGCTCCGGAGGCCCCGCCGCCTGAGTCTGCGGCCGCTCCGGAGGCCCCGCCGCCTGAGTCTGCGGCCGCCCCTGAGGCCCTTGTCCCAGCGGCAGTTCAGGAGTCCAGGGGGTTCTGCCTTCACCACCGGCCTCCGGAAGGCCCGCGCCCCCGCCGCCGGGCTTCGGAGGGCCCGCGCCCCCGCCGCCGGTCTCCAGAGGGATGCCGCCTGACGTTCCCTGCTCCGCTCCTGGTAGCCCTCCTGGTGGGCGACGCGCCTCAGGGGGGGGGTACTGTCACGCCAACGCCTCCCTCTCTACCTCGATCGGCGTCGCCTGGCTGTTGATCACCGGTCCTGGCACTACAACCCCCAGAATCCCCGGTGATCATTAGCAGCCACCTGGGTCTGATTCCCAATGTGTCTCACCTGTGTCTTGTTTGTTTCCCTATTTAACCTCGTGTCTCCTGTCTCCCCTTTGTGAGTGGTTGCGTGTATTGTGTTGTATGTATTTGTATTGAAGATATGGACGTACTCCTGTCTTGGCTTTGTTAATTGACAGCCGCACACATCTCGCTGTGTGCGCCTGTGCCGGTTTCGTCCGGCAACTGCATTAAACTCTCTGTTACACCGTTTACGCTGCTTGGTCTCGCTCTTGTCTCCGCCCAACCCCGTATTGTCACAACTAAACTATACTTCTTCATCTCCATATGCATTGCAGAAGCTCAGTTTGTCATTACGTGGTGTCTGTAGCACACCGAGGATGTAATAGATTTATGGTATGAATTTCACCCATGCTATCAGATAAACACCTTTACACCACCCTACTGTATGTCCTTCACTCAGCCATGACCGTGCATTCATCTGCATTTCTGCTGTTTAATCCTGTCTAAAGCTGTCTGTCACATATGGACTGCAGGATTACAAACCAACATAAATTTGAGAAAACAAAGCACAGGAATATTGCTAAAGAATACAACATTCATCTTGGTAATGTTCTAATTTTCAAAAAGACAGTAGCATTGCCTACCGATTACAGAGTTGTTTTACTTTGTCTGTGAGTTGGTTTCTTAACGTTTACCATATCAGGGGGAAGGCCTGCTCCAGAAATTAATATTGACAGAGCATCATACATATACACGGATAATCAGACAGATTGACAGCTGGGATAGATATACAGCTAGATAGATATTTAGATAGATAGATCCTGTCTCGGTCCAAGCATGAGGGATACATGGCAGAAATACATCTCATTACAATCTCAAACTGTAGTTCCAGTCAGATCTGTGTGCAATAAGCAAGCAAAAGGTAGGGGTTGAACGAATATAAACTGATCGCAAGAGGAGGGCCTACGTCAGTATATTGTCATTGAGCAAGCACCAGCCAACTGGAAAATCTTAACACTCTGTGCTAAACAGCATTTCTATTTGTTGTCACCATCATCTATTAAGTTAAGATCGGAGAAGATCCTGCTTAATTAATTTCAGATATATATATATAAATATACCTGATGTATATATTTCACATTTAGTACTTGTATACAAGAGTCCCAGTAATTTAGTAATGTAGTCAAAAAAATTGTGAGCAATCCCATCATTTATCTTATTGATAATATACTTTTTTTTAATCATTTGGTAAGTGGCTTTCTTTTCCCTTTTTTTAATAGGGAAAGCATCTCGTCCAATGTGATGGAACGACAGACAGACAGTCAGTCAGTCAGTCAGTCAGTCAGTCAGTCAGTCAGTCAGTCAGTCAGACAGACAGACAGACAGACAGACAGACAGACAGACACTGGGAGCAGGACCTTCTCAAAGTCTTCAAAAGGCTCCAGTCAGCTGTGTGATAATTGCTTTTCATACAGTAAATTTGCTTTTACTTTCACCCAGTTAATGAAATCAAACCAAAACATTCTTTCCCCACAATCGAAATTGCGGTGGATCAAAAGTCGCCGGCCCCTCCGATTCCCTCATTCATTGGAGCAAACACCCAGAGGACAGCAGGCCATGTGTGCAGGGCTTGATTGACAGAGTTCCATTACAAGGGCTTATCAGGCTCCCTGTCTGCAATTATCCTTCTTCTGCATCGCCGAGAAATGTGATTTGTGCAGGGATTATAGTCACAAAAAAGCCCCCCCCCCTATTTTCATGCCGTGCTGTGCTGTATCTTTCTGCCTTCTTTTTTATTTGGGGGTCAAAGTTTGATGTATTCAATACAGGCAAAGTGACAGCTTTTATATACCTCAAGTGACTTCAAAAAGAGCACTTTGTTTTGCTCCTGAAAAGGATTCTCCATTGGGGATTTTGCTTCTTCTGTTTGTCTGCTTTTCAAGAATGTTCAACCATTTATCAACTGGTGCCTGAAATTGAGAATGGATTGTCAAATTTAAAAGAGGCAACTGTGTGATGATGACCGAGCATGCTTGAATATGATTAAACATTTCACACAAAAGGAAGCAAGTATGATCAAATCAAAGCACAGAGCAAAGCATAAGGCCACTGTCTGGCCACCAAAATCCAGATTATATATTATATAATGACAAGGGACACTGCACTACAACACAATAGGACAAGGCATGTAGATATTCAACAAGGCCAGAAAATAAATGTCTTTCTACAGAAATAAATTTACCATTTACTGAAATTCAGTATTGCCAAAATAAAAGCTATTAAATCAAAGTTGCATCGGAAAGAACAGCGGCACCTAGAGTAGGGCCAAAAACATGGTATCTCATGCAAACAGAGCAAAGACCAAGATTCAGAAGATTTCGATTCAGTACCAGCTCGTCAGAACCAGCTTTGTGAGACCATCCAGATATTCAAGTATGTGTTTCGAAATGAATATCCACCTTGGCTGATCAACAATTGAACATTCGGCAAGGGCCATACGTATGTACAAAAAAAACCTAGCCAATCAGATTTCATAATTAAGTGATACTCTTGCCTCTCCTGTGCTCTAGCCAAGTCCAGCTGGAAGTAAAACAAAAAATATACAATCTGAGAAAAACCCTCTGTGCAAATTTGTTTTTTTCATTTTTTAACACTGTTATTAGGTCTAAATGGTTTTTATTGCTCGGCGATTGCTATGCTTTCCTCAATCACTGCAAATATTTGCAGTGATTGCAGTGATGAAGGCATGCAAATACATGCCTTCATCATAAACTGAAAGTCCCTCCCCTAGCGCTGATTGGTCCTATCATTTTTAACATTTTTGGGAGAGGATTTCAATGGGCTTGAAGCCAGAATGATCTGCAGAGAGAAAGATTATGAACTTGCAAGACCAGGTTGGTTTCAAGAGGTTTAGGCAGAACACGATAAAGCCTACAAAAAATTTAAAATAATATTAAAATTACAAATGATTTTTTCTCTGTTAAAGTTGCATGATAGTTGCTGTTGCTGCTGGTGAGTACATAAAGGAATTAAAAATTGTGTTTTAGCTCTTCAGTTGTGAGAGCTAACTCATGCAGCTAGTAGACTGTAAGTACTCTCTGCTGTTGTTGCTATTGTTGTAGCTGTTGTAGTGGTAGCAGCTGTTTTTATTTGTTTATTTGATATGGACATCACAATTACATTGGACAAACCACATGCATTGATTAAGTGTTTTAGCACATGTGCTAATTCACAACACTTGTCCACAGGAGGCTTTTAAAATGATACAACAGTAAACAACAGTAACAGTAAAAGAGAGGCAGTTTTTCTGTTTAAATACATACATAAGCTACAAAGCAAAGACAAAAGCAAAGGCAGCATGGTCAAGCAAACAATCAATTAAAACAAATAATGTGAGCACTGTTGTTTTTATTTTAGCCACTGTTTGAGTCCTTCCTTAAAAGCTTTACTGTTGATCTCTAATTTGAGATTAGTAGGTAGAGAGTTCCAAAGTTCTGCCCCCTTTACAGAAGGAGCAGACTGCCAGAATGAAGTCTTGCATCTTGAGACAAGACAATCCCCACTGGTGGAGGCTCATGTGGCCGCTCTGTGAGAGCTCTGACGCCTGGTGGCCAATTCAGAGAACAGTGGTGACACATGATTATTTAGACATTTAAAAAACAATATAAGTACTCAAATTCATAACATTTTCAAAGGTGAAGGTTGTGTTTTCTTAAAATGCGGCATTGATGCCATCTCATTGGTCTCTGGTCCATGAGTTTTATTGCCTGCTTGTATATCGAGATTGTAGGTTTTAATGTGGTTGAAGAAGCTTGTGACCATGATGTGATGCAATATGACAGATGAGAAAAAATCATTGCATGCATGTACAGTTTTGCAGCTTGATGTGTCAGGTTCCTTCTAATAAAACAAAAGCAATTAAGGTTTGGTCTAACCTTGTTGCAGATGTACTGACTATCAAACTAAGTCAAATTAAGTTTTTGTCCAAGATGATGCCTAAATACTTGACTTCATCAATGATTTCCTTCTTAATCCTGACCTCAAATACATTGTTTGCGGGCCTATTACGCATGGAGATGCACATGGATACAGTTTTTTTTTAACATTAAGAGTTAAATGGGATAACTTGAGCCATTCAGAGATTTTCAATAAAGCCTGAGTGAGATGTTCACCTGCCAGGCTGGGTGTTTTAGCGGACACATTGATGACTGTGTCATCAGCATACATTTAGCAGTGCTCATCTGGACAGCAGGTCGTTAATGTACATTGTGAACAACAATGGACCAAGAACAGACCCTTGCGGTACTCCCATGCTGTTTGCTTTCATATGTGACTTCATCCCATTGACCCTGACGCATTACTGTCTCCCCCCAGGTATGATCTGAACCACTTCAGAGCTGCAGGTGACATTTTGAATTGGTTTAGTTTATTGAGTAAGATACTGTGGTTAATAGTGTCAAAGGCTTTTTTTTTTAGATCCAGGAACACTGTCCCTACAAGATTTCCTTCATTCAGAGAGGCTTTGATCTTCTCAAGTAGATAACAGTTTGCTGTTTCTGTGGAATATTTTTGTCTAAATCAAAACTGCTGTGGATAAAGCAGTTGGTTAGACTCCAAGTGTTCCATTAATTGTTCAGCTACAATCTTCTCCAGAACGTTTGAGACTACAGGTAGGATGGCAATGGGCCTGTAATTACTTGCTAAGTCTTTGTCTCCTGATTTATAAACTGGGGTAATTATTGCAGTTTTCCAGCTCTCTGGGAAGATTTTTGTTTGTATTGACAAGTTTACTAAATAAGTGATTGGCTCCAACAGACATTGTTACGTTCACTATGTTATTGGGTTACGTTCACTACGTCACGGGTGTTCATCAGCAATGTAACGCAGGTGAAGTGAAAGTGGGAGGTTCACTTACCTGATTGAAGCGTGGGCCAATCAAGAGTTGAAGCATTAAACGATAAAATCCCAAAGCGGCGGGTGGAACCAGAAGTAAATGAGCACAGGCTATAAACTGCAACTAGCACTAGTTTGTGCATATTGTCTCGTCAGGAGAGATGCGCCACCGGTAAGCTGTTTCTGTCCATTAAGCCGCAGTTTAAGGTTGTTTGTTTATGCTACCGCTGTGCAGCCGCTGGGTATGTGCGCGGTTTGTATATGTGATAACTTGGGGATTGGTTACTGTGGTCACGCTGATCTAACATTGTCTGCACTCTGATGTTTAACGTTGTCTGCTTTATAGTATCCGACACTTTATTGCGGTATATGTTTTAAATTGTAGCGTAAGTACTGTTACCCGAGAATACATCCTGTTTGTGGTGCAGGCTGGGTAATGTAGTCAATCGCTTTACATAGGTAATGGTTTGCTATGCTCAGCGTTGCTACTTCAAACTACACTCACGGTTTGCACTTTAGACCAACACACTAAAAGCACTTTTATGGATTTGCTATTGGTTAAATGTGTAGCATTGACATTGATGTACATTTGGTTTAAGTAATTTACTTGGCTAATTTGTGGCAATACAATGTGGCTTGTGTATGGCAGTACAATGTTTAATGTATGGTTAACGTTTAATGTGCAATGTTGCTTGTGTGTGCAATTGTTGCATATTCAGTTTAAATACTAATTATATTATACTATATCATATATTATACTATACTATTATAACTCTAAATACCGACTGTATTGTGATTTATATTTGTATATTATGCAGAATTTATAGTACTTTATGCATGTGACTTTCAATATTGCTGTTAACACCATATCCTTTCTATTCTGCAGGTTTATAACCTACTATTATTATTGTGGACTAAAACAACTGTATAAGAAAAATCAAACGAAGTAAATAAAAAACCACAAAGAGTTAAAACAACGTGTCTTCTTCTGGCGCCCCGTTCGGTGGGGAAAATCTGCAAAGAACCGAACAGTTATAAACCGCGGCCCACTGCACTGGATTGAGTGCAGCAAAATAGCCACGGACTTCTTCATTAAGGAAGCTCAATCAACCCAGGACCAGCTGGCTTCTCACTTCTGCGACTGACCCCAAGTTTACCACGAATCAAACTGCCCGTTGATCGAGGATAAAGGAGCGTATACACAGTGGCAGTGACAGCTCTCCAGTCAACACAAAGGGAGTTATAATGGCAGACTTGGAAAAGCTAAAAAGTGTACGATCAAGAGCACAGGCTTCATTCACAAAAAAGGCCCATACTCTCACCAAACCGGGACTCTTGGAATCGACTGAAATTCTCAATGAATGGGAGATTTTCAAGACAGACTTTTCCAAAGTCACAGATGCGGGACATGAGTATGCTGAAGCCTTGAGGGAGTCAACGGAAGAGGTCAAAGCATCTGCAAACCAAATTGATGCAAAGACAGCGGAGTGTGAGGACAGGTTCCTTGAGGTAAAGAAAGCCACCCAGGAAACTTTTTGGACCAGCTACGCAGCAGAGGCATTTTTCAAGCAGTCCAAAACGGCTGAGTCGGCCATCACTCAGGCAGAAGATGAGGAAGTTAAGCCTCTGATGTCAATTAAGGACCGCAGGCTGAGGAATAGAGGTCTTGAAAGAGAGGTGACTGAACTCGGAGAAATGCTGGTAGAGTGGAAGGAGTTGGTTCCTGGTTCGAAGTCAATAGATCTCAGGACACACCACAGAGCACTAAAAAAGAGGGTCCTGGCATTGTCGGACATACTGGAGGAGGATGAAGCAGACCAAGTAAAGGGTAGAGAAAGAAACCTGGGAGATGATGGCAGCGTGGTTGGTGATCCACTAAAAGATGCTTCTTCCCCCTCTCTCCCTAACATGTCGGCCGACCTCAAGCTGAAGCCCGAACCGAACATGGGTGCATCGAACACGAACACCCGGCCCCTCTCACGGCCAACCCGGCCCCTCTCACAGGAAAGCAGCCCGAGGACCCCAAGAAACCCTGATCTAAAGCCTCAAATAAGTCTTGAAAGAGCAAGGCTACCTACGTTCTATGGTGACATGAGGAACTATTACCGCTGGAAGACCGAGTGGGAGGACCTACAAGAATTGGGTAACCCACAAGGTGCAGAATGTATAAAAAAGTTCCACTTATTAAATAGTCTCCACGAAAAGGTCAAGAAGGATCTCGTCCTATCCAGCTGTGGATCCGCCGATGAGATATTCTGGCTGCTGGACAGAAAATACGGGAACAAAGCAAAAATAGTCTTAATGATCACCAACGAGGTCCAGTCTCTTCCCCCCGTCAAAGGAAACAATCCCAGAGAAACCATTGAATTGATCCAGGCTGTGGAAAGGACACTGTGCAACCTCCAGATTCTTGGTGAAGAGGACGCTGAAAAGAACCGGGTTGTTGCTTATTCTCTGGAAAGCAAGCTTCCCAGTTCACTCAGGAGGGAGTGGATTATGCACAAAACTGATCCGGCAAACAAGTTCTCTCCACTGGACCACTTTGATTGCCTCCTGAGATTCTTGAGGAAGCAGGAGGAGATTCTTGAAGAGTTGGATCAGTTGGACCTGTGGAAAAGGGTGCTGCAGACTACCCAGATAAGAGAGGCAGGAAGGCTTTCACCAAGTCCACAGCAGGTCAGGAGGACGACCATCCCAGCTGCACTGTCTGTGAAGATGTATCCCATGCGGGCAAGCTATTCGCGTGCAAGATCTTCAGAGAGCAAGATCTCTCAAGTAAAAGGGCCCATGTGAAGAAGCTAGGGTTTTGCTCCAAGTGTTTGCAGTCCCACCCCAAGGATGGGAAAGGATGCACACCCAGATTCCTCTGCCCAAAAGCAGACTGTCGGAGAGGAGGAGTGTCGGACCACAATTACCTTCTGTGTCCTAAGCCACCGACTCCAAGGAAGGACAGCAGCAGTGAGGAATCAGAATCAGAATCAGAATCAGAATCAAGTTTATTGCCAAGTAGGTTTACACCTACAAGGAATTCGACTTGGTGCAATTGGTGCAAGGGAAAAAACAGTATTAAAAATATAAGTAAGTAAAAAAAAGTAAAAAAGTAGAAAAGTAAAATAACCATAATAAAATAAAATAAATATATATATACAATGTACAATGAATATGAGTATGAATATGAATATGGATATGGAATACAGAGCAGTAGTGCATGCAGAGGAAAATGGAAAAATGGTGGACCCGAATGAGTGCACACTGTACACACTGTGCGTTAATGTAACGCAGACGATCTGAAGATGCCACGTTAATGTAGCATGTAGGTCTGTGTGGGGGGAGGGAGAGAGTCAGTGTCAGTGGGGGCTCCGGGCCTTGTTGACAAGGCTAGTGGCAGACGGGAAAAAACTGTTCTTATGCCGTGAGGTTTTGGTCCTGATGGACCGCAGCCTCCTGCCAGAGGGGAGTGATGCAAAGAGATGGTGACCGGGGTGGGAGGGGTCGGCCATAATCTTACCTGCACGCCTCAGGGTCCTGGAGGTGTACAGGTCCTGGAGCGACGGCAGATTGCAGCCAATCACCTTCTCTGCAGACCGAATGATGCGCTGCAGTCTGCCCTTGTCCTTGGCGGTGGCAGCAGCGAACCAGATGGTGATGGAGGAGGTGAGGATGGACTCAATGATGGAGGAGTAGAAGTGCACCATCATTGTCCTGGGCAGGTTGAATTTCTTCAGCTGCCTAAGGAAGTACATCCTCTGCTGGGCTTTCTTGATGAGGGAGCTGATGTTCAGCTCCCACTTGAGATCCTGGGAGATGACAGTTCCCAGGAAGCGGAAAGACTCCACAGTGTCAATTGTGTAGTCGCAGAGGGTGATGGGGGCAGGTGAGGCTGAGTACTTCCTGAAGTCCACAACCATCTCCACTGTCTTTAGAGCGTTGAGCTCTAGGTTGTTCCGGCTGCACCATGTCACCAGATGGTCTATCTCCCACCTGTAGTCAGACTCATCACCATCAGAAATGAGTCCAATGAGGGTGGTGTCATCCGCAAACTTCAGAAGCTTGACGGACTGGTGACTGGAGGTGCAGCTGTTTGTGTACAGGGAGAAGAGCAGAGGAGAAAGAACACAGCCCTGGGGGGAACCGGTGCTGATGGTCTGTGAGTCGGAGATGCATTTTCCCAGCTTCACATGCTGCTTCCTGTCAGACAGGAAGTCTGTAATCCACCTGCAGGTGGAGTCAGGCACACTAAGCTGGGAGAGCTTCTCCTGAAGCAGAGCCGGGATGATGGTGTTGAAAGCAGAGCTGAAATCCACAAACAGGATCCTGGCGTAGGTTCCTGCGGAGTCCAGGTGCTGGAGGATGTAGTGGAAGGCCAAGTTGACTGCATCGTCTACAGACCTGTTGGCTCTGTAGGCAAACTGCAGGGGGTCCAGGAGGGGGTCGGTGATGCCTTTCAGGTGTGAGAGCACAAGGCGCTCAAAGGACTTCATAACCACAGAGGTCAGGGCGACGGGTCTGAAGTCGTTAAGTCCTGTGGTCCTTGGCTTCTTGGGGACAGGAATGATGGTAGAGGTCTTGAAGCAGGCTGGCACGTGACATGTCTCCAGTGAGGTGTTGAAAATGTCTGTGAACACCGGAGACAGCTGATCAGCACAGTGCTTCAAGGTGGATGGGGAGACAGAATCCGGTCCAGCAGCTTTCCGGGGGTTCTGTCTCCTGAAGAGTTTGTTGACGTCCCTCTCATGGATGGAAAGAGTCGTCACTGAGGTGGGTGGGGGGGTCGAGGGGGGGACCTTTAAGTTTGAGGAGCAGAGCACCGTAGAAATTGGAGGAAAGAAACTTGGCCTAACCAACAAACAAGAGGAGTTTCTGGCAGAGCTTACTGCTGAACAAAGAGAGAAATATAAGAACGCATTCTCTAACAAAATATCCTCAACTGTATGCGCCAAGGCTGGAGATGGACTGCAAGAACATCCCGTGGTGATGATGCTGATGGAGGTAACGACAAACTCGGGTTGCCTTATTGGCACCCTAATCAACCTCGCATCTGACACCAATTACATCACCAACGAAGCAGCCGATCGCCTTGGACTATGCGGTGAGAACATGATAAGATATGATATGATATTCCTTTATAATCCCCCTTAGGAGAAATTCACAGTGACCAGCAGTACAGGGGATAGATGTGCAGTAAGAGCCTGGCTAAAGTCAATACACAATAAACAATAAATTAGATTAAATAAGAGCTCTTAAGTCAGGTCGGTGACGAATGAGAACCTGTATGCATACTAGTGTCCTCGATAGCTGTTTATGGTGCAAAAATGCAAAGTAGATAGTGCAAATATGCGGAAAGTGCAAGATGTGCAAATTTATACAGGTATTCCAGGTACAACATATGAATAGACCTGGAATAACAACGGCTAGGACACAGTCCAAGGTGTGTGGTGTGGTGTGTGTGAATGTGAAGTTCAGTCCATTCCATTTGTCTTTTGTCTGGTGGTGTTGGAGCTTCCTGAGCCTGATGGTTGGTGGGATGAGGGAGCGCCCAAGCACTTTGAGGCACTTGGCTGAGTGAGCATGTGGCTGAACTTGTTCCTGAGTTGCTTCAGTTGCTTCAGTTCGGCATAGTGAGGCTGAGAGGGTAGTTCCGGGTCCCAGCAGCTTTCCCCTCGTCCTCCTCACTGTCGCCGCCTCCACACAGTCCAGCTTCATCCCCACTGCAGAGCTCGCCATCCTCCCTGGCTTGTACAGCTTCCTGGCACCACCGCTCCCAATGCTTCCTCCCCAGCACACGGCAGTGAAGAATGTGACACAGGCCACCGCAGGCTGGTAGACCATCCGTAGCAGCCTGGTGCATGCAATGAAAGATGACAGATGGACAGTGGTTATCAATGAGATGAACAGACATAAGATGAAAATGGCTAGAAAAACAGTCTGGGGTGTGTGGTGTGGTATACAAATCCGTTATCTGGTGGTGCTGGCGCTTCCGAGACGTTGGGAGCGGGTGGTTGAGGTATTGTAGAGCCTGATAGCTGATGGGATGAAAGAGCCCCCCAAGCGCTTTGAAGCACGTGGCTGAGTGAGCCTATGGCTGAAAACGTGCTCCTGAGTTGCCTCAGCTCGGCGTAGAGAGGGTGAGAGGGGTTGTCCAGGATCGCCTGCAGCTTTCCCCTCATCCTCCTCTCTGTCACCGCCTCCACACAGTCCAGCTTCATCCCCACCACGGAGCTCGCCCTCCTCACCAGCTTGTTCAGCTTACTGGCCCCACCGCTCCCGATGCCTCCTCCCCAGCACACGACGGCGAAGAAGGTGACACTGGCTACCACCGACTGGTAGAACATCCGTAGCAGCCTAGAACATCCCGTGGTGATGATGCTGATGGAGGTAACGACAAACTCGGGTTGCCTTATTGGCACCCTAATCAACCTCGCATCTGACACCAATTACATCACCAACGAAGCAGCCGATCGCCTTGGTCTATGCGGTGAGAACATCAAGCTTATTGTCCATGGAGTCGGGGGGATGAAGAAGATTGTCCGGACCAAAAGATATTTCCTGCGGCTGAAGGTGAAGACATCCAAGGGAAAGGTGGCAGAGCATAGAATTCTCTGCTATGGCCTGGAAAACATTGCGGAGGTGACCCAACCAGTCACTGCCGAGCAGCTGCAGAAGTTCTTTCCCAACATACCCAGAGACGAACTGATCCGTCCCACAAAGATTGACCTTCTCATCAGTCACCGGGAAGGTCGTCTTGTTCCCCAGCCAATTAAGATTGTGGGAGACCTCGTCCTCTGGGACGGCCCGCTGGGAAAGACTATCGGGGGAACCCATCCCGATCTCATAGAGACAGCCGACATGGCTGTGTATTGCTCTGAAACTCACCTTGCGAGGACCATGAGATCAGCCGTGATGGCGTATAAGGAGACCATCATACCTTAAGAAGACGAAGGAAATGCGCTTGTCCGAAGCACCGCAACCACCAACAAAGAGGTCTTCGAGTGGTTCAGGTGGGACAGCATCGGAGCGGCGTGCAGTCCTCAATGTGGTGGCTGCAAGTGTGGCAGGTGCCCCCCTGGAGGAAAAGAAATGACCCTCAAGGAAGAACGGGACCTGGAAAAGATAAAAGAATGTCTAACATACGTGCTGGCGGACAAACACAGTAACTGCCCCCACTGGGACACAGCCTATCCCTGAAAGGCAGACCTCACAACACTGCCAGACAATCGGCAGGCAGTGGAGGCAACCTTCAGAAACACTGAGAAACGTCTGAAGAAGGAACCTGTGTGGAAGGCTGCATACAAGGAACAAATATATGAAATGGTCTCAAGAGGAGCTGCTGTAAAACTCACAAGGGAGGAAATCAACAGCTGGGAAGGACCTAAATGGTACATCAGCCATCTGGTGGCACTGAACCCTCACTCCTCAACCCCTGTGAGAATTGTGTGGAACAGTAGCCAAGAGTTCCGAGGCATAAGTCTCAATGATCTGCTTCACAAGGGTCCCGATGTCCTCAATCTAATCAGAGGTGTCCTTCTGAGGTTCAGAAGTGGACTCCATGCCGCACTGGGTGATGTTAAAAAGATGTACAACTCAGTGTGGCTGAAAGATGATGAAGTCCACCTTCATCGCTTTCTCTGGAGGGACAACCCTGAGGACGACATTGAGGTATTTGCAGTTGTCAGAGTCAATATCGGTGATAAACCCGCAGGATGTATCGCCCAAGTTGCCATGAAGGAGACGGCCAACCTTCCTCAGTTTGCTGAGATGATTGAAGAACGGCGAGCTCTGACTGAGGACAGCTATGTAGATGACATCCTGACCTCACACAATGACCTCAAGACGCTGGAAAGGATCACTAAAGGGCTTCTTCCTCAAACCGTGGGTCCTGTCACGCCAAAGTGGGAGGCGTGGAGCCCCTGCTGATAAAACCGCTGACTCTAGTGCAGAAACAACTGTACCCAGGACTCTGGTTCTGCCCAACCAAATGCACGAGGGGGAGGACAAAGCACTCGGGGTCGGCTACGAACCTGAAACAGACAAGCTTCGGTTGCTGACATCTATCAACTTCTCTAAGAAAAAGGGGAAAATGAGGACAGGACAGGGAAGCAACACCAAATCCCCTTACCCGACGCATACTTCTCAGCCAGATTGCGGCATTATACGACCCGATTGGTCTTGCCTCACCAGCCAAACAGAAGGGAGTGATGTTGGTACGAGAAGCATTCCAGGAAGCTGGCAAGGACAACCCATCTAAAGACACATGGGATGCTCCTCTCTCACCAAAACTTCGAGAAGCCGCAATAACGCTCTTTGAAGAATACGTGAGACTTGGCCAGGTCAGGTTTGAGAGAAGCCTCACGCCACCTGGAGCCATAGGCCCACCAACAGGGATCACATTCTCAGATGGGAGCGAGTCTTCCTATGGAGCCGTGCTCTACTTGCGATGGGAAACCCGGGACAAAGTAATAGTGAAGTTGGTGGAATCCAAGGCTAAACTCACCCCTCTCGACCAAAAGGGAGATGTGATCAAGGCGGAACTATGGTGGTGCGGTCTTTGCCACCCGCCTAAAAAGGTACTTTGAGAAGCACTGCCACATTAACGTCAAGCAATGGATTCATTTTGTGGACAGCCAAACAACCCTGGCAGCCATCCAGAAGGACAGTTATGGCTACCAGACCTTTGTCGCTAATCGAATCGGCGAAATTCAGAAAGCCGAACAAGTGGAAGATTGGAGGTGGATTGAAGGCAAATGAAACATCGCTGATATACTAACCAGAGGTGCAACTCCTGAGGAAATTAACGAAGGGTCAGGGTGGCAGCAAGGCCCCGAGTTCCTGAAATTGCCCGAAACCGACTGGCCTATGAAGATGGCCAGTGAAATTACACCCTCTGCTGCTGAAGATGTGGGAAAACTTCAGCGGAAAGCCTTCTCAGCAGTGGTCACCAGGTCCCAGTCAAAAGGAAGAACTGGCCCCAACGGGCCTGACATCAAGGCGGAAATCAAGCATGAAGGAGCCAACGGTAGACAGAGAAGGTCCTGGGCAATTGGACTGGTGCGCCTTGTGGAACCTCAACACTTCAGTTATCTGTCCAAGCTGTGTGGGTGCATAGCCTGGACTCAACAGGCTGCAAAAACCTGGCTGAGAAAACGCCAGGCACCAGACTCATCAAAGTGGGAGGCTAACGGCTCTATCTTGTCTATTGAGGAAAGAGCGCAAGCCTTCCGAGACCTGGTCCTCGCTACCCAAGATGGCAGTCTGTTCCTGGACTCGACACTGAACCGATTGGTGGTCCACAAGGACGAGAACTCAGGAATCCTTGTCTGTGGAGGACGAATCCAGTCTTGGAAAGAAGATGGAACAGCTGTTCCTCTAATCCCATTTCACTCATGGCTCGCAACCCTTCTGTCAAGAGAAGCCCATGACGAGAACCATGAAGGTGTTGCTGCCACACTTCTGCGCACCAGGAAGAGAGCATGGATTGTGCAAGGTCCGAGAACGGTAAAGAGAGTAGTAAATGACTGCATTACATGCCGAAAACTGAAAGGAAAGATGTGCCAGCAGATGATGAGCGATCTGCCAGCAGAACGCTCACAGCGTGCCAACCCATTTGAGTATACCACACTTGACCTCTTCGGCCCCTTCGAAATCAAGGATGCTGTTAAGAGAAGAACAGGAAAAAAGGTGTGGGGCATAGTCTTCTGTTGCATGGCATCAAGGGCAGCTCATGTGGACCTTGTTGACGACCAATCATCTGAAAGCTTTCTTCAAGCTTACTCTCGCTTTGTAGCATTGAGAGGCCATCCTAGAAAATTGTGATCAGATAGGGGAACCAATTTCATTGGCGCTAAACCTGCCCTTCAAGACTTGCATAGGTACTTGGCTACCTTTCGGGAAGCATCCATGGAGGACAAAGCCGCCAAGAATGGGACAGAGTGGGTATGGAGCTTTCATCCGGCTGATGCACCTCATCGCAATGGGGCTGCAGAAGCTGCAGTCAAGCTCATCAAGAGGGCTCTCACTAGCCTCGGAGGGGCGACAAGCTCACTCACCTGGGGTGAACTCCAAACCCTCTTCTACCAGGCAGCTAACCTCACCGATGAAAGGCCGATTGACGCTAGGGCACAAGAACAAGAAGACTCTGTAGAGTATCTGACTCCCAACACTCTGCTCCTCGGGAGGACCAGGCAAGGAGGAGATACAGGAGGAATTGACTTGTGCAACCATCCCTGGCGCCGTCTCAGAGCTATCCAGATTGGTGTGGATATGTTCTGGAAGAAGTGGAGTGAACTTGCCGGACCTAACCTATTCGTTCGGCCGAAGTGGCACCAGGCCCAAAGGAATGTAGCCATCGGCGACATTGTTTGGATTGCTGATCAAAACGCACTGCAAGGGCAAAACTCGGACGGATCCAGGCCGTGTACCCTGACAAAAAAGGACTTGTGAGAGACGCAGATGTTAAGACGTGTGCAGGACTCCTCGCCTCCCTAATAGTTGGGCAACTAAAGAGCCCTCAGCAGCTGACGGCAGTCATCCTACGAAGAGACGTGAGGAGACTGGTAGTCCTCATCCCTGTGGAAGACCAGTGACTCTTAGACCTCGTCTCGTCGGCCATCAGTCCTGCAGGCGCTGTTCAAGCGCCCAAAACCCCCGATCCTGAAGGCATTTCCTCAGGATGTCATTGCCTGTCACATCCGTCAAGGAAGGCACCCGAACAGGGACAGTGGCATCCTATTCTTAAAAATAATAACAAATAAATAAATAAATAAATATAATAATAATAATAATAATAATAATAATAATAATAATAAATAAATTTTAAAAATAATAATAAATAAATAAATATCAATGAATAAATGAATTAAAAAATAATTATTAAAAAATAAATAGATAAATAGATAAATAAATGAATTAAAAAATAATTAAAAAAAAAATAATAATAATAGTAATAATAATAATAATAATAAATTTAAAAAAAAATAATAATAATAATAATAACTACCAAGTTTTGTGTTAATAGCACTTGCCAATATGGAGGAATAAACTTCTTGATTTTAAAGAGCGCCCTCTAGTGGCAATGACCAGAAATTTGGTAGCTAGCATGGAGGACATATTCCGAGGTAGGGTCCAAAATTTGGTGTCGATAGAATATAGCATTTTGGAGATATTGTCCACTTCCTATATTTACAGAAAATTGACAAATCTAAAAACTCTTGTAACGCGCTGACTATAGATAATTTCAACATACTTTATATGGTGTTTTTGCATATTTCAGTCGCGACATGCTACATGTCAAGTTTCCTGCATATCGGAGAAAGCCTGATGGATTGAGGCTGTTCACGCTGTTTTTTAGTTTTTGCGATTTTGCGCGAAAATACAGGCAGGCGGAAATACAACTCGTTGACACAGCGAGGTGCAGCACGATTGCCCGCATCCGTGGATGTAACGTTTTTGAATGTGCGCCAATTTTTGCGGAAGTTATAGGCTTTACAGAGATTGCTCATAAACAGCGCCACCTAGAGGCTTTCCTAGTGTGCGACATGAACGTGACGCCTAGAATTTATAATTTTTCACCAGGCCCTAAAACTTTGCCAAAAAAAAATGAGTTTTCGTATATGTTCAGATAGTGCAAATCAACGTCAAAGATCCCTGAAATAATAATAAGAAGAACTAATTAGAAGAAAAATAAACAGACCAATTTCAAAAGGGACCTCGTCCTGTTTCACAGGCTCGGTCCCTAATAAATAATAACAAACGGACCAATAACAATAGGGACCTTCGTCCTGTTTCACAGGCTCGGTCCCTAATAAATAAATTAGATTAAAAAAAAAAGATATATAGTGGGGTATAATGTAAGGTTTGTCTGTGACCGCCTTGAATCGCATGATCAGTCGGTCAAGTGGGAGGTGTTACGTTCACTATGTCATTGGGTTACGTTCACTACGTCACGGGTGTTCATCAGCAATGTAACGCAGGTGAAGTGAAAGTGGGAGGTTCACTTACCTGATTGAAGCGTGGGCCAATCAAGAGTTGAAGCATTAAACGATAAAATCCCAAAGCGGCGGGTGGAACCAGAAGTAAATGAGCACAGGCTATAAACTGCAACTAGCACTAGTTTGTGCATATTGTCTCGTCAGGAGAGATGCGCCACCGGTAAGCTGTTTCTGTCCATTAAGCCGCAGTTTAAGGTTGTTTGTTTATGCTACCGCTGTGCAGCCGCTGGGTATGTGCGCGGTTTGTATATGTGATAACTTGGGGATTGGTTACTGTGGTCACGCTGATCTAACATTGTCTGCACTCTGATGTTTAACGTTGTCTGCTTTATAGTATCCGACACTTTATTGCGGTATATGTTTTAAATTGTAGCGTAAGTACTGTTACCCGAGAATACATCCTGTTTGTGGTGCAGGCTGGGTAATGTAGTCAATCGCTTTACATAGGTAATGGTTTGCTATGCTCAGCGTTGCTACTTCAAACTACACTCACGGTTTGCACTTTAGACCAACACACTAAAAGCACTTTTATGGATTTGCTATTGGTTAAATGTGTAGCATTGACATTGATGTACATTTGGTTTAAGTAATTTACTTGGCTAATTTGTGGCAATACAATGTGGCTTGTGTATGGCAGTACAATGTTTAATGTATGGTTAATGTTTAATGTGCAATGTTGCTTGTGTGTGCAATTGTTGCATATTCAGTTTAAATACTAATTATATTATACTATATCATATATTATACTATATTATTATAACTCTAAATACCGACTGTATTGTGATTTATATTTGTATATTATGCAGAATTTATAGTACTTTATGCATGTGACTTTCAATATTGCTGTTAACACCATATCCTTTCTGTTCTGCAGGTTTATAACCTACTATTATTATTGTGGACTAAAACAACTGTATAAGAAAAATCAAACGAAGTAAATAAAAAACCACAGAGTTAAAACAACGTGTCTTCTTCTGGCGCCCCGTTCGGTGGGGAAAATCTGCAAAGAACCGAACAGACAGCTCAGATATTTTCTGATAAATGGAGCATTTCAGCTATGGATATCCTTAGACATGGTGTTGCTCATGTTTGCAATAACTTTTTAACTTTATCATGGGATACCTCTTTTATACAGAAGGAGTCTGTGTGAACATGGTCAATTTCTGGACTGCATCATCTACCTGCTGAACAAAGCCTACTCGCATCTAGACAAGCCGGCGAGCACTGTGAGAGTCATGTTCTTTGACTTCTCCAGTGCTTTCAACACCTTACGGCCTGGTCTCCTAGGTGAGAAGATGGCGGCGATGCAGGTTGATGCCCCCTTGGTGTCCTGGATTGTTGACTACCTGATGGGCAGACCACAGTTTGTACGCCTACAGAACTGTGTGTCTGACAGGGTGGTTAGCAACACCGGGGCCCCTCAGGGGACGGTCCTTTCTCCCTTCCTCTTCACCCTCCACACCTCAGACTTCAGCTATTGCACTGAGTATTGCCACCTTCAGAAGTTTTCTGATGACTCTGCAGTAGTTGGCTGTATTGAGGGGGGTGATGAGGGTGAGTATAGGACTGTTGTGGGCAACTTTGTCTCTTGGTGTGAGCTGAACCATCTACAGCTCAATGCTACCAAGACAAAGGAGCTCATTGTGGACCTAAGGAGGGTCAAAACACCGGTGGGCCCTGTGTTCATCCAGGGGGTTCCTGTCGACATTGTTGAGGAGTACAAGTACCTGGGGGTGTACTTCAACAACAAGTTGGACTGGACCAGGAACACAGAGGCTATCTATAAGAAGGGCCAAAGCCGACTATTTTTTCTTAGGAGGCTAAGGTCCTTCAACATCTGTAGGACAATGCTGAGGATGTTCTACGAGTCTGTGGTTGCCAGTGCGATCTTCTTCGCTGTCACATGCTGGGGCAGTGGGATGAGGGTCGCGGACACCAATAGACTTAATAGACTCATCAAGAGGGCTGGTGATGTTGTGGGTGAGGAATTGGACACTCTGACTACCGTGGCAGATAGGAGGATGCTGTCCAGGCTACGGACTATCATGGACAATGCCTCTCACCCTCTCTTTTCCACCCTAGCTCAGCGGAGGAGTACCTTCAGCAGAAGACTCCTCTCACCTAGATGCACCACAGAGCGACATAGGAAATCATTCCTGCCTGTGGTAATCAAACTTTACAATTTGTCACTGTCGTCTGCATAATTGGTCCACTACACTATATCTTATTACATGACTGTCATTTCATTTCACTGTAATATCACTACATAACTGGTCATTTCACTGCATGACTGTGATTTACTACACAACTGGTCATCTGGTCATCTCTGCACAACTGGTTTTTACAAAAATCCGACATGCTACATCCTAGTGTATGCTATTACCTTGTAGTGTATGCCTGGATGTATGTACATTTATGTATATTATCATTTCTTTATGTACATTTTTATATATTTTGTTACATAGGTTACATTATATTTGTACATAGGTTTATACTTTTATTTTTACATAGGTTTTATATTTTTACACAGGTTTCCTTATATATTTATATTTATATTTTCTAACACTCTACGTAGAGTGTCCTCTTTTTTCTACTGGAGTTTTGTCACGAAGACAATTTCCCTCAGGGATCAATAAAGTCTGTCTGTCTTTCTTCAGGAGATGACTCAGCAGATTTAAAATGTATTGCTAATTCTTGTACAGACTCAATAAAAAACTATTAAAACCATTTGCAATAGACTCATTACTATCAATAATTTTATTACAAACTTTGAGGCAGTTTATTTTAGGGTGCGTTTGCTTACTTGAGTTAATTAGTCAGTCTATGTATATGTTGCCACAGTTGAGAACTGTTGCCATTGGCCTCTTCAATGAGTTTAGTGAAATGATTTGTTGGCTTTCCGCAGCTCAGACCCCACTTTGTTCGTCAAGCCAGTGAAAATATGGTGGTCAGTATTGGTTTTAGTCATTAAAGACATTTTAAGAGCAAGATCTCACTCTTTGATGATCTGAAGGATGTCACTGTTAAACCATGGGAGATAGTTTTTCTTAGGTTTACTTTTCCAGGTTTTTGTGTGTTTACTTATTAAAGCAGAGGGTAGAGGCAAAATTGTTTTCACTATGGTTTTAATTTGGTTCTTTAGTTACCCTTTTCCAGTTGACTTCCTTCAGATCATGTTCAAAGTGAACTATTTTTGATTTTGGGATTCCTGTCATTAAAATTTGAATTTCTGTTTTGTTGTGGTAAACTAGGGTTTTTTTAGTTAGCTTTTTTTTATAATTAGTGTCATGTTATGATCTGAGAGGCCAGTAATGAGATTGTATGTTTTTGTT
Source organism: Urophycis tenuis (assembly GCA_036785325.1). Taxonomy (NCBI): domain Eukaryota; kingdom Metazoa; phylum Chordata; class Actinopteri; order Gadiformes; family Phycidae; genus Urophycis; species Urophycis tenuis. The sequence continues at coordinate 13,008,485 of JAXIVH010000009.1, read as the reverse complement.
ACTCTCTCTGGCCTGTTTGTAAAAATCAGAGCAATCAGATCATCAAATAATGTACATTCACAGCCATTGTCAACAACGGACAGAAGATTCTTCAGTTCTTTGTAGAAATGAACATCATGAGATGGGGGTTTATAAAGCACAACTCTGCTATTACATTCAACCCTAGGCATGCCAAATTCACATTTAATTCCAGCTCTAAACTCTCAAAATGCTCCCTAATATAAATTAAAACACCCCCTCCCCTTCCCTTGGGCCTATCTCTCCTGTAGCATGTATTTCCTGGTATGCTAATTAGGTCAGTGGGAACGTCAACCAACTCTCAGATATACACAAAATCCAAGTTAGAATCAATAAGTAAGTTCTGTATCTGATCTGTTTTTGGTAGTATGGTTCTGATATGTATATGCCCTCCCAGGATTCTGTTTAATTGTGTTACAGAGTTCCAGATGATTTGGGCATTATTCACCGTTTGAAGTTTTAACTGCCTCTGTTTTAGTATTGCGCGATTGGCTAAATGTCTTTTGGCCCTTACGAGATTCCGTCTTTTTTGACATTCGTCAGCTGTTACAGACAGTTCATCATAAGGATGATCATTCATAGCCAGTATATTTTGTGAGTGAATGCGGGCCACAGAACCAACCTCAACATCAGTGTCAGAGGTCCCGTATTGTTCAGACATCACTGCAGCCGAAGCAGCCCCGAGTGCTGGTCTGGACGACATGATTCCGCATTCCCTTCCGAAGCCGGAGTACGCGAAAGAAGCCGCTGCAGGAGCCCAACAGGCCCTCCGAGAGCACCCGTGGACACCTGGCCACCAGTCGTGCCGATTCCAGTGACGGCCGCTGGACTCGCCCGTCCACCCGTCCACGCCTCACCAAGAGAGCCCTGCCGACAGCAGTAGTGGTAGCAGCTGTTTGTCACTGTTGCTGTTGTAGAAGCTAAAGAGTTTTTGCAATAACATAATGGAATTGGAACTTCTGTTTGTAGCGATTCAGTTATTAGAGCTAACTCAAACCGCTAATAGACTGCAAGTAGTCACTCTCTGCCATTGTAGTTAAAGTGTTTGTTTGGCGAAACTGCTAGAAGAATAGGACTACAAGGACTCTCAGGTGTAGACAATAGCCTTGATTGCTGGGTGGAGCTATGACTGCACGATGAGCTTCCCTACAGATAAAGGCTAGTGTTGCTAGCGTCAGCGCAGCATCAGGACTGGTGAACGAAGAAGGTCGGATGAAAAAATCACAGCTCTTCTCCGTTCTGGCACCGCAGTGGTGGAACGGTGTACCTGCCAATGTCAGGACTGCAGAGTCACTCCCCATCTTCCGGAAGAGACTCAAGACTCACTTGTTCAGAGTTCACCTGAACTCAGCATAACATCCATCCTCTACCTAGCATCATAGGCCAAATATGTTGTATACTAGCAATGGTTAACCTAGCTGATACTTGTTCTGGTGACTTTCTTACTGTATTAACAGCAATGATTACCGTCCTCTGTCAAATGTACTTATTGTAAGTCGCTTTGGACTAAAGTGTCTGCTAAATGCCCTAAATGTAAATGTATATTAAGAAAATAAACTATTGCCATTACTTAAGATGGAGTTAGTATGTTTGCACAAACTACAGCAAAAACTATTCAGAAAGAAAACAGCATTGATTCAAGAAGCCCACTAATACACACACACACACACACACACACACACACACACACACACACACACACACAGAGACAAACAGCTTGTAGGTGACTGTTAGCAACATATCCTGCAGTCAGCAAAAGGTGAGCCCAATGACAGCCAGACAGGCTAGAGTAGAGAATACACTGTATTTCACAATTCTCCAAGGACCAGCTTCGGACAAATCTCTCTGAAAACTGTAGGGAAAGATGTGTTGATTTTATGAACCACATTGGCTTTGAGGAGAGGGAAAATAACCCCACATGTTAAAGTATGCTAAAACGTGGTTAAAACACATGATTAATTGAACAACATTATGCAAAACAAATGTGTGTAGGTAGTCGTGCACCTAGATCAGCCCTTATCAGCAGACATTATTACCATTTCATGCAATATATGGATACATCTTTGACATGACTGAGATAAGGATATCAACGCATTGGGCAGCTACGCCAGAAGACTCAATTACTTGACTTGTTCTTTGTTTAATATAATGGATGGCGGTGGTAGTTAAATACAGTATATCATAAGATAGTATGGCTATATGGCCCTTTTAAATGTCCAATTACGTCAAATGATCATAAAACAACAGGTGGTTTGTACATGCAAATGTGAAATGCCTTCATAAAAGTGCACCGCACTACTAGCACTAAAGAGCATGCAAAGAAAAAAATCACATCTATTCAGGTTGACGGAGAGCCAGGAAAAGCAAAATAAATAAATCACTGGTGTTTATGACCTAATTCCCAGCCTGTTATTATTAGTAGGTAGAGCATTTTTTACTTATTACTTATTATTTACTTTGCTATTGTTTAAACATTTCAATCAATTCCCCCGACCCCTGTGACCCTGCTGCCTGAGTGGTCGGGACCACCTTCATATAAAGACTGGTGTTAGCAGCATGTATAAAGACTGGTGTTAGCAGCATGTATAAAGACTGGTGTTAGCAGCATGTATAAAGACTGGTGTTATCAGCATGTATAAAGACTGGTGTTATCAGCATGTATAAAGACTGGTGTTATCAGCATGTATAAAGACTGGTGTTATCAGCATGTATAAAGACTGGTGTTATCAGCATGTATAAAGACTGGTGTTATCAGCATGTATAAAGACTGGTGTTAGCAGCATGTATAAAGACTGGTGTTATCAGCATGTATAAAGACTGGTGTTAGCAGCATGTATAAAGACTGGTGTTATCAGCATGTATAAAGACTGGTGTTATCAGCATGTATAAAGACTGGTGTTAGCAGCATGTATAAAGACTGGTGTTAGCAGCATGTATAAAGACTGGTGTTAGCAGCATGTATAAAGACTGGTGTTAGCAGCATGTATAAAGACTGGTGTTATCAGCATGTATAAAGACTGGTGTTATCAGCATGTATAAAGACTGGTGTTATCAGCATGTATAAAGACTGGTGTTATCAGCAGCATGTATAAAGACTGGTGTTATCAGCAGCATGTATAAAGACTGGTGTTAGCAGCATGTATAAAGACTGGTGTTATCAGCATGTATAAAGACTGGTGTTATCAGCATGTATAAAGACTGGTGTTATCAGCATGTATAAAGACTGGTGTTATCAGCAGCATGTATAAAGACTGGTGTTATCAGCATGTATAAAGACTGGTGTTATCAGCATGTATAAAGACTGGTGTTATCAGCATGTATAAAGACTGGTGTTATCAGCATGTATAAAGACTGGTGTTATCAGCATGTATAAAGACTGGTGTTATCAGCATGTATAAAGACTGGTGTTATCAGCATGTATAAAGACTGGTGTTATCAGCAGCATGTATAAAGACTGGTGTTATCAGCATGTATAAAGACTGGTGTTATCAGCATGTATAAAGACTGGTGTTATCAGCAGCATGTATAAAGACTGGTGTTAGCAGCATGTATAAAGACTGGTGTTAGCAGCATGTATAAAGACTGGTGTTATCAGCAGCATGTATAAAGACTGGTGTTATCAGCAGCATGTATAAAGACTGGTGTTAGCAGCATGTATAAAGACTGGTGTTATCAGCAGCATGTAAACAGACTGGTGTTAGCAGCATGTATAAAGACTGGTGTTAGCAGCATGTATAAAGACTGGTGTTATCAGCAGAATGTATAAAGACTGGTGTTATCAGCAGCATGTATAAAGACTGGTGTTATCAGCAGCATGTATAAAGACTGGTGTTATCAGCAGCATGTATAAAGACTGGTGTTATCAGCAGCATGTATAAAGACTGGTGTTGTTAGCAGCATGTATAAAGACTGGTGTTATCAGCAGCATGTAAACAGACTGGTGTTATCAGCAGCATGTATAAAGACTGGTGTTATCAGCAGCATGTAAACAGACTGGTGTTATCAGCAGCATGTATAAAGACTGGTGTTATCAGCAGCATGTATAAAGACTGGTGTTATCAGCAGCATGTATAAAGACTGGTGTTATCAGCAGCATGTATAAAGACTGGTGTTATCAGCAGCACGAGGCCAAAGAGGATTTTCACAGAAGGAAGGATTATTGTTCCATATAAAATAATATATCGACAGGGGTATACTGATATGCACATATACACTACAGAAATGACACGATACACAGATATATACAATAAAGGTACATTTACAGAGACACACTACATATATACACTACATTTATATATATATATATATACACCACAACCAATGGTCCATAGCCTTCGTGGGCATGATGATTACAATTGACCTCTCCTATCATTTATATAATCAATGTAAGAACATGATATTATAGGCAGATGTAATGAGAACAAACTTTTTGAATGATGGTCCTGGCAAACTCACTCTGTGTGGGGGTGAAACAAAAATAATGGGACTCTACAGATATAGGCTGTTGATGAGGTTAGGCCTTACAGAAGGATGGATAAGTAAATGAAGGCTCACGGCCACATGACCCTTTGTTTGGGCCCTGCATGGTTGGGCCATGCATGCACACCCAAGTGTGTATGGAACAACCAGCCTCCATTATTCATGTAAGCTGAAATGCGCAGTCACGGAAAACAGATTCATATAGAGTAAACCCCCCCCCCCCCCCGCCACACACACACACACACACACAGTGTGTTTATTCATGCCATCACAACATACATCAGGAGAATGATATCTGATGATGCTTCCACACACAAAACACAAACACACAGATAATATGTGTCTCTTGAGAAGAACTATTCTCAAAATGACCAGTGCCATGGTGGCTGTGAAACAAGTAACATGTTTAACCCCATGAAGATGATCATGCCAGCATCTGTCTTCACAGACGCTAAACACTGCTGCTCTGAGACACCTGACGGGCTCAACATTAAAGCTGGATAGGATTATCAGTTACAGATGTTTCCCAAGGGGGGTCTGCCTTGGACATGCTCCAAGCCAGACACATTTAGCCTTCATGATGGCTGTTTGGTTAGTAATGATTAGCATCATTAAGTAACACTTTATAGTAAAGGTAAAATAATTAACAATGTATTTACATTAGTTAATACAGTAATAATCGTTATAAGCCCCTGTGGATTTACCCAATTAAATATCTTATAAATCAAGTTAACTCAAACAGCATCACCACCACACCTTCGCTAATATAAACAACATGAGTGAATGATTACTAGACCATTAGCTGTTAATTATCTTTTAGTTAATTGTTAGCAAATGCTTATTACTGCATTAACTAATGTGAATAAATGGCTCATTATTGTACCCTTATTATAAAGTGTTACCTCATTACTTGTTAGTTACAGGTTATCTTGCTTTCATTCCTTTCATTGTTTGACCTGCTCAAACAACAACTGTGAAGTGGCCTAATCTGATCATGGCTATATAGTCATGTATCAATAGATTTGTGTGACTGTTGAGTGTTGAAAGTAATGTTCATCCCTGTTTAAAGTTATGAAATGTCACTTTTTCTATAGAAATCAGGACTAAATAAAATAAACAATCGTGTCAGGACGGATAGCGTAGACTTGAAATGTTTATTTTTATTTATTTATTTTTTTGGTGGTAATTCCTCCCCTTTACTGGAAAAGTCAATACTGTTGCACATCGATACAGCCATTTCCACCCGGTCTGCAGCTTTCATTACTGAGAGAACGGCACCTAATTATCTCAGGTTGATAATATTGACAAGACGCTTGTGAGGCATGATCCGGACACATGAGCACAGTGAAATCAGACACTGTGGAATATTTCACGCCAGCCGACCGGGCGCGACTTCTGCGATGACTTGTCTGTATCACCGCCGCTGAGCGTTCACGGTCTGAATATGATCTCTCCATGAGAAGACCAGCGGTTGCTATAAATAACAGATTCATGCACTCAGTGTTGAAGGCAGAGTTCATCTGCTGCATCATCATTTGCACTGATTGACAATGACATAACAATCGATAGGCCTACATAGGCTATACATAAAAATAAAAAAATTAAAAAAAACAAGCAAACAAAAAAATATATACCACTCCTAGCTAATGAATACAAAAAGTGAGGTGGGGTGGACTGGGGAGATGGAGCTAGGGGGAGTGTAGCATCAAGGGGGAGTGTAGCATCAAGGGTGAGAGGCTGTGGCATAACTATCGGTAAGCAGCTACTCCAGTTGCTTATGGGCCCCAGCCAATCAAGGGGCCCGTCAATCTTTAAAGGGCTCCACCCACAACAATAGTTTCATCTTCCCGCTGGGGCCGTTCATCCAGCGCTAAGTCAAAACTTGAGATGTTCCTTCAAATCCATTGCAGGTACATTTTTAATTGTCTTATTGTGTAGCCCGTAGGCCTATATCAACTCCTCAGAATCTCACACTTCTTGTCCATGGTGTCCCTGGAAGCATATCCATCCAAATTACACAAACATATTTGAATTGAAATTGACAATAGGTTTTAGTGATCATTAAATCATTTTTGAAGCTCAAAATGATATATTTTGGTATATTTTGTTTTAAATTGCGACTGGGGATTGTGGGATATGGTAGTGAACATGTGCGTGCGTAGCGTAGCTCAATTGGCCAATAGTGTGTGTCTGCAGACCCAGAGGCTGCAGATTCAGACCCGCAGTTCTGGGACCGCAGTTCTAGGACCCTCATGTTTGTACGACAGCGCCACCCACTGGGCGGAGTATGCAGTACTGAAACTGCAAGACCGGAGGCTGCAGTTTCAGGACTGCATTTGGTTTGACTGCAGTTGGCAGCCATTGCACATTGAACTTTAGTTAGAAATAGCGATAGAAATAGCAATGGAGTATGAACATAAAAGTGGCTTTCTGGATTTTTACAAAGATGACATAACTGCTGATTATCCCATTCAATTGTTGTCATTCCATGCATGTTTGAAAGACCACATTTCACAAATGCAAGTGCAAGAGCTGACGAAGATGCTCATCATTGAGAATAGATACACCACTGCGAGTTTCGGAAGTTTGCACTGTTCTCATGCTGTTCCTGGCAATACCAGTGACATTGGCATCTGAAGGGCACTCATTTTCCAAACGTATACTTATGAGGAGCTCAATGGGACAGTCTTGTCTCTCTGGACTTGCCATACTGTCGATTGAGAATGCCCGTGCACGTCACCTGGACATTAAGGATTCAATTTGACAACTTTGCGCAGAGGAAAGCCCGGAAAATGCAGCTATGATATAAGTCAGCACCTTTTTATGTATTCTAATGATCGGCTATTGCGTTTGGGTTTATTGTGTCTTTGGTTTGCAGTTTGGAGTTTGTTCCTTTTGGTGCACCATCACTGTTTTTTTTATTTGTTGTGGTGCGTGTACTTTTGCGAGTCGTCTCATTTCTACTATGCTGTAGACCTTATATGACCTATGGTAGGCTATTGGTGGACATTGCGTCATTATGCGTTGTAGCCTATAGGGGGCCGGGCCCATCTTGATCATCCTGCTTACGGGCCCGATGTTGGCTTGTTACTCCATAGGTGCTCTTCCTAATAACCTCTGTAATGAGCTGGCACGAAATGCACACACCTTGATGACCAAGAATACTGGATCATTATCCACTCACACCTCCAGCTTCAGTCTGTCTTCAGTAAAGCCCCCCGGTGACAAAGATGGCCAATCGATTCCCCTCGTTGCTGGTGTTCTCACCAGCATTGGATTAAATGCAGAGACCAAATTTCCCTCACAGGATCAAAATTCTTCTTCTTCTTCTTCTTCTTCTTTGATTCCCCTCGTCGCTAGCGTTCTCACCAGCAACACGCCTCTCACTTAGTTTGAAGTCACCGACCAGTGCATGTGTTGATTTCTAGGGCCGTTTGTGAGGGAACTACCAGGATCCTTGTGAATAATGTATTTAAAGAAGATGTGATGAGTAAAATCTGTTCAAATTGATGCTAGACATCCTAAAACTTTACAAAAATGTGATTTCTCATAAAAAAAAAAAAAACAGAACTACCAGAACTACCTCGTGTTTTTTTTCATTACTTTTTCAAAAAAGGATTCTACTTCATTTCAAGTGAATACATGTCAGATTTGATTGATTGAAATAGTATAACGCTTGCCCTGGATACTATACGACTGTCATGGAAATAGGTTGACAGCTGGCAGGGTGGATACTTTCTCAGACCTACACAAAAGAATTTGCCCTGTGGTGCATAGCACCATGATTGTATTAAAGTATGTATGTAAAGCATTGGAAAGACCCCTGTGTTTGCATAGTGCAATGCCTTCTTCTGTCTGTCAAGGAGCCGTTTTGACAGTTAGAATTTTTGAATAGTTGACTGGAGAATCAAGTCAGTTTGTGATGTGCTGTTTTATATCTCTTCTATCAAAATAATCTTCATGAAGAGCTCTCTCACATTTTGTACAATGTTGTTGTAGCAGAATTGCATGTTTGATTGAAGACAAGCAATACGTTTGCAATAGTAGCTAGATTTTTCACAGGGGTCAGGGAGCACAAACATTGTTCTTCAATAAACATTAGATCAACGCCACTTAGTAGAATGCTTTTCATCTTCCCATCTTGACACCGTCTGGGTTCCATTCACCTGGCTATGGATTTCTGGAGAAATACAAGTTCTGGAGGGGCTCTTGCATATGAAGACTGACTGGTTCATGCATGTTTAAAATAAAGAGGACAAGCCCATCTGTCTTCCACCATATTAAAGTGATGGTTCGGAGTAAAATTCACCCTGAGGTAATTTTCACCAATAATCCAGCCAAATACCCCCTCAGATGCATTTTTAGCGATGGTCAATATTTATCAAGTTTAGGGGTATCAGCCGAATAGTTAGTATTGGCTTAGTATTGGAGTGTCCGGTACTGTGTGTATATCTCGTAAATTACCCCACTAATAATGCATAGATTGTTACCCAACTTCTGTCGTAGTACATATATGGTCTGTACTCACAAAACGAGGCATTTTAAAGTTTGTAAGTACACCAGGAGTTTATTTAAAAGAGCACTTTTCTGATAGCTTCAACTAGCTGTTGCTAAGGCTACCGCTGCGTCGACGTCTCTTCCGTCTTTCCGGATAAGTTCGTAAAAGTCCTCTTCAAAACTCACAAGTGTAAGGAAAAAGTTAGTGAATTCAACACTCCATCTAATTTCAAGTATTCAATTATTCCAGTTGTCAATACATTTCGATGGAGTGTTGAATTCACTAACCTTTTCCTTACACTTGTGAGTTTTGAAGAGGACTTTTACGAACTTATCCGGAAAGACGGAAGAGACGTCGACGCAGCGGTAGCCTTAGCAACAGCTAGTTGAAGCTATCAGAAAAGTGCTCTTTTAAATAAACTCCTGGTGTACTTACAAACTTTAAAATACCTCGTTTTGTGAGTACAGACCATATATGTACTACTACAGAAGTTGGGTAACAATCCATGCATTATTAGTGGGGTAATTTACGAGATATACACACAGTACCGGACACTCCAATACTAAGCCATTCGGCTGATACCCCTAAACTTGATCAATATTGACCGTCGCTAAAAATGCATCTGAGGGGGTATTTGGCTGGATTATTGGTGGAAATTACCTCAGGGTGAATTTTACTCCGAACCATCACTTTAACTGGCATTAACTGGAACACTGGTGGCACGCACACAAAAACACACACTTTTGAATGTTGCTGTGTCTATTGAAACATTTCAATGTAAAAATACAAAAATAATGCTTCTGATCCAGTCCGAGTGAGTAGCTTCATTGTGGGCATGCAGAACACCTCATATTGCAACTTTTCAAACACAACATTGGCTAAGTAGTGTTTGATAAAACTGAACATTTAATGGAGAGATAGAGTGAGTATTGATCCACGTGGCTCAGAACTGATGATAGTTAATATGAATGAGAGATGATGGGTAGTATTATACTTCCTGCTGTTTGTCTGTTTTCTAGCTGCTTCCCCCTGTATGTCCCCTATTCCCTGGCCTGTTGTTGTGTGGCTCTCAGCACCCAATAGTGACACCAGGTGGTGTGTGTGTGGGTCACAGGGTGAGACAATAAGAGAGAGAGAGAGAGAGAGAGAGAGAGAGAGAGAGACAGAGAGAGAGAGAGAGAGAGAGACAGAGACAGAGAGAGAGAGAGAGAGAGAGAGAGAGAGAGAGAGAGAGAGAGAGAGAGAGAGAGAGATGAAAGCGAGAGACAGATGGAGAGACAGAGAAACAGTTAACTTTCATGGCTTTGCCTGGTGCAACTATCTTTGTTATAATTCACTCCACAAGCGACTGTTCAGCAGTGCTCTCTGGACCAGCCCCTCCTGACAGAGAAGGATTGACATTGTTTAATATGATAATAAAATTCCGTAAAGGACATGCTGTAAGTTAGGGAATACATACTATCAACATTAAGAAATGTCAATGCATTGTTCCATGTCTAAATAATAAAGACAATGTAATATCATGCCTTACCGTGGAATCAAGCTAAATGAAAGGTTATTTTAAATAAATTAATCTCACTGTGTAGCCACGATTGAAGTTATGTGCTGGAGTTAGGACATTGATAACTTTGGTGATATCCAGCACTAAATAACTTTTTTGTAGCTCTATAAAGCAACTGAAGGGAAGCTCCATGCTCTTATTCTGGGAAGCAGAAGGAACAGCTACTAACTAACCCCTCTAGCCATTCAACAACAAGACAGACGTCATCTTAAAGGGTACCTGCAACAACAAGTAGTCTGGGGGCAAACCACCTGCCATATTTACACAGCATTCGATGAATTATGTGGTATTAGAGCTGGCTGATGATCAACTCATCAGCTTGAGATTGCCAGGGGCTATGATGAGCTCAGGGGCCAAGGGTCACAGGTCAAGTTCAGAGAGCATATGGTGAGATCTTGGGTAGTATGTCTTAATTTAATGCAATTTGTTTAAAAAAAAAAAAAGAATGCAAATGTGAAAATGTTGATCTATTTAGAAGCCAAGAGAGATTTTTAAATTGTGCATTTGTACTTTTCAGTTTTTGTTTTGCGGCCCAGACAAACTTCTGCTTTAGCAAAGGACAGGACTGGTTTACAGTCAGTATCTCTGGTTTTCAAAGAATACAATCAAATCAATCAACAATGCATGGTTGATGAAAGTCCAGTGTCAGTTCAAAGCAAATAAGAAATGGATGAAACAAAATACGCTTTGTTTCCTGTTCAGTCACAGAGCTATTCTTATTAAGAGAAACAAATTTGCATGAGTGAATGAGGCTTTTAGAATGGGATTATTAAGTGTATTTCTGTGTTGGTATTAAACCTTAACAGACTCTTTTTCTAAGATGGTGTCCGGATAGGATATTTTAGCTTGGCTTCTCACTGGGAAAAGTTGGCTACTGCTGGCTGTTTTCTACGTACTTACAGATCCCCACCTCCATCCATATGATAGGTACAATCAAATACAAAGCAAAAGCAAATGCTCTATTCACACAGATTTGAACTTGTCTGCCATCAGACTTTAGTTTATTAATCTAAAGATTTGATTTGAGATACTAGACTGACTTCACCACATAGAGCAAAAAACTGTTCATTAAAGCAAAATCCTTAATCAGGCCTCTTTGACCGAGGAGTCATGTGGGCATGTATCATAACTTATTTGCTGAAATGTACTCTGAGACGGCAAATAAGGGTGTGTGTGTGTCTGTGTGGATGTGGAACCTGTGAAACCTGAGTTGGCTAAGAGAGACTCTACAGTGGCTCTCCTTGGTGTGCAGTGATCCATCAGGGGATTGTAGGGCAATGACATCACTCAGGAAGTGGACAATGCCCTCGGTTCAATGGAGCAGTGTTGCTTCTTGTGTCCTTGATGGGCCATTTCAATTAAACTGGAAATAAGTTGATGGCTGCTTCCCGCCCAAGTGCATCAATATAAAATGAGAAAATTTGCCATTGCCTATTTTCCCCTGAGATAACTCGCTTTGTTGTACATATTGTATATTGCATGCCTAAAGTACAACCATAATTTGTCCTTTGAACAGGAAACATTTAACAGTGTGATTAGAATGCATACAAATGTATCGGTGTTTATTTTACATTTAAACTTATGTAAAACAATGATAATCACAACAACCATATTATCATCATAAAAAAACGACATATGAACTGTGATAAATAAGTGTATTACTGACTGCGTGACCGCGTTATTTAAACAGTTAGATTGAAAGCCACTCAACACCTGTCAAGAAACTCACTCTGCACGTTCACTCCTTTATAGTCGGATAATAGATAGAAACAGCAGATTCTCACATCATCATGATTGTCGCAAACACTTCGTAGCTTGGTTTCTTGGTGCATCTCTTTGAAAGTTTTCCACAGATGGCAGAAAAGTTTTTTTTGTGGGGAGTATATCCTATCCAGTTATTCAAATTCACCCATGCTGTTCTGTGAACTCCAAACAGAAAAGTTATGCCGTGATTACATAGGTAATGATTGGCACTCTAAATAACATCACATCTTTCTGGAGAACCACTCACAAGGGTGTGCATTAGCATAAAAAAAAAATAGGCAACTGTGTCGCAAAGTCACAGCTGTTCTCCCCTGGAGCTCTCAGGGGGAACATCTCCCAGTGATTTGGTGCAATCAGAGAAAATGTTCTGTTTTGATGATAAGATTTGCAGAAAGTCACAAAAGGAGTGGTTGGGGGGGGAGTTTCAGACTAGCTACATGTTGGATGGTGAATGGCCGGCAAGCTAAGAAAGGCTGATAAGATAAGATCTAGCAATGCAAGGTTTTGTATGGTGTGAGTGTGTGTATTTGTAAGTGTATGTGTGCAGTGACATCACAACTTCAACAGCTTCAACTTCTTCTAGCCTACATGAGTATCAGCCCTGGAATCCCTACACACATTTCTGGCTGACAGCATCACCCCTCACTTTTGGCATTTGTAATTTAAGCAAAGGGAAGCAGGTGTCACTCACCACACCAAGCGCCTGACGTTTCAGACCAGGCGTTCCATTCCTGGACGTTCGACTGGCACTCAGAGGAGCAAGGAAATGGCAATCTCTGAAGTCAAATTATATCCAGGTATGTGTAATTTAACTCACCTATTGAAAATAGAAGGTATAGGTAAACATTGTAAAAAAAACACTTCCAAGTTGTCCCTCCTGCTCAAAGAGCTATTCAACAAAGATGCAATCTTGAACCAGATTACCCTAGAATTCCTTTTCACTGTGATTCACATAGTGTCTGACAGAAAGAAAAAAACATCTAGAACATAGAAAGAAAGAAGTCCAATGCTAATGGTCAATCAAGTTAACTATGCAACTGCTAGCATGCAATTAGAGGTGTGTTGAGACATGCGTTATCCATACATGAAATGCATGTTAACAATAAAAAGCTTATCATAGTGTGTTATTATGGAGTATTTATTTGTTGGTGAATTTCTCTGACTTTTGCCAATATCAAGAGTGTAGTTATGTTCCAAAATTGGCCAGTTGGCAAGGGCAACATATATTGACATTGACATCTGTTGTATTCCAAACGAGTTTAGTAGCTCCAATAGCTGTATCTTTGTTTAGTCCAACATAAGTAAGATACACATATACAAACTGCCCTAGAGTAGTTTGTGTATCTGCTAGGGTAGTTTTCTTCAATGGTGCCGACAAACAAACACATTTACAAGTTACTGTTCATATTCACACACTTAGAGACTGAGAGGGGTGTCAGTAGATTTCTAAGGCAAGGTAGTGGTTGTGTTGTAGGCAGTGTAATAATTCAAAATTCTTCATGGTTCATTTATATCTCGACCTTGAAAATATCAATAATTAACCTGGGGTCTTAGCAAACCGACCAAACCCTTTTTTTAATTCAGATGCCATTATGTTTGTTTTGTTGGTTTATATGGGATAGGATTGAATGGGCATTGTTTAATTGGGAAAAGTTATGCTAAATACAAAATGCTAAAAGGTTTAACAGGGCAATGTGATGGATAGTGCTGTTGTGTTATCCTTGAAGAAACTTGGATTTTACCTGTCAACTGCATGTTTTCCCTTGTTATATTCAGGGTCCTCCTTTCTGCCAAGAATAGGCAGGACATAATCATTGTATACTGTGAATATAACCTAGAAGTATATATATATAGTGTGTGTGTGTGTGTGTGTGTGTATGTGTGTGTGTGTGTGTGTGTGTGTGTGTGTGTGTGTGTGTGTGTGTGACTTCAACAGATTGGAGTATAATTTAGGTGGCATACTTGACTTAGAGCCATAGTCTGCTGGGCTGTAGGCTCCATGAGGCTGGTCATTACAACTCACAGCCATGGGCCCAGCAGCACATTCCCTGATGAAACATCATGGGGGGCCTCTTTGGGGGTGCGGACTGGCAATGAGGCCTGAGAGAGCACCAGAAATATGTAGAACAGAATTAAGCTCAAGCCTGGTCTCCAGACTGTCAGCATGGGGGGGGGGGGGGGGGGGGGGGGGTAGCATATTGACAGGCCCATTGATTTCCTGATTAATAGACCTCTCCACCATTGGCATTTACTGCTGCCGACATCATTTTAATGTGTACGATGTATGATCAATAGCTCCGTCAACATGGAGAATATCCCACCATCAAGTCGTGGGTGGGGTTTTCGGTAATTCTGCAGCAGTCAGTCCTTACTGCTTTTTGATCAAATAAATGGGAAAAGAGAGTATGCTTACCTGTACGATCACAATGCTGAGGTTTAATTAAAATTCAGAGAAAATCAATACATTAAATTATTTATAGATGTATACACATACTATTTATCTATTTGATTTTGATTGTTGAACTGATTTATTTGTTTTACCTAATTTTCACATCCTATTTGGGTCACACAAAATGTGACAGATATGAACATAATTTCATAGAAATTAATTACATTAAGGAACTTAAAAATGAAAAATGAAAAAAAAAAAAAATGATCACTAATCAAAATCACTATGTCAGACAAAATTCAAAGCCCCACTAATACTGAACCTAGAAATATGGTTTGGCAAAGAAAATGATACTAAGGAGTATATATAGGTCCATTGCCCATTGCCCACCTTAAGAATAATCAATAGAGATGAATTCTGAGACTAGTACAATGGTTTACGCCTTGTGCAGTGGAAGATGCTGCTTTTTCCCCTGCATGTGCCTGTTTGTTTCTTGTGTATTTTTAAGGTACAACAACAGGCTGTTTCCAGTGTGTCAACTATCAATTCAGCCTTGAAACTTTGAAGGGATCATAATATTTGAAATGCTCACAGCTGGGTCTGAGAGAAATATTGCTTTACTCACGGCATTATCAGGACCGACCTTGAGTGCAGATAGAGGTTTCCCCTGTCTGGCCTGTCCATATTAATATTACATGCTATAAATATCAATATCTGTAAAAAAAAAAAAAATATATATATATATATATATATATATACTGTATCTGTACACCAAAACAGCCCCTGTCAGGTTTGCATACAATATAATGGTATTTAGGATGGATTTCATCTTAAGTCTCATGTAAAGACAGAAATGTCAACAAATGTTGTTGTTTTTTTTGTTCAATATGCTGATTGCTTATGTAATTGCATCCATAACTTTAAAATAAAGGACTACAATGTGTTCTATAGTTTACATGAGAAAGGACTTGTATAATGAAGTGGATCATTTAAATATGCCTCATATATGCACATTGCACATTTACAATACGTTCTGAATCAGCGCAAATAGATAATGCATATATATAAATGAGATATAAATGTTTTGTATAATTAATTGATATAACAATATTTGTGATGTGACATGTGTGGGTCTGCAGGTCTGATTTATATCTTATTGATTGATAATGAGACAATGCTTGTGTCACCTTTAGTTGAATTAGATTGGTTAATGTCACATTGTATGTCTGTCCTAAAGACCCTAAAACAATTTCCTGCTTAACTGGTCTTGCAGCAATAAATGTTGTAGTTCACATGCAGACTACAGGGCATGTTTGCTCTGTACCAAGCAGAAAAGTAGACTTGCAATACTTCTGATCTGAATGGTGCCTTAGAGATTGTATGCTCGGCTGGCACCTTAGGTCCTCTGAAATAGTTGTGATGCTCCTCCTGTGGATTCACTAGATGACTCCAAAGATATGAAGATAACTACCATCTCTACATTCTGCAAACATTCAGCTTTGGCTGTTTTCGCTGTACCAGAAAAGCTGTGACCTGAGGGCCGAGTTGTCTGCAAACAGCAGGAGTTTGATGGAATGGAAATGGTAGGTGCCCTGCATCTTTAAGCTGTGAGTTTGATGCCAGAGCAACACCAGTTATAAACCAGTTATGTCATATGTTTGCTTCTCTGCACTAGGTGTTACATCAGATATTATATTCCCTTGTTTCATGAAGAGTGTGGTCTTCATGAAGCAAGAACGAGCAGTATTGAGTTTGTGACTGGCACTTTACCATTGCAGAGATCCTGCTTATGTGTCTGTTTTTTATTTGTATTTGTTTATATAAATAACTTGTTACAGGAGTAGGCTTAAAATAAATACATTCATAAAATATGCATTTGTATAAACAGCAACAATGGATATGTATATGACAAGTGGACCTTCATGATTGAATAGAGGAGACAAAATGCACCCCAGTAAAGCAATAGTCCTTGCATCTGAGACACACTCCACCATCTTTACATGCTTTCTACCTGTCTGCCAGGAACCTAGCTGAGTTGTTTCTTAGAGAAAACCTAAGAGGATGTTGAAGTTAAGTACAAAAACAAGTCGTAGTACAGCTCCTGTGTTTTGGAAGATGAAGTGGTTCTGTTGGTCAACTGCGATAGACCAAAGACATAGGTCAGTGTTTTGACAGTAAGTTAACATTATATGCAGTACTAAATAGGGTCATAGACTCATGTTATATTTCATAATGCTATTTAATGAGTAAACAAACACTCAACTGACCACAGGGGAAGTGCATACAGGTTGTACAAGTTAAATCAGTCACTCTTGAAATTTATCTCTGAGATAAAAATGCTGAGTTCAAGATTACAACATCAATTACAGTGATTATAATTCACTCTTTCATGAATTACTGCAGTATCTTGAGAGCACTTGCTACTAATGTTTGCAGCATGTAGATCGTTTTAAATGACACATTTAAGATATATCCATCATTATTTTGTGCTGGAGCACAGTGGATGGGAAGCAGACTGGTATACACCACTGGAGTACAGCTCATTGGTTAGCGGACTAGTCACTGGAACACAGTGCCAAAGACTGGTATACATAACAGGAGTACAGCAGATTGGTTAGCGGACTAGTCACTGGAACACAGTGCCAAAGACTGGTATACATAACAGGAGTACAGCAGATTGGTTAGCGGACTAGTCACTGGAACACAGTGCCAAAGACTGGTATACATAACAGCGAAAGCAGCTTGGAATTGGGGGTCCACTAGAGATCAACAGCCAGGTTGACAAATGAGGGATTAAGCAGTTTGGATGTGCAGATGAATGATCCCTGTGATTGCCAAGGACTGTAATAAAATCCCATGTCACCTTTAATGCAGTTATGTTGCCTCAGGTCTGCTATGTGAAGGCCCATCTGAGTGCTTGGATTTCCTTTCAAAGGAAAAGATCTGGATCCAGATTGATTTCTTACAGCGTTTGGTGGCCTACACCATATTTTCTTGCTAAACCTTTCAGTATTGGTAGAAAAACAAATATGAAGAATATGAAAGAAAGGCGGCCTTGCTTGTGAGTGGCCCTACTGTGCAGGTGCAAATACAGTTTCCATGGAAACACAAAGGACAGTTCAAAAGGTTCTACTCATTTCACATCACATTTTGCTTCTTCCTGCATCGTGTGTTATGTGTGTGTGTTTAGTGTGATTGCGTGTGTGTGTGTGTGTGTGTGTGTGTGTGTGTGTGTGTGTGTTTGTGTGTTGCATTTCAGTAGGACTTTGTGTTTTGTGTTTTGCAGTTATTATCCTGTCATAGCTTTAAGCACTACCATCCATCAGAATATAATTTTCAGACAGTTCCTAGGCTGCTCCTGATTGTCCAACGACTGTACATGATTAAAGTGACAGTATGAGTGGCAGTACAAAATAATGTGTATTAAGCTTCCTAAATTTTGGTGTTATTTGGGTGTTATCAATTTGGGTTTTACAATGAGAGAGCAGTAAATTTGACTTGAACACCTTGATTCCAATACACAATAGTTCAGACAAGGGGTAACAAATTGTTAGCCAAAGCATTTTCTTCACCTACAAGCATGAAATTATGTTTCATCCACCCTGGGGGATGAAGACGTTCCCTAAACCTCATTAACCTCTACAATATGTATTTTGATTTTGAGGAATTCCACTCTTGACACTTTCAAGTCCTACTCCCACTTTTGTGCACTTAACCCAAACAGTTCTTAGGGTTCTATCCTTTCATATTGATTTTTAAGCTGAGGAAAGTACAAAAACCAGCCTTTAAAAAGACCAGCCGTGGTGGGAAACTGACTTGGTTCCCATTTGTGGGGAAGCTTTTGAAGCACAAAGTGAGAGGGCCTGAAAGCAGCAGGGTTGTACTGGGAGCGGCGGAGAGGCCTGCGCCTCAGGCCTTTTTTTTTAGAGCAGCCCTCATCTCTCCTTTCCAGGAAAAAGGGACTGAAGGAAAGCTTCCAGGTGACAACTTGGGTGGAGAGGGAAACGGAAAAGGAGCAAAAAGCTCAAAGGAAAGCGAGAAGGCTTCATTAAATTTTTTTTCTTCTCCAACCTTAACTCCTCTTTAGCATTAGTCTGGATTTGAAACACTCATGTTTAGCATGCAAACTGTTTCATCCATTTAGTTGTTAAAGGTATGCTTGAAATTAAATTAATTCAATATTAGTTAGTATTAGTATTACACTCATTTCAGCACTGCTGCATTTGTAGACAACGATGACCACTGGATGACTTGTTCAACTGCTCGAGGATGCTTTGATGTTTTGTTATTAGAACAAATCATGAATGTAACTTATCAAGTCAAGTATGTCATCCATTCTGAATTTCTGTTTTCCCTGCCCTCCTTCCTAGTCATATTATATAGGTCAGAAATTGTATAATGTAAAGCAAAAATATCACTGTCTCACAGTTGATTTACTGATTTGTATTCAAATAATGATACAACTCACATTGGCAGCCTCCCAGTCTGTGAAGCAGCTTCTTTTGGTCTGTTGCAGTGTAGAATATAATCAGATTGATTTATGATGCTGACTCTGTCGTTGATTATCTTTCATTATATCAAGCAATTAGCTAAGTGTGCCATTTGCTACATGTCAAGACCATAACAAGACTTTCCGAAATGCCATATATTTCTTTCTTTGACCATTCAACTTTTAGCCTTCTGTCTCAATGCATCTTTTTTATTTGAAATGGAAAACATTTTGTGAGATGGTTTACATATATGAATAATATATTAATTGTATTTACACAACAATGGCATGTGCCATTGTCAGTTCAGTTAATTGCAGTGAATAGTTAAGTTAATTGAGTATTTTTTTGCATGTGGCTGAAGGTTGGAGCAGGTTTTTGCTTACAGAGGAGAACACTTTAAAGTGCCATAGCCTAATGCACGTAGGAATAGATAAGTTTTGTTTGTTTACCTTTTTCAATTCAATAAAGGGACCTGGGATGCTTAGCTGATTCAATGCATTCAGTGCATAGTTTTGGGGCTAGGCTGCTTCATCCACTTCACAAATTCCCTCAACTAATGAGAGTTAAGTCTTAAAGGAATACTTAAAAAGTGGATGTTACCATAGCCACCACACCCGGCCCTCCCTTCCAACGACTACAGTGGCCTGTACTGACCTGTACTGGCCTGTATTGTGTAAATGATGTCATCATCTAAGACAGCATCAAGTAGCCAAGTGTCATGTGATGAGGTTGTAAATGTAAAACTCTAATTTATAAGTAAAGGTCATTTTACATTTTACCTAAATCGGGTCAATACTATGGGGATAACACGTCACCCTTCCTAGCCCAAAACATATGTGATTGCATTTGCATGAATGAAGAAACCATGATCTCTAGTTTGTTTTTCCGTTCTGGGCTACTGTAGAAACATTGCTGAAACATGGCTCCCACTCCCTATCTACATATAAAGGGCTCATTGCAGGTAACGAAAACACAGCAATGTTTATTTTAATTGGATTATACACCAACGAAAGCACTTAACTTAATATTAACATTCTGAATCTGCTGCTACCTGCTAGATATAGATAGACACACAATTCTAAACACACCACTTTAACCACATCAACTAAAATGGTGCTTCTGAACAGGCTCCAGTCATATAGACACCAGCTAGTGATTTTTGCGGCGCTTATGTTTGGTTTCTACATTCACATCCCCCATGGTATGAGGATACTAATGAATCAATAGGCCCTGTGTTGCTGCAAGGCTCTGATTCATGTGCCCGCCCCCACACAGACTAGCCTTTAAAGTTAAATTCATATTTTTCTCCAAAGTAATATTTCTTATTTAAATGCAGACTAGCTTTATATTTAATACAACACCAAACAGGCCAGCTATGCAATTGGAGGTTCAGCTTTTAATGTGTGTTCACTTCAAACAGTACACTAATAAATTGAGTACTTATAAACTACGTTTTATTAATTACCCATTTACAACATTTTTTAATGTATCAAAAAAAGGAAAATTATGCTTAAACATACACATTTTGCTTATGTCGACATGTAACATGTGTTTAATTAGCAAAGTCTTATTCTGGCACTACTCCAATTCCAAACATATAGTGGTGTCAGCGACTATGGGCTATAGGAGTCGATCTTAAAGACATAAGCAAAGTTGGGAAGGATCCATGGATTCCATTAAGAGTAATTTCTGGTCAGAGTGAGTTGCTGAGTAAACATGCATGCTTCCAAGTTTCCCATTATACATGAAAACAATGCCTGACTATGTAAACTCAACTTAAAAAAGTTCAGTAACATGGATTGCACTTGCTGTTGTCAACTATCTCACTTGCTGTTCAACAGTCATTTAATTTGTCAATGATAGAACCAACTGCCTATGCAACATTTAGTGATGACAGTAACACCAATCATTTTGTAGGTTCTGATAAACTGTTAATGTGAATGCCAGAGTGAAAGTCAATTCACACCCGTTTGACACAAAATGTTGCATGCAAATGGAGATTTTTCCCCACATTTTTCCACACAATGTTCTGCAGATAAACTATACACACCAGTAGGTTAGGCTTTTTGATATGTGCAGTCACTTGATATGTGCTTGGACACGGCACCTCTTAGGGGATAACATCTTTGTTACAGTGAAACAAAGACAGTTCCAGTATGATTAACTCTAGATATGATAATATGAAATAGAACAAAAAACAAAAAATCCAATACTGGAGAAAATGTGGGGAGTAGAGACCACAGGCCACACAATAAATAAGGAAGTTTGTGAAATAGATATAACATTGCCTAAATCAGTGTTACCGCAGATGGAAAGCTGTAAACGCTAAAGCTGAGACTCTTTTTTTTTCATGACAAATTAAATCCAACACTGCTATAAATAGTTCCATAGGAACACAAATAAAATGAAGAAAAATAATGTTTTTTTTATTAATATCCATTAATATTTTGCGGAAATTCACAATTGTGAATGGACTATAACACAATGCTACTCAAATGGATGATGTAATGTGTGATTTATAATCCTTTTCTGTGACCTTCAACACCCTTTCTTGAACTTGCTACTGAAATTATCAAGGCTAGAGATCAGTGTTGCCAGATTAGAAATGTCGAAGTATCTTACCAAAACCAAAATTATTGTTTTTTGAGAAAAATTATCGGACACGAACCAAAAATATAAAATATAGCTATTTTCCAACAATTTTATTTTTCAAATAATTTTACAGCCAATTTAAACAAGCTGTGTACACTCACACTCACTGGAGGAGCTACTTAACTTTTTTTTCCAAAGTGCAAAAGATATGCCGACAGTCCACATTTTGAACTAGACCATAATTAAACTATGATACAGGGAAAAAAGTGCACAATTAACACTAGAAAGATTCAAATTTTTGTTAAACTGCTCTAAACCAGAGCCCGCCCGTCTTCCTATTAGACATTGTCTGTCTAAGCTGAAATGTCTTCTTCGGACTGTAGTGTAGTGTTGATGTGTGGGCCGCGACACCGTGTGGTGCCTGTGTGTGTGTGTGTGTGTGTGTGTGTGTCTGTGTGTGTGTGTATACGTGCTTGCGTGCAGGCAGGTGAGCCTGTGAAATGATTCGGGGTCAGAGAGAGAAGCGGTAGGATGTGTGTTTGGACGAACGACTGAAAACTCTGAAATTATCGTACATTATGGGATTTTTTTCATTATTGATCGTACATCGTACAGAGGTCAAAATTATGGTACAAATACGATAATTATCGTACATCTGGCAACACTGCTAGAGATAGATGTGTAACTGCTCCGCGGGTGAACCCATTCGGTTAGACTAAAGAACGAGGAAAATGCCCACCTGACAATTTGTACAATTTGGGCACCTTTTACTATCGTCGAGTGGGGGTAAGCCACTGGCGCTAATGCTGGTAGAGGGAAAAATGACCTGAGTTCAAGTCCCTTGGGGACTAACTTGGGAGGAAGCAACATAAAGTACCTTCATCAGTGCAAGTCTGCCACTGCCGGTTACACATAATTAACTATAATGAGAACAGTTCTAGGCAACCAATAGTTTGAGCCGGGTTCACATCAGACAGGTATCCAGAATCTTCCTGAGGCCCTTATTTCCCCCCCATTCCACCAGGTACTGGAGGCTCCTGATCACCCGGCAGGAGTCCAGCAGGTGCACGCTCAGCACCTGCTGTGCAGACGAGTAAACTGCTCTGCAATGCAGGATTGGAAAAAGCCAGGCATTTCAGATCAGGATGACCCTCTACATCTTGGTTTACCTTCTACGTCTGGCCATTGAATTGAACACTGACTGTACCACCCATTACTGTCCAGAAGGCCTTCCAGAATCAGGGAGTGAACTGAGCACCTTCATCAGAAAACCCATTTATGGGAAGACAAAATACTCTGAAGACATGCAATATGTGCACAAAGGAAGACCATGCAAATGCATGACATCCCTCTCCAAGGTGTGCAACAGAGAACTGATTGAGGGCGGTTAGAGGCATGGGAATTATAGTTACGTTTCAGGCCAGTAACATCTTTGGAGAAGATGAGAGAATTATCAACCCTGGGCTGCGCTATCAATGCCACCTGCCCAAGGCCCTGCTGGATCGCAAAGAGATGTTGTAGATTCCAGATGAATTCCAGAAAATTTTGATCAGGCCCAAGTAATGGTAACTGGCAGACCCAAACACAGAAAGGAGAGTGTCCTAAGTATAGTACATGGCTTGAATACCAACTCAATTAATGAACTAAAAGTATAACAAATCCAGGTAACCAATTGCTTTCAACCAAAGTACTTGTTCAATCCAGACACTTATTTGTTGTCATCAAGGATACCGAAATTCAAGTTAACAATCATTGACATTTTCTAAGATGTCTCTCTTATGCCAAAATGTATATATTGTGGACATTGGACTTGTATATGTGACCTTTTGTTTTTGTTACATTTTGCAGTGTGATGACTGTGGACGAAGCATAATTGATTCAATGTAAGCCCCCCTCAAATATTTCAGAATCCTCTGACTTATGTTTGCCTTATTACAATGGGGGTGATTTATAAAGCTCTGCTTACCATCATTAATGTCATAGTTGATTGATTGCCAGCTCTTTTGTCTAATGGCTGGAAGACATGGTTTATACCCCTTAATTATAGTGAGATTATTGCCTGCCTCTGCTGTTCTGGGGAAGCCCTGGGAGAGGAGGAGCGCTGTCAGCTGTTTCTGCCCCCAGTCTGCAGACTGTATTGGTTGTTAAAAATACATATGGGAGGGCTTCTCTAACCCAACACCCCCCCTCTGCTCAATTCTCAGAATCTTAATGCTGCCCATTACAGTAAATCACACAGTGGAAATTCAGTGGTTTTGATAAAGATAAGCAGCATTTTTTTAACAACTGCACACATTATATAGTGTGATGGTTCAGCATAACAACCTCAAACAATCCCAGATCATTCCACTAAACAGGAAATACAAAATACAAATTCAATAATCAACCCTACAGGGCTTATATAGTTGTTAGATTAAACCATTTTGCAGTATCTGTATGTGTTTGGAAAAAAGTTGTGTGTTCCAGCTGGATGGTAAAGGCCAGCCAAATAATCTGTATTTCCATTACACACCAATTTTTGTCCCAATTGAGCTTGGGAAAGAAGACAGGGAGGGAAAACACAATGTGACACTGGGTACCCTGGCTGAGCCCTTGTAAGTATTCAGCGTTGGTCCCACTCCTCTGGGACCATTAGTACCAACCTTTAAGAGGCAGTGATTGGATGGAGAGGCTCTCTGCATATCAACAAGAAGCTGGAGTCCCAGGGGGGCAGAGCAGTCTGGTCGCGGAGGTGCAAAGTGAGCTGACAAATGGAGATGTGGTGCAGAAAGAATGAGCAGAAAAAAGGGATGAGGTGAGAGAGAGAAGAGGGATGAAAAAAGGGAGGCCGCGGGGAACAACCGCAGAGGGCCGTGATTAAGATGCACTTTGGCAGAAAAAAGTTTAATGGTTGACAGTAGGGATGGAGTGGAAAAAGGGGGAGGAGAGAGAAAAGGAGTGAAGGGAGAGGAGTAAATGAGAGAGGGCATGAGCAAGACAGGCGAGAAAGAGTGGGAATCAATTACACTATCATGCTTTTAACAAATTCACTTAAAATGTTTTGAGCATAGCAGCCGAGCGCGGTGGAGGCTCTGAGGGGATCGTGTGACCACTGAGCAGAGTGTTAACACTGCATTGCTCATAGTATTTCAAAAGGGTTCCAAGGAAGGGTTTTCTTAGTGGTATAAAAACATGCTTATATATTAACTATAAAAGGAATATGCATATGCATATACATATGCAACAGCAATGACCTATCCCAATCATTTGTTTTCTGGTATGCCAGTCACTGCTGAGATAAAGAAGGTGCTTTTGGAGGTCGTCTAAACCACTGACAAACAGGCAGCAGCCATGCAGCCCCTGTTCAGCCAAAGGGTCCATGAATGCCATTGTATGAGTATCGAGGCCCTGTTTAGCAGGCCTGTTGTTTGTACCTTATGTTGAACCTCTGCCACACAGAAGGGCCTCCTCTAAGTCTAGGAGCCATAAGCTGATTTTAATTGACACGGTGTTTACCACTGCTTACATTTTTCAATATAATTGGAATTAATCTAATTATTCAGTGGCATCTATAGTACACTTTTGCCCCCAGCCTTCCATTAATCCGGCCATGCTTATAATTTCAAAGATAATACTTGTCAAAGATAACACTGCTTTTGTGTTTGAAGAGAGTCTTATATTTATCTATTTGGGGCAAGAAAAAAAAGAAGACAGAAAACAGGTTCAGCCATTGAGGATGAAATAATAAATAAAAGTAAGATAAGTGAGTAAAGACACAGCCAGAGCACTGTGCTGCCATGCAGTGTCATGGTTAAAGGTTAGCAAGAGATTGAAATATCACTTCAGCATGAGAAAAGTGAATCAAACAACATACAAACGGCCCACCTAAAGAAGAACGACAGTATGTAGGCTATTACGTTCATCTATCAACTTCATCTCGCTTCATGGCAGAGCGGGCAGGAAATCCATTGTTCACACCTTTTAAACAATATTCCCTCCATCTCTGTCATCCTCCGCTAGCAAAAAGGACTTTACCAAGCATCCAGAAAGAGAAATCTTTGGAACTTGGGGAGAAATAGCTGGGGATACAGTGAATGGTAGACTATATTCTTCAGGGAATACCTCTTTCAGTGCTCTGGTGAATCTGATGACAATAGTTCCCCTGTATAACAGCCGGCCAAGAGGGTGTCATCTTATCGACGGGTTTCCGGCTTTTCAGAAGGTATTGATCAGAAGACTGAGAAGTCTTCAACGTGTAAAGAGTATTTTATAATAGCTCTAGGAGTCATACAAGGTCATCTAATTTATCTACGTTGTGACAAAACTTTGGGACAGAGTTTAGGTTTCAAATGAAAAGCATAACCATCATTTCAATTGATATCTAATCGTATTGATGATTAATATATAATTATTATATTAATTATATATGATCAATTAGATTAGTTATTATATAATGTAGTCAACTGAAGCATAAAATTAATTCAGTCTTTACCTAAAGTCAAACTTTTTAAGGAGTATCTAATATTCAAAGCTGCCGTACACAGATTGGTACACAGATCAATTCATCAAGATTGTTTTTCTTCATCCAGGTGACCCCTTAACGGTCATCTTCACCAACAATTCCAATTCCATTAGAGAAAATCCACCAACAGAAGAAAGTCCAAAATACATTAAATAATAACACCAGGACATCTCCACGGTAGCTGTGTTGGGGATGGGTGGTCGTCAGCACAGAATTCATGGACATACCTCTGAGAGGGTGTTCTCTAATAACATATTGATTGGAAGGGCTTGATATGCAAAGCGTTGTGACAGCGAGCAGCACTCCTAGGTGAGACAGATCTCCTCAGTGCACCCTGCATGCCGCTGTGTTGATTAAAGGAAGCATTAGGGCCCCATGATCACATTGAAGTAGGTCCCATGGCTGGATTCATGTCTGAACCTGCACTCATTAGTCAGTGAGAATGGCCCAGAGAGGAGAGTGCCATTACCGATTGTTATTTAAACAACTTCTGACAAAAAAATTGTGAGATTTATATTTTTGAATGACTGCACTGTGACGTTTCCATTAAATGCGTTCAAAATAGTATATCCAATGGTACACCTGATATTTCAAAGCAATCATGCATTTTGATTTTAAATTCTTTATTTTCTAAAATAAAATAAAATAATTATAAAATATGTTTTTTAGTCAAGATGTGACCGCGGGCAACACCCAGCAAGGTTAGTCGCTGTGTCCCCAACAAAAGTCCCCATAGTTGACCTCTGACCTAGACCCCTGACATAGAGCTTTTAAGAGGCAACTGCATATCTAAACTCACACTGGAGGATACACGTAAACATGAAAAACTGTGTTGGGCAGCATTGGAGGTTCACTGGAGGAATTCAATAGTTATCAATTGATCTTTTCAGGGAATATTCTATGTACTTACAATCTAAAGGGATGCTGACAGTGACCTCAACCTGGAATGCTATTTACATGTTGCCTTTGCCATAATACAGGGCTCACCTGTCAAATAGGACTATTTCCCTCTTCCCCCTTCTCTAAAGTTATACTAGGGTATAGAGCCCTGCACTGGAGCCCTAGGCCCGAGGGGCCGGGCTTCGGGCTGACGACCGTATAATTACCTCGGACACGGGCCGGGCTCGCGCACTTTTATTTTTCAGTTGAATTCATTTCTTTTTTAAACCCTGCTAATTAAAGGACTGTGTTGTGTTTAAATGGAAACACTTGAACGCAGCAGCAGCTGCTCTGCCCCGCCTCCTTTCTGTAGTCCTACCTCACTTAAACACATATATACACATCCGATTCGCGCAACTTCCCGACTCCCACCACAAACATGGAGAACGACATAAAGAAAAAGACTGAAAATGGCAAATTGAAGAGAGTGAACAACACCAAGGGAAAAGCTCCGTTCTGGACTAAGTTTAATCTTATTACAACCCTTCAAGGTGAGCCAACCGGGTTTGTTCAGTGTGTTGTATGCAAGGTCTGTGGTCTATAACTGCGCCTATATGAACGAGTTCTCAAGCTGCTGATCGAAATATGAGCCCCTATTTTATCCTGCTCTTTTGTGTCAAAATTTGATATGTCATAAACCGTTTGTTTATTCACAGAAAGAATGCTGTTTTTTTCTAACTGCAGAGCATTATCCCATTTTCAGAGCGGCAGATTAAATTTACAAACGCACCAATGAATATAGCGTTCTATCACGCTAAAACATTGTTCTGGGAGGTTAAAAAAAAAGAAAAAAAGTCGGGCTTGATTGGGGTTCTGGTCTTAGAATTCTGAAAACCTGTTGGACCGGGCCGGGCTGGCGCTCCACCCCCTCGGGCCAGGGCCGGGCTTGGGCCCAGATAATAGGCCTGTGCAGGGCACTACTAGGGTAGTTTGGTCGATAGCATGCAGTTTGTAGGACAGTACAGGACCAGTTCACCTCAGTCGGGACTACTCACTTGCACTAGCTCTGAGCCGTTGGCTCTTTTTTAATGTGTTCCCTAATCAGCACTAAAAGCAAAATCAGTTTTAAGAGAAAGGCTTTAAATAGAAACAATGATTGCATCAAAACGCAAAGCAAATTAGTAAAAGCAAAAGCAAAGCAAGAACACTTAGGGAATTTATGAATACGGTTTGTTACAGAAGAATCCAGTGATGTGTAATTTTCGTAAAGGTGCTGATTGTAAAGATTTGCAATGCATACATTTCAGATTTAAAAAATGAATATGTCCCTTTAGGGTAAAATAAATGTGTGCAAAGACATTTTGATGCAGTGCCTACCTACAGTATATTTGGAATCAAAAGTCTACGCATTCCTACAAACTGTAAATTAGGCGTTCTGAACTCCAGAATACATTTTGTGTAACTGGTCGGTACTGGACCCAATTGCAGCACAAAACCATGCATATGTGAAAATAAAGTGTATTTATTTTTCTAAACAAACAATGATAACAGGGACAAAGCATGATCGGGAATCCGGGATGGGAGGCAGGTGAACGGAGATCAAGAAGGACGAGGGGGAGATCGGAGTTGAAGACAGGCAGGATCGGGAAGCCGAGACAGAAGGCAGACGAACGAAGAGCAGAAAGGACAAGACATTCCTCCGAGATGTTGCCGTCCACCTGGATGTCGTCGCCTGAGGATGCCTCATTCTCCTCCTCGTCACTTCCAGGTGGCATATTCAACCTACAGGAGCTGCTGGGACCATGATGCAGGATGCTGGGAGGCCATGCACCGGAGGGCAGTCTCCATCTCCTGTGTCTTCCTCTCCGTCTGGCCATTGGACTGTGGATGAAAACCAAAAGACAGGCTGACGGTGGCCCCAACCAATCTGCAAAACTCCCTCCAAAAAATGGAGGCGAATTGTGGTCCCCGGTCAGGCACCACATCGCCGGGAAGGCCATGGAGGCGGAAAACGTGCTGGGGAACCAGTTTGGCCGTTTCCTTGGCCGCGAGGAGTTTGGGCACAAAGTCCATTGACAAAGTCCAGGGAGAGGTGGGACCAAACACGATGGGGTAACGGCAGAGGGTGGAGCAGACCAGCAGAAGCCTGATGGGAGGGCTTGTGCTTGCTACTGTTATGCCCCAGGCTAGGGGTGCCTAGAGCATAACAAGAAAGGGCCCCATCTTCCCCGAGTCCCAAGTAGCCACCACAATAAGTTTGAGATTGGAAGGGAAAAAAAAGGATTTATTCACACAACTCACAGATCAAATAACTATAACTAAAGGATCAGCTTCAGGGTGGACCAAGGCCAAAGCAACGACCAACCAAATCTATCTGGAAAATAAATCACTAACCTCAGAACAAACAAACAAATGACAATAGACTTACCTCCCGACTAACAAAACAGGAGAAGACACGATCAACTGAAATGGCGGTCCACCCTTACTATTCAAACAAGAACCACTTCCCATCTAAAAAAAAAGGACTTCCTAAAAGGACATGTGGCTGGCTGGGTGAGGAGGAGGATGAGAAAGTGCTGGCTGCCCCCAATGGTGGCCATCTTGGCTCCTTATATTCTTTTGGAAGACTCGGGGAAGATGGGGCCCATTCATGTTATGCCCCAGTCTAGGGGTGCCTAGAGCATAACTAGAAAGGGCCCCATCTTCCCCGAGTCCCAAGTGGTTGGGAGAGGAGCAGGGTGAGGAAGTGCTGGCTGCCCCCAATGGCGGCCATCTTGGCTCCTTATATTCTCTTGGGTTTCCTGCTGAAGCCAATCACCGTCAAGGGCCTGAAATCCCTCGACCAATCCTCCTCCGGGGATGACACATTCCTATTTACATATGGGCTTGGGAAGGAAAAGCAAAAAACAACACACAAACACAGCAGACTACAAAACTATAGCCACAGTCATAACACTACAGACCGCACAGGCCCCCACAAACTCACAGGTGTCCTTCTCCAACGTGGGCCACCAGAATCTCTGCTGGACCACGTCCTTGGTGCATGGATCCCCGGGTGACAGGTGAGGTGGGAATTGTGGACCCACTGGGGGACATCCGAGCGGAGAGCAGCAGGGACAAACAGGCGGTCGGTAGGGCAGGCGCTGAGTCCTGAATGTCCTCCTAGAGCGGTTCTTACCCTTTCCTCCACATCCCAGGAAGCTCCCTGTCCCTTCTCCCCTCTCCAATATCTAATATAATTCCATATCCAATATCCAATATAACTACTCTTGGTGGGGGACGGACTTATTTGGTCAGTCGCTCCTACTCCCACGGCAGAGGCTTCCACCTACGCCACAAACTGCCTCCTGGGATTGGGCATCTGGAGGATGGCGGTGGAGGTGAACTTGGCCTTGAGGGGCCGAAAGGCTGTGTCTGCCACAGAGGACCACAGGAAGGGGACCTTGGTGGATCGTAAGGGGTGCAGTGACGGTACTGTAACCCCTAATAAACCTCCTGTAGAAGTTTGCAAACCCCAAGAATCGTTGAGTCGGGGATGGGCCAGGGGGTGACAACTGACACCTTGGCAAAGTCCATACTAATGTTCCCCTCCCAATTACATATCCCAGGAAGGAAACAGGCGTAGTATGAAAGTCACATTTTTCAGCTTTTACGAAAAGTGAGTTCTCCAAGAACCGCTGCAGCACCGCCTGGACATGTTCCTCCTTGGTCTAGGAGAAGATGAATATATCATCCAGGTACATGAATACATATCTGTCTAACATCAGGACATCATTGACTAATGCTTGGAAGATGGCTGGGGCGTCGGTGAGACTGAAGGGCATTACCAGATATTCGTCATGCCCCGTAGAGGTGTTAAAAGTCTTCCACTCATCTCCTTCCCAGAAAGGACTAAATGATAGGTGTTGCGTAGGTCTAACATAGAGAAGATGGTGGCCCCTTCTAGTAGCTCGAAGGCAGAGGAGATGAGAGGGAAGGGATAACAGTTCTTATTCGTAATGTCATTCAGCCCACGGTAATCGATGCACGGCTACGGGTTTTGTCCTTTTCTACAAAGAAGAATCCCGCGCCAGCAGGGGAGGAGGACAGGCAGATGTTGCCTGCTACCAGGGAGTTGTCAATGTATTCCTCCATGGCCTTTCTCTTGGGGGCAGACAGGGAGAATAGACGGCCCCTGGGAGGCGACAACTCGGGCCGCAGGTCTATGGGCAGTGTGGAGATAGGGAGATGGCTTTAGCTTTGCTAAACACCTCTCTATAATCATTGTATTCAACAGGAACACCCACCATGTTGGGGGTGGGGTTCGAGCAGGTTGGTGGACGTGGGGCAGACGCCTGCTTAAGGCATACCTGATGGCAAGCGGGACCCGGTAGCCCAGTCTATGGTGGGGTTGTGACGACGGAGCTAGGGAAACCCTAAGATGCATGGGAGATGAGGGGACCGCAGAATGTGGAACTGGACGACGTCATGGTGGTTTCCGGACAGGAGTTGGTGGAGGAGTGTCATCTGGTGAGTAACCGTCCCCATAAGGTGGCCAGGTTAGCCAAGGTTAGTAGCATGACTCACCAGTATTCCCCCTTCTACTGGTGAGTCCGGCCTTTTAGTGGACAACGGGAGATAAAGTGTCCAGCCTGACCGCAGTACAGGCAAGGTTGCTCTGACGGTGACATGCCCGTTCCTCTGGCGTGAGGCTGGTGTGACCCCCCTGCATGGGTTCAACTTCCCTCACCAGCGGGCTGGCAGTGGAGTTGGGACCGGGGAGTGCCGTTGGGACCGGGGAGTGCCGTTCGAGTTGTTCCTGACGTCTCTCTCTATGTCACGCCTGGACGTGACATACGACCCACATAGCCAGCTCGATGAGTCCTTCCAGTGACTTTGGGAGTTCATAGGAGACCAACTGGTCCTTCGCGTAGCTTCCCAGGCCCAGCAGGAAGGCTTTGCACTGCGCCGCCGGGTTCCACTCACTGTGGCAAGCCCTGCTGCGGAAGTCGATGAAGTAATCAGAGACAGTCCATCCCCCCTGCCTCAGCCCCTGGAAAGCCAACGGCGTCGGGACCCCTTGAGGGCTCGCCAATGCACTCTGTCATTCCCCAGAGACGGGCTCTGCCAGTCAGGTTGGTGGGTGGGCAAAGGTGTGGGGTTGCAGGGCGAAAAGGATGGAGCACTTCGGAGCACCTCCGGGTCTCCCCCGTCCCGCTCCAGGATTCACACCCGGGGCTCTTGTAGCAACTTGGGAGGAGAGGAAGAGGAAGCTGGGGGCGGCTTGGGCAAGGACTGCGGTCAGATGCCCCATCTGAGCGGTGATCGCAGCCAGGGAGTAGTCCTGGTTGGCAATTCTGTCTGAGGTCATCGTGAGTGACGGTGAGTCTGACCTCAAAGTGCTGGAGAGCCTGCTAAATGCTTTCCAGCTGACTCTAGGGGAAGGTAGAGTGGCTGGGTCCATTGTTGGCCAGATTGTACTGTAACAGGTTAGTACTGGACTCAATTGCAGCACAAAACCATGCACGTGTGAAAATAAAGTGTCTTTATTCTCTAAACAAGCAATGATAACAGGGAACAATCCGGGACCGGCGGCAGGCGAACAGAGATCAGGAATTGCTGGAGAGACTTGCTTGTACAAACAACGAAGAACAATCTGGCACCAGGTGAATAGTGAAGGGCTTATTTGTAGCCTCCACTAATCACCTGATGCGGCGCAGCTGTGAGTGTGAATGAGTAGAGGAGGGGGCGTGGCAGACAGACTGACATTTTGTGCCAATACGTTATTAATGTTATTCTTTTTCACTGTTATTTTGTTAAGCATTATGTTCCATGGATCATTAATGAGTATGAAATTTGGTAACTTACACTTATATTCAGGTAACTATGTTTTGTTTTGTGAGTATTTATTAGTGACTGACTTGACAGGAAATATGTCATTTCAAGTCAGTTGTATAGCTTTAGTTATTTGTATTGCTCCGCACAGTTACAACCTAAAAATGTTAGAAAGAACTTGGGTAAGGAAAAGGAAACATTGAGAAGGAACACCCGGTGGAGCCCTGCTCAGCATCAAGGTAGCAATAACAAGTGCTATCCACAGAATTCAAAGGATTTGGTTGGTTAAGTCGAGGGGAAAATTTCTGAAAAACTACCTAGTCAGGGCAGGTCATATATACTAACCTGGATTGGACAAAATCAGGATACCGCCTCCTACATTTACCCTCACAATGTATTGATATGTGAATGAAAATGAATGAATATGAATGATCACACTGCCTATAATGCACTTAATTTAAAGTTACATTAAAAAAAAACATATAATGAGATAATCAGAACAGAGGATGTCCACATAATGCCAATGTAGTCTCTGTAACTAACTTTTGTATCAGTGGTGATTTGCATTATTCATCCTGACAACATGCAGCAAGTACAAACTGCTTGCATAAGACTGCTCTCAATCTTCTTATCAAGTATTGTGGGCATCATCAACCTTTGCTAACCAAGATAAAGTCCTTCAAATTCCTATAGCCTCATACCAGTCAATTCTAGTTGTTATGGCAATGATGAAAGACCTAACTAGCCAATCTGCCACTCCTGGCTTTCAAACAAAGTCAGCTAATTAAAAGTCTGTCCGTTCTGTATCATCCCCACAGAGAAAAATGCTTACTTGGTGGGTAGGTGCACACACACACACACACACACACACACACACACACACAGACTTATTTTGATGTCTTTATCATTGCAGCTGTTCGTTAGCTATTAATGAACCCACAGTAGAAAACTATTCCGACAATATGCATGCTAAACAAACACCCTCTGACGAACAACTTTCAGAAATGTCTCGAGTCACTAATCACTTTGGGTTCTTTTTCTTGTGGTGTTGTAAAGGTAAATACACATTGAGAGGTTGGAAATGTATGGAGGATCCGTTTGTTTGTTGTGGTTATCTTTAGCAAGTTGCACACACCAAGAGTAGCATTAAACATTGTGCTCAGGATCATAGCTTAAGCAGACTAAGAAAAATATGCGGAAACTGGGCATATATTTCAACCAAGCACTGGCAAACTTTTCCCATGGGAAGACAAGCTAAAATGATCGTTTCTGGACATCAACATTATAAGAAAAAGTGGCTGTAAAGGTTTTGAATATATACCATATAGACTGGCCACTGTAGAAATATAAAATTCAAATCCCCTTCTGAAAGCTTCATCCACATATACACATACATAAATGCACAAGATTAACAAACTAAGGTTATTTGCAGATGCATTAATGATCATGTATCAGCAGATTGTTAGCTCTGTACCCATATGATGGAGGATTCTAACATTTGGGGTGGTTTACAGCCATATCGTGCTCATGTATTTGGTGCACCTTTCACATAATTATCATAATTCTTTTGACTGCTTGAAAAGTATTACTGTCATAAATTTCCATCGTGGAACAAAACCATACAATGCCTGAAAATGAGTAAATGATTAGTACATATTGCACTACACATGATCAATAAACACAAACATTCCGATGAAGATGCAGACCTGTCTCCTTGTGTACATGTGTTGTGCCAAGTGTGGCGGACATCTACGTTTCTGCTATGCATCATATAAACTCCTGTATGCCAAGTATTCAGCCCAAAGCACACAGGCACACATGACCCAAAAAATAAATAGAATCCTATTGTTTTTTTAAGGAGAAAGGCACACAGAGCACAAATGTAGCATGTCGTATGTTTGTTCACTTTGGAGTCAAGTCAAGCAGAGATGAGTAAAAAAAAACTAGGTAGCTAGGTAAATATGAGGATGTCAGAAAAATATACCAAAGCTAGCGTTAAAAATAGGAGAATGTGAGAAAGAACTGGTTGTGGCAGAGGTTTATAAATGAGAGGATAACGTGGCAGTGTGCACTCCCTGTGAACAAAATCAGTAGTTGTAGAATGTAGTAGTAAAGTAATGTACCCAACTTATATTTTACTCACAAGAAACAGGGTTAAAATAATAACCAAACAATGTAGAACAAACAGTAGCAGAACAATATAAAATATATTGTTTCTGTACACAACAACAAATTTCCAAAAAGGCAGCACATAATTCTTTAGGTTTTGGTTTAGTTCCTGTAATTGTGTCGGATTGTGCACTCAGAGACCAATCGAACCATACTAGAGTTTGATAGGTTACTTTGGTCTGCACCTGCATTCACAAGCACCAACCAAACCGCAGCAGCTTGATTGGTAAGAGGGTTCCATTAAGACGTGTGCTTGTGAAAGTGCCCTAATATACGTCAACAAAAAACCCAAATAATGATTGATAATAATAATTATTAACGGTAGGCCTATAATACATATTCTTTGAGAGATCCTGTTCTGTCGCTCTCTATTTAACAGCTATATATTTGTTGTGAGCTAGTTTAATGCACTAAAAACATCCTTCCAGTATGTTCTGAGAGGAACCACTTAATGAAAAGCACTTGTCCCTGGCAGTGTTAACTGGAAATCGACAACCATGGAAAATATGCTTAGTCTTTGCAAAACAAGCTGAAGGAAATTAACTTTCATCCTTTCATCCAAGTATGCCTATCTATTCACCACCATTCTATAAGTTGCAACTCACTACAGAAGCCATTAGCCGTCCCAAAGCTATTGACTACTAAAGTATGCATAAAACATTAAATGGTATGCATTAAGCAGTGAAATCAATAAAATATATCCAATACAATACCAATACCACACAGGGTGTGGGTGTTTTCTTTCCAGTTGTTCATTCCAAAAAGGCTTCATTGTTACCTCAGTCAGCCACTCAGAAAAAAACAAAACTATACTGAAGGATTTGGAAACAAGGGCCCATGGAAAAAGCAACAGACAATTAAGTCATAAACAAGTGCAGCATATTAACCTGTATATGGTGAGAGTGGACTCTGAAAAATGTGTTTACAATGCAGATCCACTTTGAGATAGTATACTGTGTATCAATATTTCATTAAAGATGAACGGGAATGGGAAATGCTTTTCTTGAGGCACCATCAATGACTGCAGGGGTTTCAAATATCAGCATCAATTCATTTGTTTAACTCTTAAACGGATGTCACTCTATTTGAGTGACAGGTTGTTAGTCACTGCATGATGATCTCTTAAGGCATCGTCCACAGACACTTGTCCCTACTACTACTACTACTTCTAAATATTATGAGGATATGGTCACCGTTGGTCACATTCACAGCATCACCAGAATG
Organism: Urophycis tenuis; assembly: GCA_036785325.1. Classification (NCBI taxonomy): domain Eukaryota; kingdom Metazoa; phylum Chordata; class Actinopteri; order Gadiformes; family Phycidae; genus Urophycis; species Urophycis tenuis. The sequence goes on along the minus strand of JAXIVH010000009.1, from coordinate 12,972,107 downwards.
CATGTGCCTCCTCTTAGCAGGGACTGTCTGTGCCTCTGCAGTCTTAGGGGGCCCTGGGGCTTCATCTTCAGAAACCATGAATCTCATCAAAAAGATGACATTTTGATGAGATTCATGGTTGTCAAAGCACCTATAAAGGCTTTGCTTTTCAGAGAAACATTTGGTTGCCAAACGATTGAACAATGAAACACAAAAGTAACTGTTTCTACAACTTTTGATAATGTATAGTTTATGTATATATATATATATATATATATATATATATATATATATATATATATATATATATATATTATTAGTACTACAATCTAGTTGTAGTTGTAGTACATCTACATTGGCTACATAGATGGCTGGAGTTAGCTCCTCCTTTCTTGATGTCATTAAAGGTGTACCTCAAGGCTCAGTCTTAGGACCCATTCTATTTACAATTTACATCAATGATCTATGTGCCAACATATCAAATGCCTCTTACCATCTCTATGCAGATGACACTGTAATTTACTGTTGCTCGCATGCGATTGCTCAGGCTTTTGAATTTTTGCAATCTGCCTTCAATATAGTGCAGACTTGTCTGGAAAAATTGAAACTGGTTTTAAATGCTGATAAATCAAAACTAATGATCTTCTCAAATTCATCTGTTCCCTTGGAAAATATTCCCTCAATCACAACTGTCCGGAGTGAAACTCTACAGCTGGTCACCAGCTATAAGTACCTGGGATTCACTATCGATAAGGAACTGTCTTTTAAATTGCATGTCAACAATTTGATCTCAAAATTAAGGGTGAAGCTAGGTTTCTTTTACAGAAACAAATCATGTTTTTCCCTCAGGGCTCGGAAGCTTCTGGTGTCAGCCACTTTCTTGTCTGTCCTTGACTATGGTGATGTTGTGTACATGTCAGCTTCAGCAACCTGCCTGCAATCTTTGACCCCCATCTATCACTGTGCTCTGAGGTTCATCACGGGTTGTAGCCGCCTCACCCACCAATGTGAACTTTACGCGAAAGCTGGCATGCCTTCTCTCAATGCAAGACGTTATATGCACTGGATGACATTAGTCTACAAGGCTCTTCTTGGCTTGCTTCCCACTTATCTTTGCACTTTTCTTAAGAGATCTAGTAGCCATTATGCCTTAAGATCAAACAACTTTTTGCACTTTTCTGTTCCTCGTGTCCGGACTGAAAAGGGTAAAAAGGCATTTCAATTCTCTGCCCCCTCTGCTTGGAACACCCTTCAATTGGAACTGAAGATACGTGAACTTGTTCCATTGGGAGCATTCCGCTCTACCCTGAGAAATCACATAGGTAAAACTTTTGAACAGTGCCTATGTTCTTAATTGTTACTGTATTTATAACTGCTGCACTTTTTACTGCCTATTTATACTGCCTATTTATATTGTCTATTTATACTGTCTATTCACTCGCACTTTAGTACTTTAATGGCTTTGTGTTGAATTTTTGCTGCCTGTTTGTTGTTGTTGTCCGTCTGTCTCGATTGTCATGACGTGTGCTGCTGCCTTTCTTGGCCAGGTCACCCTTGTAAAAGAGGTCTTGATCTCAATGGGTTTTTATCTGGTTAAATAAAGGTCAAGAATAAGAATACATTAAAAATTGAAACTAACCAATGGAAACTAACCACTCTCCGTTGTGTCATAATGACATAACGTGAGATTGTGGTAATTATGTATGTATGCATGTAATTATGGAAAAAAAATATATATAAAAACCTCAAAACGATAGAGAGCTCAGAGGACTCAGATTCCCAAGTAAGAGGCCCCAGTAGCAGCTCACCAAGAGAAAACCTTCTAGAAACCATATACCATGTCATCCCCCCTGCAGCCATCGCACCCACTGGTCTTGTAACACATCCATGAAATCACAGCAGGACTCACTGCACCGCCCGAAATCCATATCCCTCAGCCTCTATATTTACAGCTAATGAAACCCTTCAGCCAGGAGAGACGCCTGGCATCGACCGCTCTGTGGGCACAGTATTTTGAATGGCATTTCTCAAATGGAGCCATCTCGTGAAATAGTAATGAAGCAATGGCGATTAGCATTCAACTTTAATACTGTGCAATTGATTGGATGTTTGAGTTTCACCTTCCCCGGAATTAAATAATTTAAGACCGGTATGCGAGCATCCCACAAAATAACACAGATAATTATGTTTATGTTTTACAGTGTTCTTCGATTAGTGTAAAACAATCAGTGTACAAATGCAGTGCAAACTGTCTGTTCACTATTTTGTGCTAAAGAGTAAAAAACAATGTTGTGTGAAAGCTGCTTTTTCACTATGTGATCATCTCCCTACACAATGAACAAGGATTATTAAGTGCACAATATGGACACGTTCTGAGCTGTGTGCACATTTGTGATCCGTGCATTGTGTCTCTACTCTTCCAAGAATCATTACTAGCATGTGTGCACAAACATACACACGTTTTGTGTGTGTGTGTGTGTGTGTGTGTGTGTGTGTGTGTGTGTGTGTGTGTGTGTGTGTGTGTGTGTCACAAGGACATAGCACGGCAAACACATGCTTAGTATTCCAGCCTTGCCCATAGAGAGAGATTGCACCTAGCTGAGCAGCCAGGTGATGACTGTGTCATTGGGATGGGCAGTATCCATAGCACAGTGCATTTCCTTGAGGTATGGAATTAGTCGTCACTCGAAGAAGTCTGATTAGTCACCGCTGACAATGCGGACACAAGGAAATTACTTTTTTGTGCATGTCATTAAAGGGAGCAGAATAAATCAATAAGAGGAATGCAGGAGCAGCCGTTGGTGTTTATTGCTGCTGATCTGAGGGCAGGCCATCGCTTCCTTCATACCACCCACCCTGACCCCACTCCCTTTCAATGGTTTACAGTGGCTCCCTAGATGTTCAACCCACTAACCCATTGCCTCCTTCACCAGGATGAAAGGAACGATGAAGATCAGGTCACTAGCCTCTGATTTTGCTTTCTATGCATTTGATGGGGGAGGGAATCTGAACCTTACAGCAAGAAAAAAAACATTTGAAGAAGTATATTTCAGATTTACTTTCATCAGCTGTCAGTGAAAACTTATCATGCTTGTATAAAAAAGACATTCCTGTAATATTGCCCAAATATTTAGCTAATTGTCTTTTTTTAATTCATATTTCATCTGTTTACCCTATTAATATCTAGAGGCAGGCAGTCGTGATGAGGACAACACAGGTGTTGTCTTGTAAGAGTGCAAGTGCAACACTTGTGTGTGTTCATGTTAGAAGGAAGTGCTGCCATAACTACTGGCCAAAATATGGACCCAAAAAAAAAAAACATGCGCCAAAAAAAAAAAGCATAGAAGAAAAATACTTTATTAATCCCAAGCTGGGAATGCTTGATTAAAATCACCTTGTGTCCTCAATTCCTGTCAATTCCTATTGGTATCTGCTGTGCTAGTTGGTCAGACACAGGAGGTTCACATGCCAAGCAAATGGCACTGTTGCCTTACATGAAAGAGGAATTGTATGTTTTGACGTGACTAAGACCCATTTCTTAAAAGCAGGCATTTTAAATTGGCATTTAGTGCAACATGTAAGGGTCAGTTGACAGAAATGCATGAATACAACATAGTTCTTGTCATATATTAAGAGCATTATAACATACTTCAGCATTGACAGTGACGTAAAATTGTAAATTATTCCATTGACAGCCCAAAATATTAATCATTGTAGATACTACGATAGAGACTAAAATAGCGACCTTGTTATTGGATAGGAAAGGAGTTCATCGCACAGATTAATTGGTTTGAGAGAAAGGCAGCATGCTTCTGAGTTGGGGCTATGACATTTAGAGCCGGCAGGGGAGAGAACTTCATTAGAAAGATTTATGAAATTGATTCAGTTTGAAACTTTCGTTCAGATACTGCTTTTAGGAATGCCATCTACAAAACTGGGAAATAGGATTAGTGCAACATTATGATTTCTGGTTATGATGTCCATATCTTTTTATGTATTTAACATCTTTATTTATTTGTATTGACTGTTAGAAGAATGCTAAACATGATCAAACTGAAAATAGATGATCATTATATAAATAGGCATGCTGCTGGACTAAAAGTGCTTGATTGGGGAACAGAGCCAGGTCCTTCTGAGCACAGAGCTGAGTGTGTTTGCATGAAGCCTCTGTTGGCTAGTGGTACACTGGAGAGATGGACTTATTGAGCCAGTATCGATTGGCAGCCGAGGAAAGTCTTGTAATTTATAAATATTGCCATTTCCCAAGGCAAACAACAAATATGTATTAGAATGGCAATGGCAGATGTTTTATCCACAATCACTGGGAGTTATGACTGTACTCGTGAAAATGTTTCACTACAAATGATATCATGATCACTTGAACAATAAATGATGCCACTGGGCTGTACTCCCATAACCCTGAACACCAGCAACCAAGCACATCTGATTTTCTTTTAGATTTGATTGAATATAGTCATCATTTATTGTATTGCAGCACAAGCATTTCACAAGTAGGACACAAATTGTTTCTTTATGTTGACAAATGATGGTTGAGTTTTTATCCTGACTACATCCAAGGGGAAACAACTATAATACTTGTGAAGTTAGCAAGACCCTTCTAGAAGTGTCACGTGCATGAGCACACAACACGCACGCACGCACGCACACACGCACACACAGACACACACACACACACACACATACACACACACACACACGTCCTTGTCTCCATGGTCTTTAACATTTGCTAATGACTTATTTGGCCTTGTTGCTTTTGTAGACATGTCCAAGTGTCTTGTCTTCTGTGGCACCAACACTAGGCCCTTAAATTATGATTTCTGATACTGACTGTACATGCCCATGTGCAGATACACAACAGCCATTGACAAAGAACATTAAGTAGATGAACATAATTCATGGAACAACAAACAAAAGCTTGTTTTATCTAATATCTCTACAGAGATTATCTGGTTTGCTACAAATGCAGTTTAAAGAATGTGTGGCCCACTACTACAGTGAGATATGACTCACAGACACTTCAGCGATAGGACAACAACAAACCATTGCTTTGCTCACTGACAACTGCTACAGTATCGTTACAGACAGAGGGAAAACGAATGTGTGCTCCCTCTCGCATAGCTCACCCACAACAGCTCTAAATGCATGGCAACACATGCACTATTCAAAAATCCCCATTAGAATGCACCGGGTGCAAACCAGATGAAATGTTGTTTTCTCTACTGGAAATACAGCAATCATTGGAGGCAATTGTCCAATAAGACTGCTTAAAAAAGGTGCTTGCTAACTGATCTGCTGTAACGTCCAACTGGAAGCATAACAAAGACGCCACATGGAAATAAGAACAAGTCTTACTCTACATTATTTAACGCATACTTGTATTATAAAACTGGCTTATTAGTGATAGCAATCATAGCTAGCACCCAAACCTTTTTTTTATTGATAAATTAATTAATTATTTTTTTCACACATGCTCTCATTTGTGTATTCATTAACATCAAATCCAGCTGTTGGCATCTATCCAAAGATTTTTAATGTAACACAATAGCATTGTTTTATAAGGGGTTAACTGAAAACTGAATCGTAGATGAACGCACACCTCACAATCTTATCAAATCAACCTACAAGCTGGTATTGTTTCCTGGATGAACAGGATGGTACCAAATTTGAATTGCCTTTATCTCAGACCAGATGTTCCTAACCTGCCTTGTTAAGGAAGTGTTTTTTTTGGACAGCATTAAAGGGCATAACAGAATAAAAAAATAAAATAAAATAAAACTTTCTGGAAGGACTTGCTAACAGACACACATGCACATGCTCCATTCATAGAAAAGCAGCGGCACAGCTGCATATGTCATCCTATTCATACCATTCATACCATAGCATACCATGTAATTGGTTGATATATGATGAATTCTTAATGACACAGTGATTCCTTGACAGCCTAATGGCTTCACATTGCCTGTTATTATTATAAAATCGCCACTGTTCACCATTAGGGCATTATTAGAGGCTTGTTAGTCTGGCTCTTCCATCATCATTATTTTCATTATTATGAAATGTAGCCAGATATATTCCCTCAAAGCAGGCAGGGGAAAAGCACCAAAAAGTTGAAGATCTTTGAAATCAACAGTGTTTTATTGTGCACTTGTATTTTTCATTTTCAAGGTGTGCAGAGCCATGGAGACACCGGCGTCTTTCTCCTTGTCCCTCATTATGGATTCTGCTTGGTTGAGGCTTCTCCAGGAATTCTAATTAGTGCGACTTTAGTGAAAGACAGAGGATCCAGCCATCTGCCGGCCATAGTGAGGATTCCTCCCTAATTAAAAACACCAAGGAGAGCTGTTATGGGCAATACCTGGTTAGCTCTGTAATGGGAGAACCATCTAATGAAATGGAAATCTGTAATGTTGCCTGGGTTCCTATTTGACAAGTGTATGTTACAATCTCATCAAGTTGTGCAACTATGTGTGTGCTCATATAAGCCAATATTGGCTGTGCAACAGGTTGACTGACATTGAACAAATAAAACATTGGTAGGTTAGTGCAAAGGAATAAAAAAACATTAGCATTGTAGCCTGCTGCAACAGAATGTATATCTAATTATGTACTCATTTATCTTAAAATGTTAATAAGGTCATCATTGGAACTTGCTCCCGTGAACAACAAAGTCAATGAGAATGAGAGATACAGGACAGGGAAAAGCAGGCGGAAGAGATGATTTTTTGTTTTTTCATAGAAAAGCAGAGCTAAACCAAGTTGGATCACTACTGTTTAGTTTTTTTTAAGGTTAAAGCATAAACAACGTCAGTGATCCCTGCCCAAACACTTTGGATTCAACCAAAATAACAACACAAATAATTACATACAAATTTTCAGGCATAACTAAAAGAGAAAATTACTTTGGCTGGATATGCAACAAGTTAATCCGTAGCATTTAGAAAGGCCTCTAATTGATAGCAGGCCGTGAGTTTCCAAACTGTTCCACTTGACCAGTTAATTTGCTGAGAAATAATTAGTCACTGTGTGTTAAGTGCTTAAGGGTGGAGAGATAACAGGACTGGTCAGGCCAGACCTCATTCACGGCCCAGATCAATTTCACAACCATGTTAGATCTGTCTGATTGAAGTGTTTTGATAATAATTAAAGTGAAAGACTTTTCTTTTAGAATGTGCTGTACGTCGTAGTAATACTTGGATGGACACCATTTACTGTAAACTAAAGGTACGTGGTCCCGCACATGGTCCCATAGCCATTAAATAGACTAACCACCAAGTTAACCTTGACATCAACAGGACAGCTATTTTACAACCCAGCCACCCTTTTAGTTTTTTGTGATTGCCTAAGTGGTTCCTTTTGTACACTCTTGTCCAGCAGGTTGTAAGGATGCCAATGACACATGCACACGACCCCTCCCCACATAACAATCATACATAGAGACATACATTATTGTTGCCCCACACTGCAAATGCCCTCCAGGTTTCATTTGAGCATGTTAATTAGCTGTTAATTGCCTGGGAATTGCATTGTGACCATCACATCAATAACACTATCTTCTGAATGTGAACCTGTTGGGCAGCACTCCTGTCTGCACATTTGAGCATGTGTGCGTGTGTAGCTGTGTATGTGTCCACATGCATGCTAGAAAATGTATGCATCCATCTGAATGTTAATCTAAAAGAGAGTATGTGTGTGTGTGTGTGGAAACACTGAAATGGTTCAAAGAATAAAAGCAACGCTGTGTGCAGTTGTTGGATTCTGATACGCTGCTGTGCTTGCTGTGTGCCCTAACCCTGATGAAGGTGAATTATAATGGTGTCTCTATTTAATCCCTTCTGATTAAACACCTTCTGCACCCCTAACACGGGTTGAAAGGAATGCTGATCTCAAATCATCCACCTGACCTTCAATTGGTACATCCATAGCCACTTGTCGTTGGCAGAAGAAACATATATTTTTATAAAAACATTTTTTAATGTCACTGAATCCAAATTGTTCATCCAAATTGTTCACTGTGAATGCCTGCATATTGTTACAAATGGAATATATTATGATACGCTTCTTTGAATCGTTAATGTTTAGCCAGATCAAAGTGCTGTTTCTGTCGTTTATTGCATGGCAATGGTAATACACTTTAATTTGGCTGAATGGTTCCACTCTTTAATGGTGCTCCCTGCTGTAGGATAAAACGCATGACTTGCAGATGTCAGATACAGCATTACAACATTTGACAACAGGGAGCACTATACTATCCCCCAATGAGGTACATCCCAAATCTCAACATATTTTGTGGGTTACATACAAAACAGAGCAGAACCAAAGCTGGTGGAGGCTGGGGTGAAATCACGCTCAGCACACTTAACTTTGCAGAGAAAGTGTGTGTGAGATGGAAATATATTCAATTGATCAGAATATGTGCTTCACTGAACCAATAACATATTATTTAAGGATTTTCAGGTTTGTTAATAAAGACTGGATGTATTGCAATACCATGGATACAATTCAGAATAATAACAATAATAATATCAATAATAATAATAATAATAATAATAATAATAATAATAATAATAATAATAATAATAATAACTTGTAAATTAAAGTGATGGTTCGGAGTAAAATTCACCCTGCGGTCAGTTCCACCAATAATCCAGCCAAATACCCCCTCAGAAGCATTTTTAGCGACGGTCAATATTGATCAAGCTTAGGGCTATCAGCCGAAAGGCTTAGTACTAGAGTAAATGGTACAGTGTGTATATCTCGTAAATTACCCCACTAATAATGCATCGAATGTTACCGAACTTCAGCAGTAGTACATACTGTATAGGGTCTGTATTCACAAAACGAGGCATTTGAAAGTTTGTAAGTACACCAGGATTTATTTAAAAGAGCACTTGCATGATAGCTTCAACTCTCTGCTGCTAACGCTACAGCTGCGTCGACGACACTTCCGTCTGTCCGGAAAAGTTCGTAAAAGTCCTCTTCAAAACTCACAATTGTAAGGAAAAAGTTAGTGAATTCAACACTCCATCAAAATGTATTGACAACTAATTTTAGGCACGTAAAAAAAGGCCTGTAGCACAGCAGGGTTGATCAGTGCCGGAAAGTTTTCCATTGCTGTAAGACAGCGTTCCTCGGAGTTCTCCAGCCCATGGCGAAACACGTCCGACTCCCGACAGCACAAACACTCCTCCTCTGTGGCCATGGGCTGACAATGTCCACAAGTGCACCTCCAGTCCCCATCACGTCTGTTCGGTCTGTCTGGGATCGCCGCCTCCGCTGCCGCCGTCACCTCTTCTGCAGCTCTGTGTGTCTCCTCCATTTGGTCCATTTCCTCGTCTGTGTATTCGGGCTCGAATTGATATGGGTGCCCTTCAAAATTCAGTAACGGTAACGGTGTCTGACTAGCTAGCTCTCAACCATCCATCCTCTGCTCAGTGACGGGGGCGGGTACACAGCTGTTTCCTTTCACAGGAGTGTCAGGCGAGAGTATGAAAAAGTTTAGCTGAATTTTTATAAATGCTTTCAAACATTATCTAATATCAAGTATTCAATTATTTCAGCTGTCAATACATTTCAATGGAGTGTTGAATTCACTAACTTTTTCCTTACACTTGTGAGTTTTGAAGAGGACTTTTACGAACTTTTCCGGAACTTTTCCGTCGATGCTCTTTTAAATAAACTCCTGGTGTACTTACAAACTTTCAAATACCTCATTTTGTGACTACAGACCCTATATGTACCACTGCAGAAGTTGGGTAACAATTCATGCATTATTAGTGGGGTAATTTACGAGATATACACACTGTACCATTCACTCCAGTACTAAGCCATTCAGGGCTGATAGCCCTAAGCTTGACAAATGTTGACCATCGCTAAAAATGCGTCTGAGGGGGTATTTGGCTGGATTATTGGTGGAAATGACCGCAGGGTGACTTTTACTCCGAACCATCACTTTAAAGGCTTTTCAGTTGAAGCAAAAACGATTCCAATCCGAAGAAACCAAATAAGCATTGGTAACGTCTAATGTGTGACACAAATTACCACTAACTAAATAAACTGAATATAAAGTAATACACTCATGTGTATTGTGGAGTATTGTGCACAGTGGAGTGTATAAATAGTACACTCCACTGTGTCTTCCAACTGTGTTGAGGAATCCGAGAGAGAGTGAGTGCAGTGTTACAGTCTGATGTTGATCGCCTAAGTCACATGTGTCAAACTCAAGGCCTGAATCCGGCCCGCCATGTCATGTTTATGACATGGCGAGAGCTTAAAAGGCGTGTGCTGCCTCACAGCGTACCATACAGCGACCATGAACTACACCTCCCACAATGCATTTCAATTTTGTGATCCGCAAAATCCTGCCGCTAGATTGCAGTGCTTCCATATATTTTCTATAAATGTATTTATTCAGGAGTAGTTAAATGTATATAGTTTTACTGTTATAACCGGCCCTTTGAGGGCAACTGTAATGTGGCCCAGGGTGACAATGAGTTTGTTCTGCATGCTAGAGTTGAGAAAGAAAAGCGTCCAGCAAAAGGAAAGGAAAGTGGAACAAGTTAATGAGGTGCTGATGATCCTTCCAGACTCCCTTGGGTTGTGTGTCAACTCTCCACTCTCAGGACTTGATGCTGGTCATGTCTGAACATGTGAGATATGCAGCACCTGACCACCTGATGATTCATGTGTTTAAATGCCTTGGTTGCATTAGATGAATTTTACCAATGCATCTTACATGAATGTTTTCTTTCATGGATCGAAGTGTTCATCACTGAAAATCTAGTTTAATGGCACAGGGATAATGCACAGGATAGTGCAGTAGATAATGTAAGTCAGTGCAGTAACACAGCTATAAGTGCAGTTCTTCCAGATCTACAGAAATAGCACAATAACAACAATTAAACAAGAACAAGAGTATGCACTAGCAGAGTTTATCAGCGGAAAATAAAAGTTAGCCGTTGTGAGGAGCTCACCTTGATGGTGTCACACGTGTGTTCCACTGATGAAGGAGTTTGTCTGACAAGACAAATAATCCCACTCACTGAAACCCATGTGGGCAGCTGTTAACAAGGGGATTTCCCCACTGGGGTATATGTTTGAAAATACTGCAACCCACACTATCAAATAATTCTATATTTAGCAAAGGATTTGGTTTGAGCAGACCCCCAATCCCACACACGCACACACACACAAACACATGTAAATGCACACGCACACTTTGAGTGAAGCACATGACCCTATTGATCCACAGGGAAGATCAAAGACTCAAAGACTAGACAACTTTTTTTTATTTTTGTACAACAGTATCTTAATCCCTTTTGAGGTTTGAGAGAAATAGAAAAGACAGTTCTCCTGAGGTAGAGTCAGTGTACTTAAGATGCTTATTCAAGAAGCAAGTAAATAACCAAATAACCCCCCCACCAATTTCAGTGAACTATTTTCAATACTTTCAGTGCAATACTCCCTATCAATGTGAAATCTCCACCCTGCTGCTAATATGTTCCACATTTCTCTTCCCAAACCCCCACTGACACTTTTTCTAGTACTGTCTGTATATATACTGTATCTACCGTAACTTATATCCAGTTCATTTGCACTCTATTTATATATTTACATTATCATAGTTTTATATTTATATTTCTGTACATTTTTTTACATTTTTTATTTTATACATAATACACCTGCTCATTCTCTGTGTCTGCCGGAAACCATAGCAACGACATTTCGCTGCCAAAAATCACTCTGTGTTTCTTGTGCAACGACAATAAAGTGAAGTTGAGTTGAGTTGAGTTGAAGTAGAGACTGAATCTGTGGAAGGATTTCCACTTCATTTGTCCAATATATAATAAACAGCTGTACAAACACTAAAAAAGCACACAAAAAAGAGTAAAAAACAGATAAAATGAACCAACAAATGAATTAATCTTACAGCAGTACTCATTTGTTTTAGACGGCTATTGTCCACGAAAATGATTATGACAGAGTTTCCAAGTGCACAGTGTACCATTGACAGCAATTTAAAAAGCAGTGGGTTCAGAATGCGTTGCATCTGGGATAGCTCAACAGCTAAATATTAACAATTTCACCTGCTCACATGCCGAGGCGTTGATTACCTTTGGCACTTAAGTTTCCCCCTAACATCCAATTCATTGCTCCGCGCCCCTCAGGTACCGCCATTACATCTAATATCTCCATGCCCCCCCAGCCCCCCGCATGCCTATTAAACTTCAGGCACTTTTTGTACCTTCCATTTATGAGCAAGATATTGGAACAAGGGTGTGGGTGTGTGCAGGTGGTTCTCTTGCATGGTTCTGTGTATGAGCCATGTAGAGTGCAGTTAACGCATTATTTAGCTTGCCATAGCATGAGTGGCTGAATATCTTATTCTGCTTGTCGTGCAAGTCTGGGAACAAATGGCGGAATCCCGCATCAGGACAGAAAATCTTCTATGAGGGATAAAGAGCAAAGCTATAAAGATGATGTGTCCAGGCAAAGGACATGTTGCATAGGACAGTTGCATAGGACAGATTTCACTCCACATGTAAACGAGGACATAATTAAGCAATCTATCTTCATTATCATTTGCTATATAATATATAAATAAAATACTGTATCTATACATATATTATTGTAATATCATTAGCTATCTACTGTATGTATGTATATAGTTCATAAATAATTTATTCAATCAGCTCTGTGACTCTAAGACTCTTAGAGATCATTCATCTTAAATTATTTGGCAGCAACATTATTGCATCATTATTATTATTGCCCCTCCCCAACACACATGCACGCACGCACACACACACACACACACAAACACACACACACACACACACACACACACACACACACACACACATACATACACACACACACACACACACACACACACACACACACACACACACACACACACACACACACACACACACACACACACACACATACACACACACATTCACATCAAAGATTCAAAACTGTTCACAGGAAGTGCTCTACATCGATAGCAAACAGGTATTTGTGTACCTGCAACATTCATTTCCATGAAACAAGGCATGAAAATGCTACTGAATATTCAGCCTTCCACTACAAGCACGTGCTCAGCTGTGGATTGTTAGTTATTCAAATGAAAGTCTAAAAAGGCAGAAGCACATTGGAGAGACAGCATGGAGTCCTACATGCCTGCAGCATATGGTATTGTGATGCACTCACACAATGGACTGATTGACTGGTGCACCATTGACATCCAGCTGTCAATCATGGCTGCCCCCCTCTTTTTCTCCCCACAAGAATACAAAAGGTGTGCATATGAATATGCATGAAGACACCATGTTTTGGTTCATTGTCTTCCCTGTGTTTGTACTGCAAAGCCACTCAACAATTCCATCCCCATCGTATCAGTTTATCAGCTGTATCTGCAGTTGAACTTTCAACATATGAACTTTCATCATGCAACTGTAGTACAGCCGAGTACATACCTACCCTTATAATAGATTTCACATTTAAAGGAGTACTTTAAATGTGAAATGCATATCTTCACCTAAATTAAATAGGCAATGGATTTTTTTTTAAATAGAACTTGTGAAGTTAGGATGTCTACTACTTTTACCTCAACTTAGATTTAGGTAAAAGTAGTTTTTGTATTTACTTTTTTGTATTTAGAAACAGTAAGTTTAACCAGAGCTTCTTTACAGAAGTTTGTAATAGAACAACAAAATGTTGCAGTTAACGAAGTGCAGTTAATATGCCACATAGTGTCCTGAATACTTTCCGAATTGTGTGTTGAAGTGGGTATTATCTTTTATTCAAAGAATAAAACACTAGTTAAGTTTCGATTCTTAAAGTACTTATTTGGTCATTAAGCTATTATTTGCTCCCTTCAAAACAACCAGTATCTTGTGCAAATTCAATTAAGTACTCTTTGAGCAGTCTCAAGTAGTATTAGTAAGTATAAAGCAGCCACATCCCCAGTAAATTAAGGAATGAAGGTTACAAATACATAAATATTGTATTCAAGTATTCAAACCAGTCAAGAGGGATGATTGCATTAAAGCAAGTGTTCTTATCGCACTGTCTGCAACCTTAAAGCTGGACACACCTTCTTGCGTGGCAATGATAGGGCCAATGGAAACACAAGTTGTCCCTCTCTTTTATTGGTCAGGAATTCAAGGCTAAGGATTTGACCCTATTCACCTAGTGGTGGGCAACAGCCGGGGGTGGAGGGTTGATTAAAACCTGTTCCCCCTGAATTGTACCACCCGCCGCCAGCAGCCTGGGTGCCGTCTGTATCTTCCTCCTCCTCCCCACCTCCCATACCGGGCACCAAACGGCCAACATATGGACCACTCGCTGGCTTTCATTACACACCACCAGGTGACCTGTTAACTCCACATAACACAGACAGACATGATCATTCTTGAGAAATAGCAGTGGAAACTGATCTCACTTTGCACTTCAAAAGGCATGAGAAGGTGGATTCTCTAATAACTGGAATAACTGGAAAATTGAATTCCAAAATGAAAGCTGGGCCCTGGGTATAGGTTTTGAGTGAGCAGTGAACAAACAGTTGACACGCAGGGCATTTATTGCTGTTAACTCCAACAGAATTGCTTCATTGTTTAATTTTTTTACAGGTTTTTAATTCACTTCCAGTTGGTTTTCATTCATGTTTTGCTCATACATAAAAAACAAAATTGTCCTTTTAGTTTTTAAGATTGCTCAAATAAAAAATACCAATATAGAAATTGCTTGGTTGGTCAATGCGGTTAAATGTGGCATGTTCATGTTGCGTTGTTGTCCGCCAGATATTCAGATATTCATAACTATACAACTCTGCTCTTGAAACATTTTTTTATACTATATGATAAACAGATTGTTATATTCTATTACATTGTATTGTATTTGCATTCCCAAATTGCTGATGTGTGATGTGTCTATATAAGCCATTAACATTTAAGATCCTTAAATAACAGCTTTAATAATAACAATGTCAATGGCCAATGCCACAGAAATAATGATATCCAATGAAAGGCAAGACTGACACAGCTAAATAACGTGTTAGTCAGTGTATAGCCTAGTAGGCTATACACTATAATACCATTACAAAGTTTTTAACATCACTGCAGGCTGCAAAATAGTACCAGATGACAAACAAGAGTTTTCTTGTAGAAAAAAAGGATCTACAACAAGAAAAGGAGATACCACTAAATCTAGCTGATGCAAACAGTCATAGTGCCTGGTTTCTGGAAATCTGTTCTACTAAAGGTAGACATGTTAGCTATTGGCACAAGAGAGGGAAGTCATATACCATTTTCTCATTTCGGCCTATGGTGCGACCTCTTAATAATTGAAGCTCTCACATCCAAATGTTGCTTCTGTAACTGCTGAGCTTCCAATTTCAACCCAGCATAGCCAGCCACTCCTGTTAACATATTGATGCAGAGACCAACAGCAAAATTGGAAATAACTTGTTGAAAGGTGATCCCAAGTGCAGGTAATGTTGCAGGTGCAGCATTAAAAACAATGCTACAACACACACTACTGTTGAGTGGAGAAGGCTGAGAGTGGGATAATGACCGTAGCGACCCACTTGATAGATCAAAAAGAGGTTCACCCCAGCCCACCCAGGCATGTACGTGGCATCAAAATGTGCTTTGGTGGGATGGTTTATTTAAAGTGTTTAAAAATGTTATTTAAAATCACAAAGTAGTTACTCTGACCAACAGGTTCCTTGAACTGTAAAAGAATTGCCCAGCATGTCAGAGGCTAACCACAACCAGGATACATGATATTAAAAAAACAAACAAACATGAGAAAACACCATTCCTTAGTGTTGTGGTCAGTTGTGAAACCTAATGGTTAGGATAATCATTAACTTTGTTTCTTTAGCTCTTTCACCACTTGCATCTTTGCTGTTGTGCATAGAGATAGTTTGTGAAGTTGTATCACTTTGACATGCATAGCGTAAATGAGCGTACTTTGTCATTCAGTCAAACATGTCCACGTCTGGGAGTGCCCCTCCCCCCCCCCCCCCCCCCCCACCACCCCTGGCACAGCAACAGCTGGGGCTGCCAACTGCCATGTTCAAGGGCATCTTAACATTTTAAGCATTTTTGATGGCGATGGTCCTTGAAATATTAACTTTTTGGTCAAGAGCCCCTTTCATTAATACAATTTAACAGATTAACTTTTAACTTAAAAGAAGTGTTCATCAAGGGGTTTTTTTTCAAGCACGATTGAGACACAAAAAGGCTGCCTGTTCAATTCATCCCAAAATGTCCCTTTCAGTGATTTGTCAACACCAAGTGTCTCGGCCCTGTACCACATTCCAACCACACATTTCCAAACCCAAATCTCTGCACATGGTCAATCCAGTAAATAGGCAAATGTCTTGCAAAAAATGAGATTAAGACAATGACTTATCCTATTCATGGTTTGTAGCAATCAATTGCTTTGAGGGTTACAATGATAGCCCTTGAGACTTTCAGAGATAACTGCCAGGCACACCTCTCTGTGGTAAAACCTCAAAATCAGAAAGAGGAAAAAAGTGTGTATGAAAAAGACAGCTGCTGTTGTCACACATAGATGCTCGAGAGGCGGCCTATGGCTCTCTCTCTCATGAAGAATGTCAAGGCTGGGAAATGACCTCCACTCACTTTGATTTATGAGCATTCACTGCAAAGATCTACGCTCAGAACATTGGCTAATAGCCCAGATCAAAAGGCTAATGCTGTTACCTGCCTATAGAAGACAGACAAATGCTAAAATGGCTGTCAGGATTAACTGCAAAAGATGGATCATTTGGCCCTTTAATAAGCCATTTGGTCTGAGCCTTGAATATTTGTCAATGTTGAATAGATCCTGGACTGTGCACACAGCCTGGCAATGGCTGTTGTGGGCATTCACAGAGTATGATTCATCTTGAAATTGGGTTTTACTATCTATCTAATCTTGATTGATATGACAACTTTGGGGAATCCCATGGAATGGGACATTTGTGCCAGTTTTCTTTGCATGGGGAATGTCATTTTTTAAATATATTTTGTGCTGCAAATTAGTTATAAAACCAGATTATTTCATGCAAATTTTAACCTCTTTAAATATCCTTAATGCACACTTCAGCATGCATACTTCAGCATATGAGTACAAACTCCCCTCTACAACACGTTAACATTTCAGCCTCACCTCCTAGCAAACCCCACCCCGTTGGGTCATTAACCTGCCAATCACAGTTAAGGAGTGGTTGGGGATCCAATCAATCACACTGATTGGGAGTGTCAGGAAGTAGCTCCTATAAGCAGGGAGTGTTTGCACCTGTTGCTAGCGTCATTAAATGACGTGGCATGTTTTGCCTGCATGATAATTATGGTGAATTCCTTGCTTATCTGCCTTCTTAAGCTCACTGACTTGATGAGACTCAAGGTACTTTTGCATCGAAAGCGGTTGTTTGTTGCGATTAATTTTAATCAAACTAAGGTTGTGTTTTAGCTGTAATCTGCAAATAAGGGACCTTTTATATTGAACGCGATTGTTGCAATTTTTTCCCATGCAGAAAAAAGCTGAATGAGACTATCTAACATGTTATCTTTTTTCAAATAAAGCAACACTTTTTTTTCCCAGCAGAGATGTTATATTATAGTTTTTTTTGGATACTAACTTTCTCTGAAAAAGGATAGCCTGCTATAATACTGTAGTTATTGAACAAGGAAACTATCTCAAAAACTAACATCTCCAAAACATGGATGTGTTAAACAATGCTGGTATAATTTGTAATGGTTCTTTAATATTTAAAGTCATTGAGATGTATGGGACAGTCCACATACAACACAATTTCTGTTTTGCGAAAAGCAACATTAATTTTATTCGCACCAAGGTTGATTTTTTTTTTTATGGCTCTAGTCAGCGAATAAATTCCTTTAAATAAAATTTGGGTATCTTTCATGTCATAGTCAAGGGCGTTGTCAAGGCGGGGGGAAACCATGAATGAATCATGGGGCCCTAGGGTGGGAGGTGCCCCTAAATGTTTAGGAAATAATTTGTTTATCATTTTTAAATGTTAGACAAAATGTTGATGGGATGAAAGATAAAATGTATAACGATAATCAGATCAGGTATCTTGACCCAACCACCCATATCTAGCCCATGGTTTGGTCCATTCTCCACAAGAAGAAAAATGAAAATTCAGCTGATCTGACAGTTGCTCCGGTATGTAGCTTAAACATGCACGAGAGATAACCACTTTGCCCCCCCTCAAAAGTGCAATCAGAAAACAAAAGGAAACAGAGGGAGGTACAGCGAAATGGTGGAAAAAAATACAGTTTTTTCCTGACCAGACCCGGCACAATGACAATTTCTTCCACCGTTTTCTCTGCTTTTTTGCATTGTTTCTTTGCTATGTGTTTGGTGTAAAGACTGCTAGAGATTTCTGCAGACATCAGGAATTGTGCTCTGAAATCCACTGGCATACAAGAAAACATACAGATATGCTGTTCTTCTGCCATCAATGCAGACAATTTAAGGCACTTTTTTTTTTTTTAAGGCACTTCACAATTTAAGGCACAACACAAGGGTAAGGTTTGCATATTAGATAAAGGTTTTTGTAGGTTACATAACTGATTATGAGCGCAAACTACAAAGGTATTGTTCAGCCTACTAGTATAATTTTCACTCAACTGTGCATCTTTTATCGCACAAAATCCCAATTGTAAGATCCAGCTGGCTATTGCGAAGCCCATTTGCGTCACAGTGCTTCATTGTAGATAGATGGAAAGAGCTTAAAGACAGGTATGTGTGTGTGAGGGAGAGAGAGAAAACAAACATAGCAGCTAAACCAGCTCCTGGATCACGGCATCTCATTGGCCAGCCCTGCAGCCCCTCCTCCGGACCAGAGCAAGCTGTCTTCCATAGCTGTCAATAAAGCCTGATGTGCATTTAAGACACCATATCAATAATTAACCAGCCTCCCCCATTGACTCAGCAATTACCACCTAATTGATTTGAGATTGATTATCATCAGCACCATAATGGCGGTATCGGTCAGCGGCGAGTGCTGATGTAATTATCTTGTTCCCCGTCACAGTGTGTATGATATGTGTGGGTGCATGTGTGGCTTGTAGGTGAGCAACGTTTCAGCGCCAAGATTTCCTGCACTGCTGAAACAGAAACTTCAGCCACCCACCAGTTTCAGACAAACAGCGAAAACCTTAACGTCTCCCACCGACATTTCACGACTGCAGCATTATCAATCTCATCACGATCAACGGTTGCTGTCAAATATCTTGCCAATTCTCAAAAGTGCCGGTTAGTTTCTCAGGGCCATACCAAAGTTCCATCCATCCAACTGTGATTAAAACTTTGTTTTTGTTGGTGTTGCATGAGTGTATATCTCTGTGTATGTGTGTGTGTTATTGGTGTGTGTGCCACACAGCATGCTCCACGACAAACAAAATCACTGCTCCAATGTACAATTTAAGCACAAGGTTTTACTCAACACACAGTTTACTAAATGTGTGAGGACGTAACCTAACATTATGGTACAAAACCACTGCCTCTTCTGCAGGGGCTCAGTGTCCCTATAATGCTGGGCGCTGAGTGAAAAGATGAAGTCGTGTTCTGGGTGGTCTTGATGTACCCACCACACGGTAGCCTTTCACGGTTTAGCTCACTAGTGAAAATGTGACTTTGTCAGCTAGAGTGTTCTCTTTCAAATGTCCCAAATGTTTAATAGTAACCCATACAAGCACAAAAAACACATTGAGGTGCACCTTTAATTGTACTGTGGGGTCTAATCGAGTCTAATCAAGTGTGCAGTGCTACATGTATAAAATGGTGGATTGTGGTTGTGGCTGAAAGCGTATACATTTTTTTATAGATGAAGTATTTAACATTTAGCCGCATGCATTTTGGAGCATAAGCTTTTCCACTCTCCACTTTTTTGAAGACTTTTTTGAAAGCGATGGCACAGTTCATTAGCTTGCTAAAATACCTCCTGGCGTAATCTGTTTCTTAAGCGGTCACAAGTTCATGATTGGTTAATTATGAACACTGGATAACTTTTTCCTCCTTATCTTAGTATTTTTGCACAATATTATGTTCTAGTGTTTAAATGACATTGAGATTTTCAGAAAGAGGCATTTGACTAAGTTTGGAGTAACAACTAGTTATATGTGTGCTAATGTGTTTGGGTGGCATATACAGTATATGCATCCCCTTATGTCTCATGTGTAAAATAATCTTCCCAAAAGATTGCCTTATTCAGCCAAGCATCATTTCATTAATTTCCTCCACGCTAGCCTCATATTTTGTGCGTAACCTTTTCTGGTTAACCCGTCCACTTACACTGATTTGATTTGGTCTGTTTGCCCCCATTCTTTTTCCTCCAACCCGTTTTTTTTGTCGCAGTCCTTCATTGATCCATTTTAGAGACGTCATCTGGGGCCGAATGTCAAATCTCTGATGCACGCCCTCTGGGGCGGCTGCCGTCATTCTAAGGGGTCACTTGAACATCTACCAGGGCCATGAACATCCACCAGGGCCATGAATACAGAAAGACCCACAGGCAGGCAAAGAAGCCTGAGCTGTGTTTCAGTAGAAAGGAGGGGTGAACCAAAACGGCATTTACCTTCTGGACTTCAGCATGAGAATGGAGCTTCTCTCAAAAGATCAGGGGTCAAATATAAATACAACATTTTGGATCATGGGCTTCAGATTGGCATCTACATATGATATGATAACATTAATTGCATTCCCAAATCTGTCTGTATGATTTGATGTCCCTTAAAGCTCCTTAATAAATATATGTATCTAAACAACAGAGAAATACATGCAAACATGTAATTTAAATGTTAATTGGATGTGATAAAAAATCAAAAACAAAGCTTTATTATCCTTTTTTTCTTCTATTTTACAGCCAATGGCAACTGATTTGGAATGCTTCGCCAAAGGAGTGTAGTGCTCATTAAGCTGTGATATAAGGCCCAATCGTATAACGACTAAAGATCCTGTTGTGTCTGCTAAGCACTAACAAAACGATTGAGCTGTAAGCAGAAAGGCACGAGAGAGAGAGAGAGAGAGAGAGAGAGAGAGAGACTCAGCTTGTAGACAGCTTCCTGATTCAGCCTGGCCTGTGAGCAGGGGTAGCTGTCTTGCTCTATGTACCTCATCTATCACTGCCTATTTCTGCAAGACAACCCCCACCACCACACACCCAAACGTACACACACAGACCAAAGGAGAAAGGGAATTCAATCTTTCCTTGCCTCACGGTCATCTGCAGAAATGCATTGGTCCCGTTCCCCGCACCCCTCCCTCCCCTCCACACACCAGTACCTAAAACCTGCCAATAACGGTCCTCTGGGGCAGGGGAGAATCATGGCTGCCTTTCCTCCTGTTCTCTGATTCAAATCTGTAGAAGTGCTACAGGTAGATCAGGGAGCCAGGGCATGGAATGGTGGCGAGGCTGCCGTGATGTGGAGGGGAGCGCTAAGGTTGCATGGCACCTCGTGAAGACATGTTGATGACAGTGTTCATGTGCCGAGCGCGGGGTCGCCGGGCGAGGTCACCGCCTGCCTGGCTCCTGTGGAGCAGTCAGCTTCATCGCTTGGCCTTTGCTTGAGTGTTTCTGTTTTTGAAGGACATGAAACATTGTTTTCTGTCCTTTTTTACTATATTGAATAGGTTGTTATATTGTACTCTCACAAATCAGACTGGATCAATGTTTTAAAGTAGCTGACATAGCAGCCAAAGAAGCCGGCTCCATTCACTTGTTGTCCTGTGTGGGGTTACTAAAATGTGACCTGTGTTCATTCATTCATTCATTCATCCATTCATCTGTGTTCCTAGTTTTCTGCCCCAGTTTGTTACTTCCTCGTATGTTGTTTAGTCTTTGTCAGTGTTGAGCTCTGTCAGTGTTTTGCTACTGCTTGTGCCCAAGCAGTAGCAAAACAGAAAACAGTGACTACAAACTCAACACTAGTAACTTTTAGATGCCGTCTGTAAAAGTATAACATCAATGCTGTTGACTGGCAGCTGTTGAAACAGTTGTTACAATAGCCTACTGAAAGGTTCCTCCTCTGGCATGGACGCCTGGCTCGTTGGTATAATATCTCCAGACAGAGGAAACAAGGCGTGACTCTGCTGTGTCAGTGTCTGGCCGAGCAGCCCACCCCTGAAGGTATCACACTAGGATGGATGGATCCAAGATGAGCTTATGTTGCAATAAAAGTATTGTCTTCAATGTGTGTCCAGTTGGTTCACTTGAACATCAGACACAAAAACATCCAGACAGCTTCAAATCCTCCATCCACAGTAATGCTGTCAATACTAATGAAAGATCACAGTAAAGCCATCTACAATAAGCCATTTCCATTTTGTAATGGATAGCAGGTAAACATGAGAAAGAAATATCTAACAATATCTAAAAAATCTGAAGAAAATAAATAATCTGATTTACTGATCCATGCAATACGTACTGTAGTGCATGGATCAGATATAATTAGTACATATAGAATTAGGAAAAAAAATAGTATAAGAAATAGCATACAATACTTATTGTCAAGACAACCATGTGGCCTCCTTTCAAAACCAAAACCTGTATGCTTTGAGAATGATGTCATTTTCAAAATATATTCATTTTCATTTGTTAATGAATAAATATGTTATGTATATATTGTATTACTATTTCAATAGTTTGGTTACATGAGATGATGGGCTTACACAGGCCCCCAATGAGGTTTTGAAAAAGCTCAACTGTTGCAATGACTAAACACATCCCAGGAGGGGACGGCAGCAGGTTTAACAAGGGTATCCTCCCATTTCTAGGGCAGGTCAAAGCAAGGAGTAGAGCCTGCTGTCTGACCCTGTCAAATTATCCTCATCCCCTTTCAAGAAATCACACACAGAACTTGCTGACATCCTGACTTCCTTCCCGCGCACCTATGTTCTCCTGCTTCATTCTCCCTTGTTCATTTGCATAATCTCTGTGACACACCAATTAATAAATTCACAGTGATTTGCATATCTATGCCTGAAATTTAGGACACACACACCACATGGTGGATACAGCCGTGTTCCAGCTAGCAGTCTGCTGTGTTGAAGGTAACATGGGTTTCTTCCACAAAGAGAGAGAAGCGTGCACACAGTACTCAGTGTGTGTGTGTGTGTGTGTGTGTGTGTGTGTGTGTGTGTGTGTGTGTGTGTGTGTGTGTGTGTGTGTGCGTACGTGCATGTGTGTGTCTGTGTGTGTGTGTGTGTGTGTGTGTGTGTGTGTGTGTGCGTACGTGCATGCGTGTGTCTGTGTGTGTGTGTGTGTGTGTGTGTGTGTGTGTGTGTGTGTGTGTGCGTACGTGCATGCGTGTGTCTGTGTGTGTGTGTGTAGGAAGGAAGTCTCTCCCAAGTTACTCTCCCAGAAAGCCTTCCTCGAGAGCCCTTTGACGCCCAACCAAACAAAGCAGGGCTGGGAAAATGGAGACCCTGCCACCCTGACAGTTCCTGTTAGCAAACAGTAGTTTAAGAAGAGCCAAGTCCCCTCCAACTCCACCCCACTCACCACACAAATAACCAGGCCCGGGCAGTAGTTAAGCCACGGTTGGACAATGGGTCCAGGCAGAGACTTTGTCTTCACATCAACAGTGCCACCCAGTGGCAGCAGGGGACAGACGGTGTGGTTGTCGTTTGGTCTAGTTATCAAACGGTCTTTGCTTTGTGATCGACATTGAATCGCTCAAGGTCACACACGCAATGAGATGGCAAGATATGAATACATGTAAACACATGTAAACGTTGGTTATGTAGACAATAGAATGTGACTCCCATTATCTACCCATTTATTTGTGTGTGTCTTAAATTAAATGTGCTTGTGGTCATGGCAGGAGGTGTCAATAAGCCGCTAACCACCACCATCTACAACTGACTGGATGTTGTGGTGTGCTGCTCCCCTGTGGTGCAGGGGTAAGTTCACAGTAGCCGTCCACTACGTTAACTCTCCCAGCTGGCCTTTGTTAATGGTCATGCACTAGTCGTACGCTTAAAAGTAAGATCAGAATCGTCATACTTCGGTAACACTGATAAAAATGTTTAAAAAAAACAGATTAAGCAAAAATTGCCACTACACTAAACCTGAAAGAAGTCTTGCTTGTGTCACTTCTCGCTTTCAAAAAGTTAGAATTGTGCTCATCAAGTGGAGGTGGAGGAGAAGGGGCTGGGTTATGGAGCGCCATGTTCAGTGTAAAGAGGCATCGTTGTGTGACGCTCCTTTGGGGCCCACACAGGTGCCACAGTCTGCAGGCGGTTGTCAGCGGCAACCGTCACTGTCAGGTGGTTTCACACAAAAGAAATACTCTCCCTCTAGGGATGAAAAGATAGGCCGGAAAACTTAGTCTGCTGCACGTGTGTGTGTGTGTGGTGGAGGACGGCTTGTAGAAGTGCGACAGAGAGAGAAAGCGACAGATAAAGGAGAAGGTCCACCCCTGTCAACCCCCTGACAAGAGGCTTCACTCTGCTCTGCACCGTCCACATTGGGGTGGGGGACTCTTGACGGCTATATTATTTGCCTTGACAAGCGGTGTCTGAGTTAAGAGGAGGTGCCGGAATGGGGGGAAATCAAATGGAAAACCTCTTGACTGAACGCTGACAGGTCTAACAGAGACACAAAGATGGATTGACACTGACTGTTCCATTGTGGAGGAGCTGAGATTACTTTAACATTCCTCAATATTCTCAAGGAAAAAGTTATGTGTGTCAAATAATATTATAGGAAGTGAGCAGGGCATTGCTTTATACATCATAAATATCTTAACAATCGGACAGTTTGAATTTGATTGGTGGATGATTTGGTTGTTGTAACTAACATTCAACAAGATCCACAAAAATGGAACATACACTTACTGGCCTCCTAATTAGGTACACCTGTCCAAACACTTGTTAACACAAATTTCTAATCGGCATGTAGACATGGTCAAGACAATCTGCTATAGTTCAAACCAAGCATCAGATTGGGGAGACTTTGAACGTGGCATTGTTGATCATTTGAACATTTCTGATTTTGCAGACTTTTTATCTAGATTCACCATTCACTATGAGAGGATACTAATCGTTGGTGGTTTTAATATTCACACTTGTTGTGATGACAAGCCATTAGCTAAAGATTTTATTTATCTCATCGAGTCCTTTAATCTTACATAATCAGTGTCCCAGCCAACACATCAACGTGGTCATGTGTTAGATCTGGTTTTAAGCTACGGCTTGTCCTTGTCAATCAATGAAATGTGTTTTACCAATTTTAGATCACTCTGTGATTTTATTTGAAATTCTAGCTTCAAACTCATTTAGCATGGGAGAAACATCACTAACTATGAGGTCATCCTGTTACATAGGTCCTAAAGTTGTAAATGAACTAACCGTGAGATTACCTAATGCGATGGATGATGTCTTTGATCAGTTATTTTGCCATTTTGTCCTTTTGCCACAACACATATTTACATATGTAACATTTTTGGATTTGTTTGTTGGTTTTGGGGGATTTTGATGAGACACAAACCTTAAATTAAGAAGAAAACATAGAACTGTAAATTGTGGTATTTGTATGTGTGAATATGTCACAGGTCAATATTGGGCGTCACAATGGGACCTGCTGTCTCATAGCTCGTCTCCACTGTTCCTCACAGTGACTTTTACACACACACACACACACACACACACACACACACACACACACATGTCTTACACAGAGAGGTTGATGGGTGATTGTGGGTGAGGAAAGTGAGGGACCCCTCCTCTGATGAATGGCTAGTGCTGTGGTTGGACTGAGTGAGCCCTTAACTGCCAATCACCATTTCAGCTTTAAAAGACAGCCAAATATTTAGATGCTTCAGAAGGTTTATTCAATAGAACAGACCCTACAGAATTCAACTGAGAGTGTGAATGTCAAGTATTAATATATGAAACCAGTTCTGGTTTGCCTCTTTCTTACAAACAAATGCCTCCCAGTCACACAAACACATGTCTTTGAGGGAGCCACACAGTTGATACAGTTAAAAAAAATATATGTTTCTGTTGTAGCAGTGATTAGATAGATTTGCAGTCAGCATGTGTGCCTCAACATCAGGTGCGTCATTAGACCTGGGCATTTGAGGCTATAGCCTCTTTACCTTTAGCTTTTTTTTTTGGTCTAGCTTGCTTTAGCCCACCCTGTCGTTTCATCCTCAAATCTACGATATCCCCCCCGTGGCCCCACCAAAAGTCAGAACGTAGAATCGCCCCTGACTTCTGGGCTACAGCCCCGATGTTTTCAATTGCTAGTGACGCCCCTGCTCAACACAGCCTATACTTTACCACAATGATTTCTCAGAGTTATTTCGGGGCAAGGTTATCTACAATGGCTCAGAACCAGATACAACACCAACTTCCACACAATGCAGTGCCATGCTAACCCTGTGCAAATGACACTTGTAAAGGATGCCTGTGATCCTTATGCTGTCTTATGTCTTTCAGCAAGCATTCACCTAGTTGTAAAAAATTCAATACACAGAAAATAAAATCTATAACTAGGGAATAAAACGTCCAAATGACAGCCCATGGAACAAAAGTTGTCAAAGAGAATGACAACACCAAAGCTTCATCGCTCTGCTGAAATCTCCAGAGAAACCAACGCCGTTCAGACAGATGGTATTGATTTGAGCTCCACTTTCAAACTCCAATTCAACTGCATATTTCCGATGACAATATTCCAATATTATGGAATGATTTATAATCGAAAGTTGACATATAAAGCGATTTAGCAATTTATCAACTAAACTTCACTTGGCCTTTGAGAAAACAAACAATATGCAATGTGCCACAGTACTTTAAGGCTTTTTGATGTTGTTGTTAGTTGTTAGTTAATCTAAACAGTTTACACATATCACTTTTTTTTTACTTTTGAAACCTGTGCAGTCTGCGTCTGCTTATCGAGGGCCTAGGTACTGCCAATGTCAGCTGCACCAGCTACTAAATAATAACAATAGTTTATGCCTGAGTGCAGATGGCCTTATGAACAAGACCCAGGACCCCAACTGTCATTGACTCTTATCCTGACACACTCCGCACATTATGTGTTGCATTAACACACATCCTACCATCCTTACCATCTCCCCTCTCATACACTTATACTGTAATCTCTTACATCCCCGAGAAATTAATTTGCACATTCCAACTGTACACTTTTAAAAACAGTCACTTTAATAACTATTATGACGTATATTATAACATATTCTTATATATATATTTTTTTTTTTTTTTTTTTGTTTCATATTCTATTTTGCATTTTGTGCTTAATGTCATGCATCAACCACCAAGTCAAATTCCTTGTATGTGAAAACCTGCTTGGCAAATTGATTCAGATTGAATCATTCAATGTGATTATGCATTGAATTGAATGATTCTGATTCTGTTATAGCAACAAGCCCCTTTTCCTATTATTTAGGAGTTGGAGTGCATACAAATAAGGCCTTCTCCATTCTCCCCTTGCAGTATTAGCAAATAACTCGCCAAAGAAGAACTGTAAATGAACAGGAAATAAACTCAGCCACACACAGAAACACCTGATCGTCAAAGTTAACGGGGGAGCACTGGCTGACTTGTCCATCAAGGTGGCAGAATGACAAAGTCTTATGGTGAGAGGGGGGGGTGACCAGACAGTTTGGGGGGATTCATGTCAAAACTGAAGTAAAGTGCTCATGATGAAGTTCATGGGGGCTGAGGGATGGTCCTCTTTCAATGTGCTGTTGAAATTAAATTAAAAACATTGCAAACAGCCGCTTACAGAGACATCAGGTGCTTGGAGGATGTTGAAAAACAAAAAGACATAATCCTAGCGCAAACCAGAAGAGGCATCTCTGAGCAAGGTCACTGGATGCCCCAAACCCCCCCCCCCCCCCCCCCCCCCTCCCCCCACCCCCCGCTGTAATTATTCTTGATACAAGGATTAATATCTAATTCAAGGTGTGAGTCTTTTGTTATTAACTTTGCGACGGCAGGGGAAACCTTTTTGGATTATTTCAATTCCGAGTGATTACTTTGTGGCCTGGACCTGATTGCACAGTCGCTGCTGGGTTTACTCGCCACATTGATTTCCCAGCCAATATGGAAGGGAGAGAGAGAGAGAGCTCCCATGGTACGTTGTCCTGCGCTCGTCCTTTCTCCTCTCTCTGGAAATCTTATTAGAGATGGAGAACGCAGCTCTTCTTCCCCGCTGCAATACTGAGAAGGGTGCAAGGTTAACGGAAGAGCAAAGATCTACAAGAACTCAAGTAGTCTTCGAGTCCTTTCACGACACACACACATACAGACAAAAACATGGTAACAGCTATTCAATTTGAATTTAATTTAAAATGCATTTTGTTTGGCCCCAGTGGTGTGCCTTGTGCCTACTTGAAAACTAAAGTGATCAGTCAAAAGGATTGACAGATTTGTTTTTACGCTTTGTTTTCTGTGTCTAATGGAGATTGGTTTGCATGTTATTTCAAACTGAGTAGCACGAACAGCACCCAAACAATATTCCTGTTTTGTAGTATAATTATCCCATATGAGATTTGAAGGTGTATTACATCTTCATAATGTAATAATGATAGTATTGAACACACTGGTCTTTTGACTAGTATATCCCATTAAGTAGACAAAGAGTTAAGTACACATTTTCACTCAAATCTGCTCACAAAAAAAAGTTCTGAAGTGGGACATTCATAAAGGATGTATTTTGCAATTGGATTATATTAACTGGGAAAGTAACAAAAAACACACACACAAACAAACGGGCACACAGAGTGCTGAGTCAGGTCCCCATTGGTTGCGAGCTAATGATACTAGCACCTTCTGGATGGATCGTCAGTCTGCATCTTACCTCAGAGGCGAAGGCCAGCCTGGCCATATTAAAAGCTTAGCGCTGGTGGCCACTGCTCTGTTTGGCATGCGGCTCGCTCTCCATGCGTTCATCACGGCTCCCTCCCTCCCGGGGGGGGATGCTTCCTGGCTCCGCTGATCACGGCCTACACCTCCTGGCCCTGAGAAATCAACACTCAGGATTTATAGATTTACCTTAGATTGGCTCTCCCACATTTTGTACTAGCCATAAATACGTATACAGCCTGGCTAATGCCACTGTGGGGAATAAACAAGGTTACAGCGAACAAGATGAGGCCAAGATTTAGTTTACCGACTCAGACAGCAGTGGTCGGGGAGGGGGGTGTGCACCCAATGAGAGACAGGACTGGGCTAAAAAGGGGGATTTTCCATGATAACTATTTCAGCAATGGGTTGTGTGTGTGTGTTTAAGGTTGGCTTCATGAGGATATGCCTTTAGTCCCCAACTTGGTCATTCAGATTATGCTTGCTGGAGGTAAAACTAGAGTCATGCTATGTGTCATATCGTTCTTTCAAAAGAGCCATTTAATGAACAAGTGACAAAACGATGATGGGAACTGATGACCTCGTAATGCATTCATATCAAAGACATTTTGGATAAATCATTCAAGCACATATGTTTTAAAATGCTACTCATTTGGACAACTTTATGAAACTTGCAGGATTTAACACCATGGAAGATTGATGTTCAAGTAATCACCGTCTTCATAATGAATGAGAATACCTTGAGAATTGTCACGTTTGCTCTTCTTATAACACTTATAACTTATAACACTTATAACTTATAACACTTATAACTTATAACACTGGGCACCAAACGTTCACTTAAGTTGATCAAGCTCTGACTCTTACGGCATCTTCCTGTCTCAAAACAGAACGTATGTACACAGCTGTCTAACTATAGAACGTATGTACACAGCTGTCTAACTATAGAACGTATGTACACAGCTGTCTAACTATAGAACGTATGCACACAGCTGTCTAACTATAGAACGTATGTACACAGCTGTCTAACTATAGAACGTATGTACACAGCTGTCTAACTATAGAACGTATGCACACAGCTGTCTAACTATAGAACGTATGCACACAGCTGTCTAACTATAGAACGTATGTACACAGCTGTCTAACTATAGAACGTATGCACACAGCTGTCTAACTATAGAACGTATGCACACAGCTGTCTAACTATAGAACGTATGTACACAGCTGTCTAACTATAGAACGTATGTACACAGCTGTCTAACTATAGAACGTATGTACACAGCTGTCTAACTATAGAACGTATGCACACAGCTGTCTAACTATAGAACGTATGTACACAGCTGTCTAACTATAGAACGTATGCACACAGCTGTCTAACTATAGAACGTATGTACACAGCTGTCTAACTATAGAACGTATGCACACAGCTGTCTAACTATAGAACGTATGCACACAGCTGTCTAACTATAGAACGTATGTACACACAGTGGCGCGGGAAGTGGGGGTGCGGCAGGTGCTGCAGCACCCCCTGTTGGCGAAGCTTTAAAGACCCACTCCGGCAAAATTGGACTTTTTTACCCTTTTAACATTTCCTACTAGTGATATATATATGTATTTCAACACATAGTACGATAGAAATATGTCGTAAAACGATTCATGAGGATTTCTGGTTTGAAATGTCACTGAACCTCCGCAAGTCACAAAAACAGATGTGGAACCAATCAAAAACTGACTTTCAGGTAAGACCCGCCCCCTGCACCAGCGCAGGCAACTGTGAAGGCTGGGTTAAGGCTGGGTTCGTTTATGCTTCTGCGTCGAGGCAACGCTGGGGGGTTCCGCACCCTTTACGGACCATTTACGAACCCTTTACGTCCTTGACGTGCACCTCCCAAAATCCTAGACGCGCGTCGAGGCGAAGCAACCCCAACGCAGCGGCTTTTGGCTGTGATTGGTCCGCGAACTACATTAACTGGAGATCGCTTTTCCGGTTTCCACTCGTAAACACCGCCACGGTGTAAACACAGCCTTGATAAATGCTTGGACTGATTGGCGACAACATATATATATACACATAACTTTTGCCTTCATTTCTATAAACTTTTTTTTAAACTCGCTAGTAACCCGTATGTATGACCGCAATCCCTACGCAGAAGTACAAACCAGCCGCAGATAATGAGGCTTGGGCAAGAACAACCCCTTGCCTGAAACCATGAAGAAGGTTTGAACACCTTCTGTGTAAAAGCTATACAATTCTTTATTAGTTGGGTCAAAAATGTTCGAATGTGCTCCTTTTTTAAATAAAACAAAAATGTCAGGGGTCGATCAATGGCCGGAGTGGGTCTTTAAAATAAACATTGTCATCTACCACTGATCCTGGCGCATCAAGCTCTTTTTAACAGACAATTTTATAATGGATATATTGCTAATAATATACAATTTACATTGACTGCACTAGGCACTAGGCAAATAACATTTTAGTTTGTATGCACGCATTTACACAGATATTTAGATTATTTTTTCATCGCTGGTCTTTGGAGTTCGCTTGTTGCGATATAGTTTCTGCGCACTGTCAGCTCATCTGTTCTTCATGTAGGAGAGGGCGAGTGTTTTTTTTTTTTTGAAAGGAGACGGAGGTCCCCCCCCCCCGCCCCGCACCCCCTGCCGAAAATGTCTTCCTGCGCGCCTGTGTACACAGCTGTCTAACTATAGAACGTATGTACACAGCTGTCTAACTATAGAACGTATGTACACAGCTGTCTAACTATAGAACGTATGTACACAGCTGTCTAACTATAGAACGTATGTACACAGCTGTCTAACTATAGAACGTATGTACACAGCTGTCTAACTATAGAACGTATGTACACAGCTGTCTAACTATAGAACGTATGTACACAGCTGTCTAACTGCCATTGTCATTTGGCATTGGCGCCCTAAGGGATGTCTTTATGCAGTAAACCATTGGCATTGCAGCCAAAATAAAAAGTAATTACAATTAGAAGCTGATCATTCAGGGTGACTCTCTATATATGCATTTCAAAAGACACAAATAATCTATAGTGGTATCTGGAATTCAGGGGTATCTTATTTGTTTTATCTTTTTTATCTTTATCTTCTTTGCAACAAGTACTTTGGGGTTAACTGCTGGGAGGAGCACATCTTTGGGAGGAGGACGCCAGCCAATTGCATCCATGGTGCTGCACCTGGAAGTATACGAGCATGGAAAAGGAAATAGTTCAATTCCGTTGCTATTTTAAATAACAGGAGGTAAAGAATACATCTGCAATGATAATAGTGTAGTTGTTCCAAAAAACATTCCCACTGACTGTGAGAAACATTATTTGCAAATGGAGGATATTCATGAGAGATGCCTTTGTCCCAGCTAGGGAACGACAGGCTACTTGGAACATAAAGGGTAGGACTTCTGCCAGAAAAGGATCAAACACATACTTCTCATGGCAGGGTAGCAAGGAGAATGCATCTTCTTTCCAAAAAATCGAACAGCATGACTCAAGGCTGCGAAGATTCATCTGAACAAAACCACAAGGCTTTTGAGACTATGTCTCTACTCCAGGAAAGTTGAAACAAAAGTTGTGTTGTTTGGTGATTAATGCAGGTATCACCACAACAATCATATACTCATCTGCCAAACAACTGAAAAAGTATCTCTCTGGATGTTCTGTCATAACTAATGAGCATACCTATATTGGTCATATGACTTAATTGCAGATCCAGCAGTCCCACTATGTTGGAGCAGATCCTTTGGGGGGAGACCGTATAGACTCTATAGAGCCTGTGGTGGAAACAAAAAGCTGAAAGGCGTGGACGTACACCTTGTTTCCTGTTTCGTTATGGAGATATTCTACTGAAGAAAAACTAATTTGCACAAATTGCTAAAGCTATCAGTTTTGAAGGTCGTGTCCCAAAAGGATGTTTTAGCTTGTCTTCCCGACCGGAAAAGCCTACCAGTGCTAGCCAAGTTTGTCTTTGTTGTTAACCAGTTATGCAATCCCCCTGGATAAAGCCTTCAGAAGGGGATTTCAATATGTGTATTCCTACAGTCTACATGGTGTTGGTTTGAAACCCTGTAGACCTTTTCATGTTCACCAATTACACGCTTACAGATCCCCGCCTCCGTCCTTATTATATATTATTATTATATATTATATTATGTTATATTATATTATATTATATATTATATATGATTGGTTGGAATATATGTAAAACATAAGAAAGGGTAACCGTTCACCCAGATTTGAGCTTGTCTGCCATCATTTTATAGATATGTGTCTAAAGTCTGATGTTTGAGATTCAGTGTATCCGATCTGCAGACGACAAGTAACCACATCAGCAAATCTTGTGTTATTTGATCGTCAACATGGTCATTTATGCCTTTTTGACACTGTTACTAAAGACCAGGAGTAAAATCCTGTTTTGCCAACCAGTTTGTTAACAATCCACTCTGCTTTGAACACAGGTGGGGTGGTGGGTGTGTGGAGGGTGTGTGAGGATGTGTGAGGATGTGCTGCGTAGCTCCGTCACGGCACGTTTGTTTTGATGTCGTGTCTGAGAGGGCGAATCTCCTGAGACACTTACAGTATAAGGTCTCAGTGTGTGGCACATTTCATACACAACAAATGCACATACATCTCATCTCATTAATCTCAGTGTTCTCAGGATGAAACATACACTTTAGGTGAAAGTTGATTTAATCAAAAAGTTTTTTCTTGAGCTGTTTGTCCCTACGTAGATACAAAGGGCTCATTCTAAGGTCATGAAAAGACAATTCTGCCAAGACTGTGTCGCTAGTCGCCCATACAATCACACTACACCTTTAAGGTCATTGGGTGATGAAACTGGTGCTCTATCTGCTCTTTCTGCACAGGCTTAATAGTCATTGGAAGTAGCTCGTGGGTAGAGCGGGTGGACAGAGCGGGTCGTCCACTAACCGTAGGGTCGGCGGTTCGATCCCCTTGATCCCTCCTCCTCCAACTGTCCACATGTCGAACCCCACAAATGTACTGATTGTAAGTCGCTTTGGACAAAAGCGTCTGCTAAATGCCCCTTTACCCTCTTGCATAAATAAACATTGAGAAGTTAGTTGAAAACAGAACTGAACAAAAATGTTAGTGTTTCTTGGATGGGTAGGCAAAGAGTGAGATATTGTGGGGACGATAAAGACGGCAGCAAACATACATCTTTATATATGTCGACGTACAAAAGGTTATCTTTCATATCGTTCAAATGATGCCTGATTAATGTCTTGGCTTTCAATATTTCCATTGCGGGTGGCACATTTGTCATCGTTGAACAGCCAAACAAAATCTGCCACAGATGGGAGCCCTCCCTGGTGCTGGTGTTGAAGTATTAGCCAATGGTGGTGCAAATGGCTCCGGCACACGAGATGACAACATGTGATTAATGACCACGTATGTGTGGAGGTTCACCTGAAGGTGCACGCGAGGCTGCACTCACTGGGAGTTCATGCAGTTGTTGTAATGCTACAGGTCACTGTTATCTGTTAGCTCATTTGCTATTAGCAAAAACTAAAATCTGGTGTCATTGGAAAATCGGTAAATGACAATATTAATGTATTAATGGTTGAAATTAGACGACCAATTACATTACATACACAAAATGACATGCGTCCCAGGCTACTTGTGGCAAAATCCAAACTTGGCCTACTATGATTTTTCATGAGTCATTGTCAGGTCTATTTCAGGCGTAGAAAGCATGATCCAGCATATGACCTAAAATCAAGTGCAGTCACACAGCTCTTAATGTCTTTGTGTAACAGGATGACGTACATGTTTCTCTCCATTTTAGATGCAGGGTCAATGTATCTCCCATAGATGTATTTCAGGTCCTGGAAAAAGAAAGGAACAAAAACAAGGAAATAGTCAATTCATTAATTGACTGTGTGTGTATCCCCGTGTATCATTAGGGAATCACATTCGGTCAATGCAATACCTAGACAAGCATTATGTGCAGTTCATCCCTACATAGTCTGGGTCGATGTAAAAACTGCTTTTTATTCATGTAATCTATATATATATATAACATTTAAAGTGAGAATATTAACTCTAAGGCAATTTTGTAACTTAACTGTAACAAGCTCAACCTAGGAGAAAACATATTAACGCCAATCTCGTAGCCAGCACTGAGATAACCTGTATTGAATGTTTGTAGTAACAACCAAATACAAATTTGTAGGTAAAGGCAACACGCATTAGTTCACTTGACGAGAAACACAACCACATTGCTCAATGAGTCAATATCCCCATCTCTTATGTAGGCCGTATACTGCCTTATGAAGAGCCCGAATTATACCTCATTGTCTTTGTGAAATTATTTAAAAAAAATAGATTAAAAAGCACAACTTAAAAGTTGGACTCCTAATCAACCATCAGAGTTGAACACTCTAATCAATAAGTGTTTGAATTTATTCATGCACCAAACAGGTTTGACCAGTGTTGACCAAAAAGAGCCAACAGATTTCATTTCCTTTCTCTCGCCTCTTCTCTTTACTCTATTCCATCTTTGATAATCACAGATTGGGACAGCCAGATATTATACAGTACAGGTAAGCTAACCCAGCTCTGGCAATTTCTCGCAGACCAGACATCAGTGTGTTTGCTTGCCGTCTCCCCAGAAATGTTTTTTTTCCTTCAGTGTTGACATCAAACCATCTGCTGCTGATCCAATCGAGTTCCCATATACCTTCCCTCTCTTTATTTACTTGGCTGAAGTCTGAACTTTCTCAAGTTACTGGGCTGCAGGGATTATGGATGGTGATGATAAAGCAATTCACTCAACTGTCAATTCACTCAAAATGTTGAAATAAGTCTGTTTGCCAAGGATGTGAAAAATGTGCAAATCAATCACAAATACTGTAGACAAAATTGTTTGAACAAAAATACTTTTATTCAAATGTTTAGGAACATGAAAAAAAATCTTCACCTCCGCTGATTGGCATCACCTGTGATTTAAAATAAGATAGGATAGAGGGTATTGTGAAGCAAGGTTTTTACACTTTCTAAATAAATTTGCGTATTAAAACAATTTATTGTAGCCATGGGGTAGAATACACTTGCAGCTTAAAAAAACAGGCATTCCTGTGCAGCATGACATTTAACTAGTTGTCTATATTGAGTTGTCAGCATACTTCAATAGATTACAACCATGATTCATGTTATGAGCCAGTGATTTCCCTGCAATGATGACAATTATTGTCTTAAAAAACTATATTTCCAAAGGATATGCCAGAGTAAGGATACAAACGATGCTGCTGGGCCACAATATGGAGGTTTGCCATCTTAAATAAATGAAGTGTTAAAAACTGTTACAAGAAACACTATCACATGTACAACTACAATACAGCCATACATTAAGACAAGAGCTTGTTTTCTATGTTGGCCTCCAATCAGGTTCTGTATGCATAGACCAACGTGTCCCACCTGCTGGTCTCATCGTGGCCTGGATCCTTTCTTTGGGTCAGGAACGTCTGCTTTCGGTTTAGCAGACCTGGCAAATTGCTGTGGGCTCAGAGTTAAGGGCATTGGTCATTTTCTATTTGGAAAAATCTATCATTTAAAAAGGTACATTATAGCTTACCCTTAACTTTTAAAGCACACCTTGCAGTTAATGTGCTAGATCCTGCTATCACGAATACAGTTTGCAGTAAAAGTGCATTAGTCACAATGTAATGCGGCCTACATAAGAGATGTTGATATTGACTCATTGAGCATTGTGTTTGTGTTTCTCCTCAAGTGATCTAATGCTTGTTGCCTTTACCTGGTTTTATTTTTATTTAATTATTAAATGAAAACATTCTCCATATTTTCATCAATATTTGTTTTCAATAAAATCCCCCTCATGCCAGAATCAGTCATTGTGAGGTCTTAACTTCTCAACGGTCATGTCTGAACCATTAGAGTGCTAATGTCTTAACTTCTCAACCAGGAGGAAAAGGATACCACCACGAGGGGCTTGTCGTAGAGCACGTAGCCATTGGTGTCCCGCAGGGCCTTCTCAGCACAGCGCTCGCTGGGGAGCCCCACGAAGGCCTGGCCCTTCATACGGCCCTCCTTCATCAACACTATGTCAAACCTGGAGGCACAGGGGGACACACAGCTCTGAGTGGACCGACTGGAGCCTGGTAGACCAGAGGAAATGTCAGTCAATGTGAAGACAGAGGGGATTCCTTCATCCCAGTAGATATAGCAAGTGCGACACCACATTGGGATAACAATGTCATAGCAGCATGTAACATTTTAATAACAATTCATTCAAAACTGATCTCCAGTCTATAGTCTAATAATGGCCATTGTTTCCTATCCAGTCAGAGTAGCAGTGAATGATTTGGCACCAATGTCACACTCATGAACTTGAATCTTTAGGAAGAAATATATAATGGCTGCGATTTCAGTAACATGGAGAGAGCTTAACTAGCAAAACCATGAAAAGAACATCAGGAAATGTGTTGCACGCTGTGCCAGACCGAAAACAGTTTCCGGGAAGCAGACAAGAGGTCGCCTCCCTCCTGGAGTGAGCTGGCATGCAAGCATGTGACTACAGAGGACAAACAGGTTGTTTTGATCATTAGAATTGCAGCCGCATCTTGCAGTCACATAGTCTTGTTCATCACCAAACACTAGAGCAGTGTCTGACTGGGGTTCTAAAAGCACAGCAAGGTAGACAAAGCAGGCCTTGCTAACGTCAACATAACTAACATATTTTCTGTCATCTGATAAGGTCCACAATGGAAAGAAACTGCATATGATGGATGTGAATAAATCAATTGACAAGCATGATCCAGAATAAGACCTAAAAGTGCAGTCACACACGGTTCATGTCTTTGTGTGACAGGATAACGTACATGTTCCTCTCCGTTTCAGATGCAGGGTCAATGTATCTCCCATAGATGTATTTCAGGTCCTGGAAAAATAAAAGACCAAAAACAGGGAAAGAGTCAATTAATTAGTTAATAAATAAAAAAAATAAGTAAAAAAAAAAATAATAATAATAATAAAAAAAATTAAGGTTTACATTATAAAACCAAAGAGATATTACACTGGCTAACCATGATTATAATTTACATATTACACATAAGTAATGTAGGACATTGACGTATTAAATAACAAAAAAGGTTGAAGGTGAAAAATACCACCCACTTTTTCCTCGACTTGCTTAGCAACATTCTTCACGTACAGTCTGCACGTTGGCTCGCCTGGCTCATAATTCTTAAACACAGACATCCTTTTAATCTCTGTTGGAGAAAAAAGGGAAAAGGAGAAAAAAGTTCTGAGAAACAGGCTCTGCATTTCAAACAACAGGTACAAAAGAAGGCTGGACCACCTACATTAGAACAAAGGCTCCTTAAGAAGATCTGTGGAATGCTTGTTAACCATTCCAACCTAAGATTTGCTGTAACAGTGGATTGTTCCTAAATTTTTAGGAAATAATGTTGTCTTACACAATATGCACCATACAAAAATGGATGCACTGGCCAGGGTGTTAAGTTGGGGTCTCCATGGTGATGCTGGCATGGCTAATAATCACATATTAGCCATTAGCCAGATATTTTGCAACAATTGTGTAGCCAACCACAGTCCAAGAAAGCCAAGCCATTCTCATTCTCTTCTATATGAGATAAGACACGGAGAGCTAGTCCTAAGTTATATTTACTATATGAGATAAGACACGGAGAGCTAGTCCTAAGTTATATTTACTATATGAGATGGGACATGTAGACCAAGTCCCAGTTCCTTTTGTAAGACGTGCAGACTGGGTCCTACATCATATTTACTGGGATGAAGACACGTAGACCTCGTCCTACCGTCTCTGGACAGCCGGCCTTTCTCCAGCTCCCTCCTAGAGATGAGGTAGGAGGGCAGGTCCTCCTCCTCCTGGCTGTCCTGCTCCTGCTCCTGGGAGGTCACACCACTGGGGTACAGCTTGCCAAAGCCTTCAGTCCACTCCTCTTCCTCCAGGCCTGCCGTAGTCTCCCCATCAAGTCCTTCTATATGTGAGTGAGTGAGTGAGTGAGTGAGTGAGTGAGTGAGTGAGTGAGTGAGTGAGAGAGAGAGAGATGAGCATTCAGGCTGTACAACTCTGTGAATAGGAATAAATACCACGCCTGACCACATACAAATGTGCACTCTAGCAGAGATGGGGTGGGGAGTCCTGTATTATCCCCGTCCTGCTTTCAGCCCATCCTTTTGATTTCATTTTACACTTGTTTATCAACCCCGGCGATAACCACCACACATACCGATAGACAGAACTGAATGAAATGAAAATAGAAGCGGGACTAATCCAGAAAGCCAACTGTCATAGGTTATCTTGCTCGCGCCTTTAGGAAGAGAGAGAGTGTGTGTGTGTGTGTTCTTCTCTGGGTCTTACTGGGGAAGAGATGTCTTAGAGAGACAGGTAGCAGGCGTGAGAGTGAGGGCGATAAGGCTCAGCAGGGGCTGCACGGTTGACAGGTTAACATGGCATCAGCGATACCACAGCCGGGATGACAAGATACTGCTTCTACTTTCTGTTTTTTCTGGAGCTAGATAATGCTGAAAACATTTCCCCTGCAGTGACTCCAAGTCAGTCAGACTGCAGGTGCAGCGTTCTTCCTCCACTTTTGGTTCGGGCCAACAGAAACAAGGAGCAGCTTGTGTCCGACGCAATATAATGTACTCATTAAATGTACTCATAAAGGAGTACTTTAGACAGAGCCAATGCTTCACAATTCTCAATACTCGCAGAGTACTTTCACCACATTACACACCTTTATCAAATCTCTGTTGACAATCAGGAGTCAACATTACATTGGTCCCAGGAAATAACCAATGTTGTTCCTGGAATCTTTCAACTCATCAACAGAATTGTCCATATTAGCGGTATTGAGTGGGAACTACTGTGACATGGTGATAGTCAGATGATTAGCCATCGCTCTGTGATAACCAGTAAGTACAGTCATTTATGGAGGGAGAGCCATGGTAGTACTGAGGAAGACCTCTACCTGCACTATCCTGGGCCAGCTCTGCCCCAGCACCTGGGCCCCCTGCTTCCAGTATGGCTGCCACGTCTGGTACCGAGATGTGGAACTCAATCTTCTTGGGCCCGGCAGGCTGAGGCTGCTCAAACACGTCGGAGGGGTTCAGCACTGGGCCTGAGGTACTGAGACAACACACACCATGTATGTTCACTGAAGCACCGTCACACAACTCACCACATTTAGTGTGGCCCTCTGGACGTATGCTAAAATAGAACACCATATAGAATCAGCATTTTGGATTTTACATAGATAGATAGATAGATAGATAGATAGATAGAAATACTTTATTGATCCCAAGCTGGGAAATTACAGTTTTTTTCCACCCAAATATTCTAAATTTAACTACCAAACACATGTTATCATCTCCAAAACTCAAACTTCACTGATGCTGTGAAAGTGATGTACACACTAAAACACTGTACAACACCCCTTTCATTGTAAGGGCAGATGATGCATCTTCTGCATATCAGATCGTGATTGGCTCAATCTAGCTCTGATCATAAATACAGATATTGTGTTCTTTTTCTCCCGGGAAAGAACAATGTGAAAGGACCTGCACAGATGTGCTTCCAGTGGAACAAATAGAATGCAATGTGCTGATGGGAGCCATTCTTTAAAAGGTTTACCATGCTTTGTACTTCCATATGTTACTCACAAACATGTGTATGTGTCTTTAGCAGTTGGGACACTTCACCAGCATAGAAACAGTCAAAATAATGATCTTGTACATTTAAATGTAATGTAGTATAGAAGAATGTAGTATTATGGATGGAGATGCAGAAGTGATTCAATGTACCTATGGGAGTCTGCCTTGTGGGGAAGAGCAGAGAGCAGGTCCTTGATCCTGGGCTTCTTCCTCTTGGAAGTCCCTTTTGTTCTCAGAGGCCTCTTGCATGCCTGGTTGACCAGACCCATCAGCCGGGCAACCCTGAGTCACATAGTTACAGAGGATGTTAGAATAACATTCTGCTTTTACCTAGCACATTGCACATGCACATTACACTGCCATTGTGAGAATGTGGCACTGCAACATCATTTAGAATAGCAACTTTGTTTATGAAGACTATCACCATTGAAATGTTGGTATTGTTTGATATAGTTTATAGTTTACTTATTCTGAACATGTTTAAGGAACATATTGCTTAAAATAGAGCAATACAAGTTTTTCAAGCCTTACTTTAACACATGCATTCCTACAATAAACACTGCTGTATGAAACTGGAGACTGCTGATGGTGGAATGTGCTGGTAGCGACCA
Source organism: Urophycis tenuis (assembly GCA_036785325.1). NCBI lineage: Eukaryota > Metazoa > Chordata > Actinopteri > Gadiformes > Phycidae > Urophycis > Urophycis tenuis. The sequence continues at coordinate 12,930,919 of JAXIVH010000009.1, read as the reverse complement.
AGAGAGTCTGTGGTGATCACCACGGCCTCACCTCTCTTTGTTCTCGTTGTCATCTCCACTGTCGTACTCGGACTCAGGCTCACTGGACAGGTCCATGTCCTCCTGGGGTAGAGGGGGGTAGTCCGGGGGGAAGGGTGGAGGCATGGGGGTGGGCCCGGGGACCAGGTCGTACTGTGGGGGACAGAGGTACAGCTAAAACACCTTTCTGGTCCAACACATTCTTTTCTGTATACAATGTGAACATTAAAAGGTCAATCTGGTCATTATTTTCTTTCCACACATACAACATCCCGCACCGGGCGACTGTGTAAACAAGGGCCTACCATGGGGGGGCGTGGGGTCACAGGGCCAAAGGGACATGGCAAATTCATCTTGTTCATCAGGTGAAGAGCCTGCAAAATAATGGCAGTCAATTGGTGCAAGTATAATCTCAGATACAGCACTCCATTGCACAGCAGGACTTCTGGGGAGATGTGTTACTGGCAGGAAAACTACGAGTAGTGGCAAGAAAACAGAAATTCAAAAGGCAAAGTTACACCTTGTTTCTTGTTTTTTTTTGCAGAGATATTCTACCAAAGAAAACTTGCCCTGGATCAAGCTTTCAGAAGGGGCTTTGATAAGGAGCTGGATGCACAGTTACTGAGAAACTAACTGTGGAATGGGATTTTCTTTTCATGATTGAATCGGAAGCCTAGATCCATAACACATAAGTGCCTCACATGTTAACTTCCTTGTTTGTTTATCTTGTGTTGAATGCAGGCAGGCAAAAACTGTATCAAAGCACAGCCAATGCTGCAGTGAATATTTACAGATAATGGTTTTCTCAAGTACCATGTACTATATGTATGCATGTACTCACCTGAACATAAAACTTTGGCACACTCAGGAGGGCATGCATTATATTTGCAAGGATTGCATTTGATGGAGGAGGGTATAAATATTTCAAACTGGGACTTGTTTGAAATTTCAACCTGGAAAAAGGGAAGGATGGATCGAGAAATCATTTAGGTAACAGAAAGAGCTGCAGTTGCATCACACACACACACACACACACACACACACACACACACACACACACACACACACACACACACACACACACACACACACACACACACACACACACACACACATAATTCAGTAAGTATTCAGAGCCCATCTGCTCTGGGCTTTATGGCAGAGTGACGCCCCTCCTCAGTGAGAAGCTTGCATGGAGTTTGCAAAATAGAACCTATAGGAAAAATGCAGGAGTGGCTTAGGGACAACTCTGTGAATGTCCTCGAGTAGCCCAGCCAGAGCCCGGACTTGAACCCAATCGAACATCTCTGGAGAGACATGAAAATGGCTGTCCACATTATGTGCCTCGTTTTTTCCATTTGAGCATACATCTACTGTGATAACTAAAGGCTGAGCTATGGTTCTGCGTAGGGATTACGTAGTGATCACGCAATGGCCACGCAGTTGCTCGGACGCAGTCATGAGACCGTGATGGTTCAGTGTGGGGTTTACGTGTCGAAATGCAATTCAATGCCACACCGGTAGAGGGACCAGAATGAACATTCTGGTCATTACATGCGGATTACTAGCGATTAAAAAAAAGGTTTAAAGAAATGAAGGCAAAAGTTTTGTGTGAATATATATATATATATATATATATATATATATATATGTTGGTGTTGCGTCGCCTCGACGCGTGTCTAGGATTTTTGTGAGGTGCACGTCAGGCCCTTGCGTTGGACGCAAGGGGGGTCCGCAAAGCTGGGTTATGCTTCATTTATGCTTACGCCTTGACGCAACGCTGGGGGGTTACGGACGTCCCCGTTGCATCCAACGCAAGGGCCTGACGTGCACCTCCCAAAAATCCTAGACAAGCGTCGAGGCGACGCAACCCCAACGTGGCTTACGATTTACGAAGAACAAAGAAGAAGATGTTATTGTTATTTTATTACTGTTTGTCCAGGTTAAATGTAACATGTTATACATAAAATGCTATGTTTGAAGGTCTAAATATGCAATTATCTGGGGTTCCGGAACAGATTCATCCACTTTACATGAATTATTGTGGGAAAAATTGTTTGTTTTCTCTTCACAACTCGAACAGCCTTTTGGACTAATTGAGTACTGAGGTGTCTCTGTATATATGCAACAAAAAACAACAATATCCTGTACAATATAGGAGTACAAGGTCAGGCATCCTAGCTAAACCCACAACCTGACTTCTGAGGTTTACTAGTTTAAATGACACACACACACACACACACACACACACACACACACACACACACACACACACACACACACACACACACACACACACACACACACACACACACACACACACACACACACACACACACACACACACACACACACTATTGTGTCTCGTCAGCATCTTTGTGCGGCATGTTCACAGGAAATCATGTGCAGTGGTGCCTAAATGAGGAAAGGCACAGTGACGACAAATCTGATCCAACAGCATTTTCTAATAAGGCCTGGATGGCAGGTGTGAGGTGCGAGTGCCGAGCATGTAATGTCCCTCGCTGCTCAGGGCTTCCGTGACCACAAGTGAAGTGGGCAGGCTGCCCAGCGGGGATGAAGGGAGATGGAACAGCATATATAATAAAAAGCCATTAGTGAGAAGTCATCTGTAGACAAACAATCTGACCAGCCAGCAGGTAATAAAGGCCCCGCCACAACAAGAACAACAACACAGGACCAACAGCATCTGACTCTTCACATCAAGGGTGTCGTGTTGTTTTAATCCAAAGGCGGAGGGCTGATTACTTTGCTGGAAGCATACAAGCTTCTCACTCTGCCTCTAAGCGAAGGGGGGTATGGAAGACCACCTGGTGCTACAGGTAGGACAGGTAGGACAGACGGTCTTGTCAGGGTGCTGGCAGCTGGCAGGACCCTGTCTGGATCCTCTAATTGGCCGGGATGCAGCAGACAGCTCCTGACCAAGCCATTCAGAGTCACTCAGTGGGCTGCAGAGAGTAGGCAGCACCCCAGACGGCTGGAAGCCAACATGGAAACAAACATGACAGCCCTTTCACCAGGCTCCGGAGCATGTGCCTACCACTAGTGTTTTTCCACTATACTATACTTGCGCAGCCTGACTTGGTGCAGCAGCCCAGCTGGGATGCGGCAGGGAGTTGGGTTTCCATTACAACCGGGCTTCCCACTTGAAGATGTGTTTTTAATTGATGAAGTTCTTGTCTTGAGTTAATGACACAACGACACACACCCAATTTAGTTTTATATTATAGACTACCATAAAATAAGATTGCTTTGTTGATTTGATCGAGACATTGAATATATTTTGGTTGTTTCAGACAGACGTAACACACAATGATATCTGCTATAACAAATTCAGTGTTTACCTTTTTTTGCTTCCTCATCTCTATAGCTCATTTAGAAACAATTTATTTCAGATGCTCTCTCTCTCTCTCTCTCTCTCTCTCTCTCTCTCTCTCTCTCTCTCTCTCTCTCTCTCTCTCTCTCTCTCTCTCTCTCTCTCTCTCTCTCTCTCTCTCTCTCTCTCTCTCTCTCTCTCTCTCTCTCTATATATATATATATATATATATATATATATATATATATATATATATATATATAATATAGATCATATTGCCCACACAATGTACTTGATATTAGGGAAAAAAAAACGTGTTGAATATCAATATCAGCGATCTAATAGTGTGAAATATCGTCCAATATCCCGTCTTCAGACTGGACATTGAAAAAAGTCTGTTCTACTTCAACAAGCTATTTTGTTTTGCTAGAAAATATCATCAAACGAAAATTGCTGTATTGCTCTTCTATCTCAACTATAATTACCCGTTTCAGTTGGGCCAAAACAGAGACAAAAGTAAAGCACCCAGGGCTAACGTCAGCGCCTGAAGGCCAGAAGTGGGCGCCACAGCGGGATGCTCCAGCTCGGGGCGGAGGATTACATTGGGGGCAGAAAGTCAGTGCACCGCGGTGCCACTCGGCCAAACGTGCTACTGGAAGAACGCCATTGGGGTGGTACAGTGTGGATTAAAGAACCACAATCATAATGTGATTATTATTTTGATAGAGCCTGTAATAACACTTAACATTAGTGTCTGGTATCCCATAGTTGCTATGTCTCTGCCCATTCTTGGAGGTTGTGAAAAGCATGGATGCATTAGAAATGTCGAACATGTAGGTTTGTGTGCATGTGAATGGTATCTCTTGTAAACTGCCCCTTTGCGTATTGTAAAGAGGCAGACACAGTTGTCAATGTGTCATGCAAACAGATTTGTTTAGATACAGATACAGATCTAGATACAATTGAAAGTGGTTGTAGAATATAGATATTTCTCCATGTAAACATGGCGATAATGTGTATGCCATGTTCACTGCAAGAGACATTTTTTATTTTATAATAAACAATTACCTTTAAATTGTGTGTGAAATTACAATAAAAAAATCTTCCGACCAACCGTTTGAAATACAAGTCTGTAATGTATTGACATGAACCAACATTAGTAGTGATCCCTGCGTGGACAACCACACCACACAACACTTGTCAGTGTCGTATTTTGAGGGAAGTCCTTTGGAAACACAGTAAGAGAGGACTCCCATGTGCCTTGGTGATACTGATTGAGTGGTAACAGTGGTCATTAAATAATTCAAAGCAAATGAGCCGAGGTCAAAGAGTGCAGCGCCAGCAAAAGTGTCAGTTGTCCTTATTTCTGCTTATCTGCATGTTTTCAGGTGTCCGGTTTTCTCCTGAATTTTTGATTGTATTTTCCCAGCAGTGCTTATAAAGCCCAAATGTTTTGAGATATTGGATGCCAAAAAAAGTTTTAAAGGCAAGAGACATGCTTTCACATATTTAGCGTATAGTCCTAAATGAGCCTGAAGTCAGACAAGCTAAGCAAGCTCAATTGCTCATCTCTGGTATAAACACAAGTCAACAACTTACTTTATGACACAAATACAAATGGTGGTACTACACTATACAGAGCTGATGTTGATTGGATAAAAACTATATGTGTGGAAGGACATCTCCTTCCTTGCAAAAGTTAAAAGTTGGGGTCACAAACATTTTAAGAGCCTGAAATGGAGTCACAGACCAAAACAGTTTGGAAACCACTGTATAAAGAAAATCCTTACCCAAGACTAGGGGCAACTCCAACCTCTATGAGGGGTATGCTTGGCTGTTTCTTCTGTTTCTTCTTCTCCTCAGTGTCACCTGTAGCGCTGGAGAAGAGAAGGGTGTTTACCAGTCAATTAGTGAAGATATGTGTACATGATGCATGATGATAGATTCATATGTAATGTTTGGCCTTAATTGGCTCCTCAATGACGCAACAAATGTGATACTAGTTCAAATGAGACGGTCCAAATTATTGATTTGGGTTTTGAATTTGAATTTGCGACATTCTGGGACTTGACAACCTCTGACCATTTCCTTTGACATTTCTCAATTGAATCTAGTCACAATCAAATTACCATAACTTATGGGTCATGACATTGTGTCAAATCTGCATAATCTCTATCCAAAATCATGATCAAATCCAATTGAGGAAATGTACCCAGTAAAAAACAATTACTTGTCTTATAATGATCTAAGAGTAAAAATTATTTGAAAAAAAAGATGTGAATAAACAATAGCCACCTGTCCAACACTGGTGGGTCTTTCAGCACAGTAATGTGGTCTTGGCCCTTGGCAAATTCAACAACAAGTGTGTGACTGAGGATTTGCAGCTGGTGGAGCCTGTTCAGGGCCTGGAAGAGACATTAAGGTCAGAGCAGATACAAGATCACATTCAACTGGCTATGCCTGGAAAAGGTGTCTCATGAAGAATATTGTGAGGAAACATAATGAATTAAGAAGATCACCTTTGCTGCAGACTTCTCACTACCGAAGGTTGCATATGCTGCATGTTTCTGTGAATAAAGTAAGTTAAGTGAAATTGTGATGCAACGTACCAGACACACAAAAAATTGATAGGTAACCTGAGCACACTGCTTGTTAGTAAGACGACTGCCATTGAATTATGTTATTTATGATGAAATATAAACATCAAACACTCTAGATAAATCTCAGCCACAACTAATCATTGAGCCGCAAGTTGATGACAGTATGGAGACTGGAACATTGTTGGTTTCAATACTCCTTAAAAGCAGACATGCACTGTATATAGGTAGGTGTATGCACAAACCAGTGAGGCACAGGCTTATGTGTCCCATTCTTAATACCGGAGACCAATAGGCACAACCTACCAGTGGGCCTTTGGCTGAGAACACCCTAACTGAGAAAGCTCCAAAGTACTTGAGAAGATCTTCTTTCTCCTCTCGGCTCAGCTCGGACGGTAGGTGCCGCACAAGCAGAGTTTTACTTTTGACCAACGCGTCATCCTTGTCCATTTCACTACATGAGAGTAAAAAATACTGCAGTTAAAATTAATAATAATAATAATAATAATAATAATAACAACTAGAAAGTACATTTCCTGAAGAAAATGTGAAGTGTGTTGACCGCTGACCCCAACCGGATGCATTGCTTCAGCAAAACAGCTCTGTGTTGATTCATTCTAATGCAGAATGCCATTCTTCCTTTGCCTGGGTCCTTATAATCGTCTGCATTGATGTCTGTGATAGGGTTTGATATATAATATGTCTGTGTAGCTTACAAATTGTAGCAATATCGACAAGTTATAAAACGGGTATGAATTTGAAATGACCAACTGGACCTAGAGTGGAGCGCCCATGTGTGTGTATTGGAAGAGTGAGTGTCAAACAAACATTAATCATTCAAAAACTATAAATGGTATTGCTTAGATATTTGAATGTGGGTGACAGCATGAAAATATGGACCTTTTGATGTAGAATATGTGAAAGGTCTGTGAAAATTGTAGCAGCGGCGGCAGTTTACAAAATGTGTGGATATTTTCACCGAGTGCCATCACTCTAACAAACAACTGAAGTTCATCATTCATTTCAATGGGACAAACACTATTTATAATAATACTTTAATATCCTAAAAGCTGTAAAACTATATAAAAAATAGACCCTGTTGATCCCTAAAGTAGCTGAATGTTTTAAAGTTTGAATTACGTTTCTAGCACAAAGAATGACAAAGTAGTTAAGCGGCAAAGTTGTGGAGAACGTGAGAGAGAGAGAGAGAGAGAGAGAGAGAGAGAGAGAGAGAGAGAGAGAGAGAGAGAGAGAGAGAAAGAAAGAAAGAAAGAAAGAAAGAAAGAAAGAAAGAAATATAGTGGGAATAACAATAGTGTGCTAGCTAAAAGCTAGCCCACGATTAAGAACAACAACAACAACAACAACAAAACACAACTCAACATAAATATGAAGCTTCCATCTTATCCTTCTCACTGGAGTCACGTCTCTACGACGTACACACAGAGAAACCTTTTAGAAGAGCGTTCGTCGGTAATGTACGGCGCTGTAGAATGCATACAGGTCTGCCATGAGAGACAACACACCAGATTCCATTCGATCATGTTTGGCTGATTCCCGCTCGGGGAATGAATTCAGTGTAATTCAGTCCTTGAAAGCATGCGATTACTTTACGAAATGATATCTTACCTTTGCTCAGTGTGGGGTTTGGAAGCAAATAACGTTGTCAACTTTAACGATTCTGAAATAATTCACTTTAATT